>NW_019379669.1:393809-515748 GCF_000648655.2 Copidosoma floridanum
AAAAAAAAAAAAAAAAAAAAAAAAAAAAAAAAAATTTTATGATAATGGTTCATGAGAGAAGAGAGTACGGAAAAATTGTAGGCCAGAGCTTGAGAGTGAAACGTTTAAGAACAACGAGAAACAAGAGACAGGCATTGGCTCAAACGTAAGCGTGCTTGTAACTGAGAAAATGCTGTTATAGAAGTCGTGGGTTTGATTCCCAGTGTATGCAGATTATTTTTAAAAACTGTTTTTATCGGGAAAATTTCTTATGTATCCCTAGCTATTATGCTGCGAGTTCTTACCAGCTTAACTGGTAAGGTGTTTCACCAGAGATAATCACACTGTGCCCATAGATTAGGTATAATATCAGTAAACAGGTTAAAAATGGCTGCAGCAAATACATCCCCACATAAAAGTGGTAAGCAGGTGGCCCCAGTGAACAGGCCTAAGAGCTGCCGTGGTAATCCGAAAAAAAAAAAATAAATTAATAAGTGACGTAAAAAAGGACGTAACAATTCATAACACTACATGGTTGTCGCTAATAAAAGAATGCTTTTAACATTCTAAAAAAATTGCTAGCCAAGGAGCGAGATTTTCAAGAAAGTAGCTTATAACGTAATTTAAAAAAATCTGTAGTTTTGTTCGGATCAAACAAATAACTGTTGAAGACGTGTTGTTGAAAGTTATATCTTAAGAGTCTTTGTTTTTTAATTTTAGTAAATCCCTTAAAATTCTAAGTTAGTAGAGTTATTAGAGTTATCGTAACTGTTACAAGTAAATTTGGTTTTTAAAATTTCTTTATAGTGGCCATAGCGTATTAGTAACGTTGCTGCATATATCTAGAGCAGTCTATACATTTTAATTGTAAAATAAAAAGATTTCCGATGTTTACAGCTCCAAAATTTTTTAAATATTTACAATGCTGGTTATTATGTAGTCTAATAATCCTTGATTACATTCTATTATTAGTAATTTAATTCTATTCTTAGTAAAATGTACTACTATGATTCCTACTTCTTAACAGCAATTTATAATGTTGACATAAGGTAATAGGGGTCATTTATAATCAATTGGTTTACGTCATGGAAAAGGTTACAACCGAAAACATTGTTTTCTGTACAATATAATCAATAATCATTGATTATTTCTTTTTTTATTGGGATTTTTGGCTTAAAATTTTTATTTTTTGATTTTTCTCTAGTTGTTATATCTGCTTTAATGTTACACGCAATTAATTAAGCTGTGCAACGTCTTATCCCATTGCATAAAATATTCAACATACCTTAGTGTCTAATTAACATAACAATTGTACTTACGTTCAAACTTAAAACATGTGTTGGTGGGTCTTCATGTTTATTTTTGAGATGATTGATTTAAACATTAATATCTTTATCATAGTTTGTGCGTTAACTACTTTTATATTCTGCATAATCTATACTGTAGTGCGTATGTTCAATTCGTTTAATCAAACTTTAAATTTTGTTGTTTAAGATCCATGATGATTTATTGTGGGTTATTTAAATAACCTTGTTAAAGTTATCACTTATAACATCTTAACCTTCCTAAATTTTTTTGCAAATGTTGTTAATTTTGTATTTCTCTGAAATAGTAGATACACGTCATTTTATAGCTCCATTTTTAATCTTTAAAAACAACTAAGTAATTTTTTCATTGATACAACGCATGTTATGTTTTAGTTTCTAAATCTCAAAGTTTTTCATTGGAATAAGTATTCTATAGTATTGTTAAAAATCAAGGTCTTATAACCATGCTTAACTATTAAATAAATTAGTCTGAAATAGCCTCCTAAAACAAATAACTTATCACCACATGGCAAATCATTATTACTCTAGTCTTTTAATAGTTAGATGACGATGTTAAAAGCTTATTTAGGAATTATTAAAACTTCATCCTGATTGATCATATTTTTCTTAAGTAATTTCTGTCTATCAGATTTATACTCTAGAAAAAATCTTATAGTCTTGGTTATATCTAATGGTAATTACAATTTTTGATAACTTTTCATTTCTTTGGTTAATAAAATCAGAGCCTTTCCAGTCCAAGCTACAAAAATGACTTTATGCTCTTGAACACCATAATAATATACAAATGTTATGTACAAAAATATTTTTTTAGAGCCTCGTAGACTGTCAATAAAAAATAACTATTTTGATCTAACGTCTTAAATAACATCGAAAATAATTTTTTTTTATTTTTATCTATAAGTAACTGTTTTAATTAAGTCGGTTTTCCTGAATTTTCTTGTCATAGCTAGTTATTTGTATGTACCGTCCTAATAATGCATTTGCATTTATTTTGAAAAGCCTATACATGTTAAAAGTAATACAAAGAGATTTTTAATTTAAACATTTTCGTAATTTCTAGGAATATTTAAGCTGCTTTACATGCAATGATCCAATAATTTTTATCAAAATTTTTTTTAGTGATTTAATTGGTCTTAGTGAAATACAAACACTAAAGTTTGTTAAGTTGACGAGAGTTTCTGTGTAGAGCAAGATCTTTGCTAACAATAGGAAGAACGGGAGGACGAAGACCAGAAGAGGAAAGATAGGCAATGAAAGGTCAAGGTAAAGATTATCAAGAAAATAAGAACTCAATTTGGGAGCATATTCTTTTTGGTTAGGAAAGAGCCTCTACTTGCAGTACAAATGTCACAACTATTTCTTAGCAAGGCATAACTTTCACTACCATAGCTTGAGATTAGAGGTGCCTCTCCAACTCGTTAAGTGTATAAATTGTTTGCCCTTCTCTAATCCAATCCAGGTGTTAGACAGCACCTCTCGAAAATTATCACTCAAGATGCGAACTTATAATTATATTTCGATAAAAATTTTAATAATTGTGGTAATAATAACAATAATTATGACGATTATATTGATGACAGTTGCCATAATAATGCCTAGAAGTTGAATAATAATGATAATTAGAAAAACACGATAATCATAACAAAATCAATATTGAAAACAACATAAATGGTCATGGTGTTAGTGATAACGTGGATGACAATGATGATAGTAATTGAAATTTTAATACTAACGATAATCATGAGGACGATAATAATAATGGTAATAATAATAAAATGATAATAACATCAACGGTAACGATAAAGAGATCAATAACGATAATGATCAGAAAAATGTAAATATATATAAATATGAAAGTACTAATGATGACTATGGTCATNGAAATTGTTTACTATTTTTGTTAATTTGATACGGTAGGATTATAGAGATTCTTCAGTATATTTTATTTTTATTATTGGAATTTTCATGATTATTTAATCTTGAGTTTTTATAATAGAGACATGTCTCACGAATAGGTACTTTAGCCTTAGTAATGGGCTTATTTTCAAAAATTAGAGCGATGCTAAAGAAAGCAGAGGAGATGGATGCTCTTCACAAGATGGTCACAGAGATTATTTGGAGTTTGCCACCGATAAGTATGGATAGCAGGGATATATATTGTGACATAGACGTAAGCACAGGACATATGAGCAAAGAAGAGGATTTTCTTTCTATGGGATGAGTCAGCAAGAAAAATGTGAGATAAGCTGAAGAGATTCGTTAAGTTCGAACAGACAGAAGAAATATGCTACTGACGCAATGAGGCATGCCAGTGGATCTGGGGTATCCAACTTCCGTTGCATCCTGTTATGAATATAAAGGGCCAAGAAACCTCGGAAAAAGAGATTTACATAATCTACAGCTATGGGTTGGAATAAAAGATATAAGAGAGAAACTTGAAAAAATGAAGGAAGCCGAGTTTCTGGTAACGGTACGACCATTAACTCATAAGGTTAAACTTACATACATGCTTTTACAAGTACGTGGCCCTCTTTTTTTGTGTTAATGAAAAAAAAAAAAAAGTTATTGATCTGTTTAAAGATGAAAAAGGTTTATTGAATAGCAATCTTTCTTATAAACACGAAAAAATAAAAGCTTTATATGGATCTTATTACTCCAATTCGAAGTGATTTTTCCATAATGTTACATTTTTATTCAAAAATTCTTTAACTTAAAAAACATGTGAAAAAGGGTACAAATAAACGATCTGCTATTTTATAAGGTTATTTCTTATTTTCTGAGAAAGTTGTTTGGAAACCATTGGAGGATTCAATGAATGAGCACAGTCTTGAACTGGGCAGCTGCAATATTGTTCATATTATATTGTGCCATACAATATTGCTTATGATTGTTCTGTTATAAGGTATTAAACTTATAATGAAACGACACCCAACTAACGTTGGTACACTCATTCCAACGATAATAGTACTATCTTTGTACATCATATGGTTTTATACGAGGCATGCTTATGTTTATAAATGTATTATTTGCCATACAATTTTATAGAAGTATAACTAACTTAATGTCAATAAAGCATCGAAAATCGATGAGCCTTACGTGTTAACATCCGATGAATTTTACCTGCCATATTCTTTTTCATCATGTAAGTATGATTAATAAACGTCCCTTTTGTTTTTTCTTACACATTAATAATATTTTAAAATTAAAGCAGACACTTGTTTCGACTCCTTCGATGCATGTTTTGCTGCTACTCGAAGGAGGTATGTACGCGTGCATGCAGCAGGGCTACTAAGTAATAATTTACAGTGGCCAAATAAATAGTATGTGGTGGAATGACATTTGCTTAGATAATAAAACGTTTTGTTTAATTTACGAAAAACATCAAGATTCGATGAGCGCTTGACTTTTTTTCATATTATCTCCAATTGTCATGCAGTCAAGCCCGCAACCACTAAATATGTTTTTTGGTTTAAAAATGTCAACATAACTTTCTTGTTGGGGTTCGATCATGCACACATAAGATAGGGTCACTAAGTGATAATTGACAGTGACAAAGAAATAAATTTGCGGTCAATTAGCGTTCGCTTGCAGGATGTAATTTTTTTTTTTAATTCTACAAAAACATTGAGATTCGATGCACTTTTGACTTTTTTTCCTGCAGCTTCGATTTTAACTTTGCTAGAATTGTGAGTGGAGCTATTCTTTATTGTTTTTCTGTACTTTGATTAAAAGAAAAAAAATTACATAAAAAAAGTATCCAAGCTGACAGTACCTTTGTTTTTTGTTTTTCACTGCGTATCTTACTCATGCTGGGAAATTAGGTACTTGACGTGCGATTGACGATTAAATCTATTCTTGATGGATTGATGTGAAATGATAGTTTAATTTATGCTATCTCTATTGGCAATTACTGGATTATCATAAGTTGGTGGAGAAAAAATTTTTGGGGACATTAAAACTCAGTGTAGCTCAATTAATAAAGACTAATTTTTTGATACCGATGTTAATAAGTCCGATTCTTTCTGTTAGCTTCCTTCCAATGCTCTAGCTCAATTTCACGAGTGGCTGGGACATTAGCGAATACTAATCTCTTCAGCAGTTCTGAAGCTAGAACTTGTCTTGGCTGGATTCAACTTTGTTTTTCAGAATACATAAAAATTACAAGGTAGAATGTTTTCTTCCTTGCAAGTAATGAGATATAGTCACAGTCTCAGAGTTTATCTCGGGAAGAGCACAATGAATTGCGTTCAAGCTCGCATGCCATATTGTGTGAAAGAGTACACGCATATGATCCATCAATTTTTTTATATTAGCAACGGGAATCTGCAAGTGGCTTCGTGCTTGTACAATACTCGTTGGCTATCCTGATCTAGACACTATTGGAGCGAGTGCACCAACTATGTATAGAGACAGGTAGTGTTCTACCAGTTCATGCCGATGCAGGACGCCCGTACGATGTTTTGGTTCCCGGAATGGAGGAGCAGATCGAAGATCTGTTTCAGGATGATCTGACCACCTTAGTTCGTGTGGTTGCGTGACAAATTGGTGTTTCCGTTGGCCGGGTCCCAACGGTGATCTGGGAAACGGGTAAACACCCGTATTACTACTGTCACGTTCAGGAGTTGTTGTTTTGCGATCAGCAGCCATAAGTGAACTTTTGTGGGGGCTCCTTAGCGCAAATGATCGCTAATCCCAATTTTATGAACACCATTCTGTGGTTGGACGAGTGTACGTTCACGAAAAATAGAATGCTCAACCACCATAACCACCACTATTAGGCTGATGAAAACGTTCATTTGACACGAGAGACGAGTTTTCAATATGGCTGGAACATCACTATTTGGACTGAAATAATCGGCAATTTCATTGTAAGAAACTTTATCTCTTTTATTATAGCAGAAGTTTTTTTCAAAATGTGCATTCTTCGAGAGTGGTTTATTAATTAATTATCCTTGACACAGAAGGGAGAGATATTTTTTTACTGCTTATTTTGGTGTTATTTTAATAAATTGCCTTGATAAGTAAATTTAGTTTTGCATGAAGTTGTCAATTATATCTCAGATTTCTTGTCCAGTGCTTTCATTTGCGACGTTTATCATGGCACATTAAAGTAACGTTTGAAATTGTGAAAAAAAATTTAATTTTTGATAGAGTGACGGCAAATTTTTTGGTGTTTTTTATGATAATGGTTCATGAGAGAAGAGAGTACGGAAAAATTGTAGGCCAGAGCTTGAGAGTGAAACGTTTAAGAACAACGAGAAACAAGAGACAGGCATTGGCTCAAACGTAAGCGTGCTTGTAACTGAGAAAATGCTGTTATAGAAGTCGTGGGTTTGATTCCCAGTGTATGCAGATTATTTTTAAAAACTGTTTTTATCGGGAAAATTTCTTATGTATCCCTAGCTATTATGCTGCGAGTTCTTACCAGCTTAACTGGTAAGGTGTTTCACCAGAGATAATCACACTGTGCCCATAGATTAGGTATAATATCAGTAAACAGGTTAAAAATGGCTGCAGCAAATACATCCCCACATAAAAGTGGTAAGCAGGTGGCCCCAGTGAACAGGCCTAAGAGCTGCCGTGGTAATCCGAAAAAAAAAAAATAAATTAATAAGTGACGTAAAAAAGGACGTAACAATTCATAACACTACATGGTTGTCGCTAATAAAAGAATGCTTTTAACATTCTAAAAAAATTGCTAGCCAAGGAGCGAGATTTTCAAGAAAGTAGCTTATAACGTAATTTAAAAAAATCTGTAGTTTTGTTCGGATCAAACAAATAACTGTTGAAGACGTGTTGTTGAAAGTTATATCTTAAGAGTCTTTGTTTTTTAATTTTAGTAAATCCCTTAAAATTCTAAGTTAGTAGAGTTATTAGAGTTATCGTAACTGTTACAAGTAAATTTGGTTTTTAAAATTTCTTTATAGTGGCCATAGCGTAAAAGTAACGTTGATTAGTATCATGTTAAGTATAATTCTGAAGCAAAAATAATAAAAGTGGTCATGATAACAATAAGGCTCTTAATAATAAATAATAGTCATAAAAATAATCATATCGATAGTAAAAATAATACTTATCAGGATAATCATAATAAATAATCACAGTTATACTTATATGAATTATTGTAATGACGATAAATACAATACTTAAAATTACAATAAAGATGGAAATGATGATGACTCTAGAAGTAATAGTAATGATAAATAATAATTTTGAGGATAACAATAATAACTTTAATAATTGTGATAATTCTTATTATGAAAATAATGGTAATAATATTAGAAAAAAAAAATTATAGTAATACACTCAAAATAACTGCAAAGTTAATAATGATTACGATAAAAATGTGGCTAATGTTAATAAAAACAAAAATTAAAATGACACTGACAAAAATAATAATCCAGATAATGGTTTCAATCATAAAGATAAGAATGTTAATGTTAATGTAAAAGATGATGATAAGAATAATAACAATCCTTTTAATAAGGATCAGAATATTAAGGTTGATGTAAATGATGATGATAGGAATAATAAAAATCTTTATAATAATGTAAATAATACTNGATGTTTACAGCTCCAAAATTTTTTAAATATTTACAATGCTGGTTATTATGTAGTCTAATAATCCTTGATTACATTCTATTATTAGTAATTTAATTCTATTCTTAGTAAAATGTACTACTATGATTCCTACTTCTTAACAGCAATTTATAATGTTGACATAAGGTAATAGGGGTCATTTATAATCAATTGGTTTACGTCATGGAAAAGGTTACAACCGAAAACATTGTTTTCTGTACAATATAATCAATAATCATTGATTATTTCTTTTTTTATTGGGATTTTTGGCTTAAAATTTTTATTTTTTGATTTTTCTCTAGTTGTTATATCTGCTTTAATGTTACACGCAATTAATTAAGCTGTGCAACGTCTTATCCCATTGCATAAAATATTCAACATACCTTAGTGTCTAATTAACATAACAATTGTACTTACGTTCAAACTTAAAACATGTGTTGGTGGGTCTTCATGTTTATTTTTGAGATGATTGATTTAAACATTAATATCTTTATCATAGTTTGTGCGTTAACTACTTTTATATTCTGCATAATCTATACTGTAGTGCGTATGTTCAATTCGTTTAATCAAACTTTAAATTTTGTTGTTTAAGATCCATGATGATTTATTGTGGGTTATTTAAATAACCTTGTTAAAGTTATCACTTATAACATCTTAACCTTCCTAAATTTTTTTGCAAATGTTGTTAATTTTGTATTTCTCTGAAATAGTAGATACACGTCATTTTATAGCTCCATTTTTAATCTTTAAAAACAACTAAGTAATTTTTTCATTGATACAACGCATGTTATGTTTTAGTTTCTAAATCTCAAAGTTTTTCATTGGAATAAGTATTCTATAGTATTGTTAAAAATCAAGGTCTTATAACCATGCTTAACTATTAAATAAATTAGTCTGAAATAGCCTCCTAAAACAAATAACTTATCACCACATGGCAAATCATTATTACTCTAGTCTTTTAATAGTTAGATGACGATGTTAAAAGCTTATTTAGGAATTATTAAAACTTCATCCTGATTGATCATATTTTTCTTAAGTAATTTCTGTCTATCAGATTTATACTCTAGAAAAAATCTTATAGTCTTGGTTATATCTAATGGTAATTACAATTTTTGATAACTTTTCATTTCTTTGGTTAATAAAATCAGAGCCTTTCCAGTCCAAGCTACAAAAATGACTTTATGCTCTTGAACACCATAATAATATACAAATGTTATGTACAAAAATATTTTTTTAGAGCCTCGTAGACTGTCAATAAAAAATAACTATTTTGATCTCTCAACCAGTTTTATGTATATTTATTTTTTTTAATCCTTTTGAGTCTAACTAATAGATCTGTAGGATGTATTTCCAAATTTAAAACTGCCTGGGTTTCTGCTTTATCGTTGCAAGTACCTTACAATTTTTTTCCATGAATTTTTGCCCTAAATATGACGTGCTTGCCTAACAAAATTGAAAAATCTAATTTTCTAAGATTTCAGCATGTTCTGTAAGATTGTGTCAGTCGCCTAGCGGTACGTTTTAAACAAAATATAATCGCTTGTATTAAATCAATATTGATCATTAAATATTTTTTGTTTGTTAATACCCGAGCTTACAATTAATTTAGCTTTTTTTTTTTATAGAGATAGCTCCGTAATAAAGATATATAACAAATAATTTACAACATCTCCCAGAACAACATTTTTGTCTATAGCTGTAAGAATTATGAGTGTCATAATCGAAAAAAAATAGACTGCTTACGTTAATCATAAGATTTGTAAGTATACAAATAAAACTTTTTGTTAAATTCACTTGTGAAAGGGGCTTTGCTTCTAATGATATCTTCAATACAAGGATTAATAGCTCTGGATTGATACCGGGGGCTTTACCCAGATAAACGATGAATCACAAATTTCTCTTAAAAATTTTTTAAAAACAAGGTGTTTTGCATGCAATTGCGTAATTTTTGAGAAAAACTTTCAGTTTAGTAATACATCTTTTACCTCTGTAAAGTCCCTAGATAAATTGAGTCAACTACTTACTATAAGCAAATTTTACTGTGGGAGTGTCACCAATGCCATAAAAGTACAAAACGACTTCCATATAAAAATTTAAAGTAGTTAAAAACTAGGGCAAAGCTTAGCTGTCACGCCAACCCTCTTAGCTGCAGCATGGCAGCTGAGCTGGCTTACAGTGGGTTGGTAACACTATGCTCACAGTGATGCAGCCTGGCCTGACTTAGCATTACAAACCCCTCTAGGGTTAGGCTAGGTTGCTTCAATTAGCTTATGCTGCTCAGATTATTAAACCATTTTTATTTCTAGTTTAACTGTTTCCCTACTTTTTAATTGAGTGCAAAGCTACAGCATACGTAGTGCCACCTGAGATTAAACACCTTTATATAAAGCATGAAAGAAAAATTAAGTCCAGATCATGTATGTAAAATTTTTTCAAATAATTGTTTTGAATTGATGCTTTAGTGTTTTTCGTTTATTTTATTAATAAGCCGTTGTTTTGAGAAAAAAACAAAAAAAGTAAACTATAAAAATTGATGAATTATGCTAACTAAGGGGATGATTACATGGATCACGCAATCAGGAGTGCCGAATACCCTAATCCCATGAGAGAAAGAGAGGTCTCTTCTGTATTATTCTGTGTGCCATCTGTAACTTTTGTGGACTTAAGTGGCCCTGACTTGCGGATTGTGACCTTCACGTTGCTGTACCTTGATTCTTGGAAATACCATGAATAATAAATTATAGAATGACTAAGGTATTTTCTTCCAAAATAATCACAATTAGTAGTAGACAGAACATGCTATGTAAAAGTATCTTTGGCGCAAGAAATTTTAGAGTATCTTTGGTGAGATTAAACCTTTTCATGTACACATAATCATTCATACCTACGATCAAAGCCTTGAATAAGCACTTACTCAGCTCATTTTTTATAATAATGATTAATTTATAAGGTACGAGACAGGAGGTTCTAGGATTGCCAAAGAGCTAAGACTCATTCTTTTAGTTCATGACAGTCAAGATAAATAACTAACTAACTGAGTATTATTAATTTTATTTGTGTTTCCCTACTGTATTTGATGTCCAGTAAAACAGTTTATTTAATCTTTAAGTGGAACATTTTTATTTGCCTTTTGTTTAATCCTGAATGGAAAAAATTATTAGAATGAGATACATAGCGGATCAATGTTAAGTGTATTAAATTCTCAACAGATAAAATATACGAGTCATCACTTAGATATTTAAGAAGTATTATTAGGTATGGAGTCACATAGACCATAATTAATCACTAAAAATAAGGTTGTTACATGAAATGTTAAATTATTTGATTTTTTTTTTTTTTTTTTTTTTTTTTTTATAGTGTATTAGACATTAGCACGAGAAGAACCCAAAGGGGTAAAGCTCTTTTTATACATACACGTTACAACATTATTTTGTAATTTTAGTAGGGCTTATTACAATTCCCCTAATAGCCAAACGGCTCACAGTAGGCAAAAATGCCATTTTTTGTGTCGAAATAAAATAGTGGCCGCTGTGATAGGCTGATCAAGATGATTCTTTATAAAGCATAAAGCTCAAACATTCCAGAGTATAGAAAAAGTGGTCAGAAGTGGAACAAAAAAGAATTTATAGGTTAAAAACTACCCCTAAAGGCACCCTGAATCACTATTTTCTTATAATATCATAATCATTCAATCAGACAAACACACATTTTTTAAAAAAAACTATAAACCTACAGATTTTTTGGGTTGCTGATAACAAATATAATGTCAGAATTTCAAAATTCAAAATGGTGGATTTAATATGGTGGCCAAAAACGTTCAAACGCTTTAAAAATTTTAGAAAATGTGGCTATAGGGGTTTTTAAGTTGCTTAACACGAATCCGGTATCAAAATCACGAAATTCAAAATGGTTGATCCAATATGGCAGCCAACAAAGTCAAAATGCCTTAAAAATGTAAGAAAATTGGAATACAGGAGTTTTTTAGGTAGCTTAACACAACACTTGTATCAAAATTACATAACTCAAATTGTCAGATTTAATATGGTGGCCAGCAAACTGATACTTGTTAAAAACTTACAAGCTCTCGACTGTAGAAGTTTTTTAGGTTGCTGAACACGTATAAGGCATTAGAATTGTATTATGATCATAAAATTTAAAATGGTGGACTTAATATGGCGTTTAAAAAAGTTGACAACTGTTCAAAACCAACAGAATATCAGCCCTGGTGGTTTCTTAGGTTGCTGAACATAAATTTGGCATCAGAACTGCGTAATAATTACAAAGTTTAAAATGGTGGATCCAATATGGTAGCCAAAACAGTTTAAATTTGTTAGAAAGTAAGAAAATCTAGCCATATGGATTTTTGTAAATTCTACAACACAAAATTAGCATCAGAATAACTAAATTCTTATTTGCCGAGCCAACATAGCGTTGAAAAACGTTAAGACAAAGGCTTCTTCTGTTACTGATCAGAAACTAAGCATAACAGTTACAACATAGATAACGTCAGATACCGTATGATAGTGAAAAAAAATATTTATGTATTTTAAATGTAAAGAAAACTGTCAGTAAGAGTCTATGTGGTCGCCAAACATGCATCTAGGATATCAGTCATAAATTTAAAAAATTGAGGACTGGCTATACGATTCATGCGTTTATAAAAGTTTATTTCACGTTTATTGCACTTGATGGGTATTATTTGAATCCCCCTTATTTCATGTATAAAGTTCTTTTCACACCAAAAACAAAAGGATTTAGGCATAGTTACACTTTTTTCTCTAGCGACCCTACCTAGTATTATCAGGTGATATCTTAGATGATTTATCATGTCAAAATCTCCCCTGAGATATTATTCTAAGATTCAAGAGTTTAAAAACTGGCACTTTTTCTAAAACATGTTAAAAAATGAAGGAAAAACAACTATATTTGAAAAAATATCTCGGGTAAAATATTACTGATAAAATATTTTAATGAGAAATCATCTGAGATCTTACCTAAGATTACTAAGTAGGGAAAAATATTAAACACTTTCGTGGAACAGTTGTGACTAAAAGTAGCTTTTAAGAATCTTAACAGAGTTATATTACAGACACTCGACTCCATGAGGTAACTAGATGTTGACAAAAGCAGAAAAATTTTCAGTACGAACATGAGTTTTTTTAATGATAAATAGTATGTGTATACGGAGTTTAAAATATCTGAGTCCAACCATTTGTAAAATTTCAAAAATAAAGAACAATTTTTAAATTTGAATTAGATACATAGCTGATTTTAAGTAATCAAAATAAAATGTATGCATTTCTAAGAGTAATCAAGAATCTAACAAAACTGATACTATTAGAGAAATAAGCTCTGCTTTATCGTTAGTTAGCGAAATCATTTTAAAAATATGACTCAAAAACTTCTTGAAGTCTTTTATCACAAATTAAAAATGTACATGTACTAACTTGCTGTCACATTTGTTTTATTTTAACGCCAATACTAACTTATAGTTTTATTCTTCGAATCCACGAAAAAATTCACTCTATTTATCTTAGTGAAAAATTTAGAAGTTAAAAGAAAATTTTTTAAAAGAAAACGTTTTAAGCTGATTAGTTATTCATTACACTCTATCACATTAATTACTTATTATGGCAGTATTATTTCACTGTAGAGAGAATTCCAATTACCATGAGATAGAAGACGAGTTATCCAAAGCTAAGAATGACTACGAGGAAATTGAATAAACGAAAATCAATCTTTCAACATTAATGTAAGCATGTGACTGTTATTTTGTTAACAGAAAAAAATACTATCCATTAAAGCCAAAGATTAAAAGCTAAACTTTGTAAGAAATGTATATTATGACGTAGCTGTAATAAAAACCTATTGCTTAAAATCAGAATTTTCGAATCATGTATGTGTAAATACAATAAAATGTTTAAGTAAAAATGTTACAAGTTTTTTAAATAAATCTGCTACATATCTATGCTTTTACATTCTAAACTTGTAGAGTTGCTTAGCTAATCTGTAATCTATTTAACGAGCAGTGTTTGTTAGATTACATAGGTACGTAAGAAATTGTTTTTATTTAATAGTAGAAAATAATTTTTCGGTAAACAATGTTATTCTTTTATAATAAATTGATCTCGAGTAGGTAAACCATGGTGGTTCTGGCACCCCCTAAGCCCCCCCCCGAGGTAGTGGTGGGGGTAGAAGCTCTAGCTATAGCTGTGGGTGGAGAAGAGGCGGCGGTGGGGGGGAGAGGCTGATCGGGCGGTGGGAGGAGGGGCACGGGCGGTATAGGTAGTAGGGGCGGTGGGTGGTGCGGACTACTTGGATGGTAACGTCAGGGGAAGGGGGCCCCTCTCCCAGATGCTGTGACGTCGAATGGTACTGACGGCTCTCTTCTCTGTTGCAGTACCTTGCCAAGGAATTCAGCCAGCTTATAAAATTAAGTTTAAGATTCTTAGGAAAGTATGTAGATGGGTTTGAATAATAACAAAACTTTAAATTTAATACACATATATTTTTGGTAGCTTCAAAAAAATCACAAGAATGACATGGTTATTGATTTTTTTTTTCAATATATCATATTCAACTTTATTTGGATAAGAGCGAATATTTTCGGAATACTAATTTTTCTTTACTTTTAGTTGAGGCACGTGTATTTCTTATCAGTGGATGTAGTGGATCGCGTATCCCGTTTAGCTGCGACTAACGCTGGCTGACTCGACGCAGTACCTTGCCAAGGAACTCAGCCAGCTTATGAATTTAAGTTTGAGATTTTTAGGATAGTATGTGAATGGGTTTCAATAATAACAAAACTTTAAATTTAATACACATATATTTTTGGTAGCTTCAAAAAAAATACACAAGAATTTCATGGTTATTGATTTTTTTTAAATATATTATATCCATCTTAATTTGGATAAAAGCGAATATTTTTGGAATAATAATTTCCCTTTACTTTTGGTTGAGATGCCTCAACGTGCTTTTCTAAAAGAGGTTTTCAGCTATTTTTATCTGCCTCCTCCTCCTCCTTCTTACTAAGGCTCTCATATTTTTGTTTGCTCAAGATCAAACCCATGTTGTTGATGTTGCCTGATCAATCTTCACAGGATAACTGAAGCAATACGCAAACTCTCATCAGCTTGTAAGACGGCGCTAATTTCTTTGTACTACCACAAGGCAAGATTTACTTTAATTTTTTGATCACTAATTTTATGCTTACTTTACTCTTTTTTTTTTTTTGCCTACACACAGTCATCGTTTTTGACACCAACATTAGTATCAGTTTCAGAGTAGCTATCAGTATCAGTATCATTAAAATTATTTCCATTAACAGTATTCCAACTGGGAAGCGTTTTAGAAAATTTCTTTTGATAACTATTAAGCGCGTCTAAAAAACATTTTGAGTCTGGTTCAATGATACTTTCCACCAAAGAGCAAAGCCACAATTTTATTTGATGAGCTTTACTAAGTGCGCAATATTGCTTTCTACGTAGACTTTTTTTACATTATGAGTACCACACATCAACGCTTTTGTTGAATATCCCATAGTAATAATGTGACAAGATGGCACCATGTACTGCTGAATGTGAATCACAGTACACCGCATGGTCGATTATAAATAAGTGGCTGTATTATCTTCATAAACGTAAATTCGATGTGCATTTTTTGCTACAGTGTGCACATGTTGCTGTAACTTTCTAATGGAACAATCACCCTCAAACCAGCGAAGTTCATGCACTCGCTTCGACTGTGAGTCGTTGTTTTGGCACACATCCATAGGTAAGGTGGAAAAATTGCACAGGGGCCGCACAATCCATTGACTGATCGCTGGTCTCATAAGCGACACCACAGCTACTTCTTTTGGTAAAAACTGTTAAGAAGCGTCCAGAAAACCTCTTATCTCAATAACATAGTCCTCGTAAAACTCCATTTTTATTTTGCAGCTCAAAAGCGTCGTACTAACTACGATATAAAAGCGTATCCGACGCGTTTGATGCTGCGTGATGAACTAAGCAGCACTATGCACCAAAATTAGTTTATATACACGTTAGTGTAGGCACTGTGCAAGTGTGTGATTTATCAGAATGAATCACTGGTTCTTAACATTTTAATCTTAAACTCGTTTTAAGGGAAAGGCTACATAAATAATAACAACAATATAATTCAATACACTTATTTATGACATAATTTAAAAAAAAAATACAGTTTCATCGAGTTTTTTTATTATACATCTTCTTCAGAATCAGTAACACCTTTCCATTCCATATAAAAGTAGAATTTCTTCATTCGTTTGACATTGTGGGTGGCACACATAGGTCTATACGCACCATTGTGGTGAGGGCATGCAGTAGATAATGTTGGGAGTTCAAATTCTGGATAATCAACCATATCATTAACTTGAAAATTAAATCTTTCGAGCCACCTCTTCTTCACTTCTCCAATCACTAAAATCTGTTTAGCATTTTTGAGATTCTCCCAAAGAATATTACCAGTTTTTGTGTAGTCGATAACACCTGATTGCCAATCTAATCCATAATAGGATAGCTTAAGCCATAAATTTTCACGTTTGCATTTATCATTTAGTTTGCGCCAAGGAAATGGTGGCTTAAAGAGAGATACTTGAGGCTCATCATCTCCATGGAGTGGAAGAATCGCCAACTCTTTAAGCACATAATCGTTGCCAGGCTTCTTAAAGCCCTGCATGTCCACCATGTACTCCATCATGATAAAGACTGACTTCACTGCTAGTATTTTTTTTTTTTTTTTCTAATTGTATATACGTGCTTAAACAAGTTTTTTCACGTCACCACTAATAAGATTGTACTCTGCGATGCGATCATGTAGAATGAGACAGTAAGCAGATAAATTTTCCGGTAAATTCTCTCGTGCTTCAATCTCCAAGCGCACGTCCTTTGGCGCGCTTTTTAAAGCTTCATTCCGCTTAGAGCAGTCAATTTACAATAAGAGGCATGTGTGTGATAAAATCTTTTTTATTCAGCATAGGTTCTGGTTCTTTCCCGTAATAGGCGGCTTGAAAATTCTTATACATATCATTAAATGTTAAAAAATGATTTTTATTAAAATCAAGATTAAGATTTCCATAAGGATAGTACTGTGAGTTTAAGAAAAGCTGTACATTGCTGATATTACAGTGATTAAAGAGACTGACATTAAAAGCAGGATCATTTTTTTGCTTATTCTGAAAGTCCAAAATAACAAAATCAGGCTTTTCCAACTGATTGGAAGTTTTGACAGTCCACACATGCCTAGAAGTTTTTGGCAAAAGAGGATACTCATACAACTCCCAATCGCGGAAACTCATAGAAATAGGCTTGTCTTTTGCAAGAACATCACGCAAACGAATTTTCCGTCTCTCTGATGCAGTTATGTAAGGCACAAAACACTAATTCTGAGTCAATGTAAGATTAAACTTTTTAAAAGTTTGATTTTTAGGTACTTGTGTAACGGCGCTAACATCATCTCTTGATCTTGTGAGAATTAATTCATGTTTTGCATTAACCACATCTTTGCGATAGTCCTCAGCGTTGTAATAGTTGTAATTGTCCTCAGAGTTGAAATAAAAATGGTCAATAAAAATAGATTTTTTCTTTTCAATGTCAATCCAACCAGCATTTTCAAGCATTAATCTCTGACTGGAAGAGAAAGATATCTATCCTTTTATTAAAGTTGTCAATCCAACATTTTCACACTCGTCGATTTCTATACCATTAAGTTTATATCGTGTTCTGTAAACAGATGACTGATAGCGTAATTAACTAGTTTTGTTCTCTTAATAGAACCATCATCTTTAGTTGTTATATGTCTAGAAACACGTAGTGAGCTTTGAAAGGGTAAGAGATTTAAATCTTGATGTTGAACTAAGATGTGAATTTCATCACTGCTATTTAAATGCTAATGCAGTGTATGGTCGATGTGCATGAATTTCGTAATGCACAACCGACTCATTGAATATGACGCCTAATTGACTTCCGAGAAGTTTTTCCATCACGACTTGTCCTTAATCGCAGGCAGCAAAAAAGATCACAAATTATTTGCCACCAAGAGCTCTAATTTTTTGGCCGAACTTTTTTTAAACTGCATGTTTTGACGTGTTAATGCTCTGGGCGTTTGTTGACGACTGATCCGTCTCATCCATTTTGGTTTATTCTTATAGCTTTGTCCAATTTTGTTGCCACGCGGATAAGTTATTGACCTAACCTTTGGTAATTTTCTTTTATTGCCTTGTTTAACTTTTATATTGTTGTACAGTTTTCCCATTTTAGTTGAGTTGTTTCAAGTGTAACCGTATATTTATAACTCCTCCACGAAAATTAATTAAGTTACCTTCCTGATCAACAATACGCGCTTGAAGGAGATCTATAATATTAATAGCAATGGGTTAATTAATTATTTGCGATGAAACTTTAACAATCTTGTATGTTAGAGGTACAGCAGAAAAAAGTTCGTGAATGGTGTGAACTTTTTTTCCCGTTTATATAGGCTTCAGTAGTGATATTACACTTAACTCTCAATGTGTTGACCTTAAGATTAGCAACCAGTAAATCCGAGTTGTGAGTACTGGTGTCTTTAAGAATTTGTTCAGTAAAGCCTAAAAGACGGCCTTTAAAATCTTTTGGTCTGAAGTCAATAGTATGACTACACGTTATCACACGGCGAAGAGTATTGTTATTTGATTTGATGCTGATAGGTATATCGTCGGATTGTGATGCGTCGATAAAAAATGACTCAATATCTTTAATTTTCTAGTTGCTGGTTGTAGAAACAGCTACTTTATCGCCTACGTAAATGTATTATTACCTTTATCGGTATTTGGAATTAATTTAAAAATTTGAAGTTCTACTAGATCAAGAACGTAGTTATGTTCTGGTGATAATTTGATAGGTGGAAAATATTGTGCTTTGAGAAAAGATGATATTTCTGATAAACTTAATGTCAATGATTTTTTCATGTCGATTTATTAATGACTTATGTTACTTGAATATTGGAATACATTTATATAGGCTAAAAATGAAGTTTTTTCTACAAAGAAAGCTGAAGCGAAAATGACTGTAGTTTGCAACTGAGTCGCAGCATCGAGCACATGCATGCAAGTGCCTGGCTGAAGTAAATCTCTAAGATTTATATGTATGTGCTTGTATGTTGATCTCGTAAGACCTCTCAAGCCAAAAGTCGTGCGTGCGGTCTCAGTGAGCTGCGCTGACATGACTCAGGCATGGGAGGTGTGGCTTGCTAGTTGAAGGCAGGTGTGTTGCTTATAACAGCGCCTCCACTCTTGAGGGAGTGGAACGGTCTAAAACTTCTGGATCAAACTGGTGAAGGCGCCAGTACGATTTTTTGGTGAACTTTTTATGCCAATAGGGATAACGAGATGATTAAGTAAATAAAAGAGGGTGCTGGTGATTAATCAGTCAATCAGCAATCGTTGATTGACGGTGGGCGATTGATTAAGGATTGTTAGTAGGAACTTTTTCGAGGTCTTAAGCAAAGAGAAGTAGCTGGAAAGGGCAGTTTGATTTTGCGCTATCTCCCATAACGTTGTTTTATCGTGGTTCAACAATACGAGAGATTCGAAGTATCATTAAAAGCTTACTGTGGGGCTCGCGATTTTGTCTAAGCTTTTTTTTAAGGGTCTTGTGACCGAAGAAAAAGCTTGAGAGTCTTCGCTGGCTGGGTGTGATTGGGTGTTTGGATGAGTTGGTGAGAGGACTGAAGCCAGAGCCAACATTTAGGACCAGGAGTCCCTTGACATCGAAGGTCAAGAGTAAGCCAGTGAGTATGTTTTGGCTGGTTATAGTGCAGTGGCTGTAGTGTGCGTAGCGTACGTGATATAGCGAGGACGACGCATTTCCGTGTCCCTCACTCCGGGGTAGTGGCTTCTTGGGGCGGGGTGTGAGTGGCTATACGTGACGCGTGGCTAGTGATTACATGGATAGCGAGGCCGTACTTCATGCCCTCCGCCAGTAAAGCTTGCAGTAGATGCGGGTTCGTGGTAAGTAACTACGGAGTTCACGAGCAGTGGTTTCTCGGGGGCTATTATAGTGGCTCTGTAGAGGAAATCATAGTGGCTCTTTGTAGGTTAGTCACCGGCAGTTATTTGATCAGGGTTAACAAAAAAAAGTATTAACTACTGCGCAGGGTGCTTCGGGTTGCGACGCCAGAGTACGACGATCGCATCAAACAGGCTGGAGGCGCACAGTTGTACTCACATAGCATTGTACCCAGGCTAGTGGTGTTTGTATGCTAAGCTGGCAGGGTAAAACGTTACAAGTTGTAGGTACCAAAATCTTGGAACCTTTTATGATTGTATTTAGCATAATTATCACCTGGCAATAAATAAATCGGTGGCTGTAAGTTACCACAACTGTCCAAAAACGTCAAGTTGTTGCCTCGTTTTTTATAGGCGATCGAGTGAGTACCCGGACCATCCTTATCATCGAGAATAACTGTTGAGAATAACTGATTCATAGAAACGGGGGCAATCAGCTGGCAAAGCATTTTTTATGAAAACACCACAGAAATGTGATATTTTCAAAACTTTTGCATAGTCAATGAGTTTATAAATGGTGAGAGCTTGGTGAGGCAGTTTTATATTAGTTTTTTTTTTTTCGTCTTTGAAGCCTTTCCAGGCCTTGGATATAGACCTAAGCCGTTCTTATATGGTTTTAAAAATAGCCCCTTTCCAAGTTAAAGTTCTTCCATTTTGTTATTGTGCCTCTCACTCTCCTCTATCTGTTTTTGAGCTACTTCAGCATCGTTAATAGCCTTGACAACTTCAGATACACCGTTAGTGATAGCACCCATAGCACTTGCGCCAGCAAATGCAGGAATAATGTATGGTATGAGTGTTCCAGTTTTTTGTGGGATGGGCAATATTCGAGGCATTACAATTTTTTTTTTTGCCACCAGCTTTTTTCACAGCATCCTGCGCTCCCTGTGAAGGTGAACTTATAACATTTTAAGCACTACTACTAGGTACCATAGCCTTTTCAGCAAGAATCTTGTCAGCGGTGTTTTTTGTCGCAATGTTTTCTTGATTCTGAGAATAGGCTTTATCGTGTTTGCAAGCCTGATTCAATGGATGGATACCTGGATCTCGACAAGCTAATCTCTTGGCTAGTTAAATGCCCAGTCCGCAATATTGATATCCTGGTATGTGCAGTTTTATACGCAGTTTATTAATAAGTGTGTTCATAAGTGTTCATAAATGCATAACCTTTGCGACTATAAATAATCATTATTTTTAAAGGGTTTAACGATGAATAAGCTTAAAAATATAATTAGAGCACTATTTATAGTCTCATATTTCAGCAAACAGTTATTACAAGCTCCGAGAACAGAACATTTTACTTCCTGTTATTAATCTTAACAAACTAATAAGCAAGATTAGAAAATATAATAAAAGAGCTTAAAAGAGTTAGAGCATACTATTTACAGTATAATATTTCAGTCTCAGCTGAGTCCCCATACAGCAAACATGAACTCCGCGGAACATGATACTAAACTTCCTATAATCTTAACAAAATAATGAAAAAGATAAAAAAACACGAAGACAGATAAGTTTAAAAATATATCGATAAACCATTTACAGTATCATGTTTCAGTCTCACTTGAGTCAGCATACCATAAACATGAGCTACGTAAAACGGAATACACAACTTCCTGTCGTAAATTTTGATGAAATGGTTTAGCCAGATAAGATAATCTAACGACATGGTGATTTGCTACCTGATACGATAAGAGCTGTTCTTTGTGGTTTGTCAAACTGTGGAAAAACAAACAGCTTATTGGATTTCACAACTCACCCCAACGGATTGAGATTTAAGAATGATTATCTATACTCAAAGTCGCTGAATCAGCCAAAATATGAGTTTCTAGAACAACTGTTGAAGCCCATAGATGGTGGTAAGTATTTTTCGTTGAGCAATCATGAATCAGTCATATATCCAGATAAGGCACTTTCCAACTCTATAATAATACTTGATGACATTGCTTGTGAAACACAAGATAATGTGAGACCCTTATTCTGCATGGGACGTCATAAAAGCGTTGACTGCTTTTATCTATGCCAATCCTATGCTCAAGCTCCAAAACATTTGGTCAGAGATAATTTCAACCTCTTAGTAATATTCTCACAAGATGATATGAATTTAAAATACATCTATGATGATTATGTTCATACTGATATGACTAACAGTGAATTTATAAAAATTATGAGTAAACTGTTTGAGAGTTTGGAAACATTAATTTGCTGAGATGAATAAGGAAAGGGATAACGATGATGGTAGACATAGAAGAGAATCTGATTTTTTTGCTATAAATATTACTCATACTTATTAAGAGTTTATTAACCTCTAGTTAACCATTTAATGGTCAACATAGACGCTTTCTTTCAGAAAAAAGACGTTCTTCAGCAAGTTGAAGAAGCTAGAGAAGCTGTGAGACGTAAGCATCGTTTGTCAAAGTCAGAAAGAGAATATTTTGAAAAGCAGATAAGGGAGACTTTCAAGCCAATTACTTACCCATGTTACGTGGGAGTCTAAGGGTTCACGGTGCTTAATAACAACGCGGCAGTTAAACTCAATTTATTTCGTTATTGCTATATTCCTTGAGGGAAGGCGCTTTGCGGTCCCAAGTTACTTATTGTGACTATCCTCCTTCTAGTCCCGACGTTCAAGAGCCCTGTGGCCACTGCTGCGGGCCTTTTTATGCTATTTCCTTCCCCACTTGTGCTCCTTTCTAATACTAATAGCTGAGGCCCATCCCACGTAGTATGTTCCATGCTGTACGTGACACGTCCGAGGCCGCTTCGTTTTCGCCCTCGACAACGTTCTTTTCTGTACCACCTCGGGAATAATTGTTTAATTAGTGTCTGTATCATGTTGCTCGTGTTGTAATGTATACTAATCATATAAGAAAAATTAATAGCGTGTTCCTGTAAATATCCTCGTTAATTTTTCTTTTACAGGCTTTGATTAGTTTTCCGCAAGTTTATAATTGTGTTATATCACATATTGTTCGTGTTTGCGCTCTTCCCTCTTACATAATAAAATGATAAATATGCCCTTGTGGGTTATTGGGTTATGACTTAATTTCATTTATAATTATTTAATTACCATTTATTGCTTATTATTAAATTTAATAATTACTTTTTAACTTACATATCTTTTTTTGAGCTCATTTATGCATGTGCATTTTCATCATTATAATTATTATTTTCCTTCTTTCAGTTTTGTTTTACTTACAACTTTTGTTTCGTATATTCATTCTCTTTTTTTTTCCTTTTTTTTATTTCATACTATATTTATTACATTTCACGCAGCGTCTTCCACACAACATGACAAAAATCTTTTTTTTTAAATTTTATTATCATCATTATTACATACGTATTCATTTTTCTTTTTTTTTTTTTAGTATTAATCCATTGAACGCATCGTTGAACCAAGAGGTATAGCAACCGTTCTTATTTACGTATCTACTTACTATTTTTTTTGTCTATTTATTTACTTATATTTTTTTTTACTTATAGATTCTATTTTTTATTTTTTTTTATTTTTTATAGACATTGTCAATGCTTAGGTATTAAGGCTCTACCTTTAACTTAGCTAAAGTTTGTTTGTTTCTTATGGTAACTGTTTGTTACTGCCCGTCGGTTGATCTCCTTGTCGCTGCTCACCCCGTACTGGGATAAGTATTGGCTGTAGTGCCATAGAATTCCACGGATCTTCATTTCTTGCGACATTGTTTCTGGTTCTTCTTCCTGCAAACATTCTAAATAAGTTTAGTATATGTGGGGCCCCCTATTTTCAAATCCGGACCGATCCTGCAGCCACCCCCAACGCTATTTTAGCTGCTAACCATGCATATTTCTTCCATTAAAAAAATTTCTCTTCATCCCTCTTTCTTATAGTTACCCTACATTTCTATCTTATTTGTCGACTTACTTATAGAAATGCCTCTGTCTGTTTGGCCATTTGATTCCAATCGACATACCATATTATCTTTCATGTCGACGCAACTGATTGAATAGGGCCCAGATTTTCTACTAGTATCCCCGGATTTCTTTCGATTTGCTCTATCTCCCCTGGCTGTCCTCCAATTAGTGTGATTTCACTTCTAAAACATAAAATAGGTATCTTTTTTTCCCTTCTTACTCCACTTTATCGTAAGCTCCTAGGTCCCTTGGTTACCCTTGATCATGGAAAGAGAAAACAACTACGAGAGAGAGAGAAAAAATTCTATCTTCCTTCAAATTTTATTTTTATTTCTTTATTTTTATTTTGTTCTAACGTTCTGTGTAGAAACCAATGCCCATGCCATACAATTTATTACACATATTTTCTTAATAATTATTGAATTCAATCAAGTATAAGGGCTTGACTGGTTATTACGGTATGTAGTGAGTGTGGCTCCTCCTTTACATTCAAGGTATATCGTTGCATATAATATTAATGTTATTCTTATGTACATCTATATTTGTTACACCATGTAGGTGTATGCTATAAACATAAGGTACATAATAGTCTTATTCCTTAGAAATTTCTTTTTTCGCTAAAAATTCTGTTTTCTTTCCTACGTCACGTGTTAGCTACAAGCGTGTCTGTATGTTAACAGCGTTGTTTTCGCCCATGTATTACAGTTTGTCTTTATTTTGGTTAGGATGAGCTTGGAGGAGTAGATAATTTTATGATCGCACCTTTCCGTAGTGAGCAGTATGTCACGTCAGATCCAATACTTTACTCATTTCCCTTATTTATGCCTTATCTCCTTTTATCCCTTTTTTTCCATTACTGTATATATATATATATATACACCTTATACTTTATCTTTTATTTTTCTCATGTAACAAAATTCAAGGAGGTAATGCCAAAGGAATTCTGTTGGGTCTTTCTTTTCTCATTGCTGCTCTTCCGTCAGTGTACTCAATGATTTTGTCCGGTACTTTTTCTTGCTGTTTCCTCACGTCACCAAAAAAAAATTTTACTATGACTGTTGCAAGTGCGATTTTTAATATTTTCATGCGGTTGCCCGAGTTTCTGAAGTTGGGCTTTACCCATCTTAGTGAGCCGGTAGATTTTCTTTCGCCTGGAGGATCGCCTTGCGCAATTCTCTTAAGCTCCATCCTGCTAGAGGATCTCACGTGCAACGTGTCCCAATGTTGTCACGTAAGTAGCGGTTTACATAATTACCAGCACGCTTCACTTTCTATTGGCTTGTCGCATAGGCATTCTTCGTTTTTCTTTCTGTTTTTTTTATTTATTTTCTTATTTTATTTTAAATTTATTTATTATTTTATTCTGTTGCAGGTTACAAACCTCTGGGTGTGTCGGCAGTTGCCCACTACCGGGCGACCTTCTTCCGTCACCGTTATTGTGGTCGAGGGTCCTACAGCCCTCGCGGCCGTTGACTGTCCCTTACACGGTTTGGTAAGGCTATTAGATTATTAGATATTGTGGTCCTGAAGTTTAAGAAAAAATTTGTCTAAGTTGGGTACACGGCTCGTTGTTGATCCGTACGCTTACTTCGGCGTACCGAGGTCTCTGTGTAAGCAAAGGTGGTCTCACAACGTGGCCTCTTTGCCCTTGCGGCGGTACCCATATTGTTTGGGTTGTTGAAACCTGTGAGGTTTAGTGCCCCTGAGAAGTACCGTTTCTCCTTGTTTTCCAGGACTACGAGGAAGCAGTGGTGCGCACGTCATTCGATGGCCGCGTGCTGAATAAATACAATCGAAGTCTTGAGTCCGGGGTTACTTATACTTTTGTTATCGGGTATACTTGCCACCAGGCCTTCCTGGTGGTGGTAGTCGACGTGCAGTTCGACGCTGCTTCCTATCCTCTCGACAGCCGACCAATAATCCAGGTTTGCTATAAGTTGATTTAGTTCTCGTCATAGTTGCCAGTTATATAATTTTGTAAAAAAAATTACCATAGGTCGACGATCCAGTAGACGGTCTGTTCGTCACCAAGGACGTGGTTGCCGATCCAGTGTTGTCTCATGACGACTGCGTGCGCCGTTTACGGGCGCTGTTATTATTCGGGAGTGACCATGGTGGGGGCAGGATAGTCCTTGATGGTGGGCGGATAAAAGAGGAAGGAAGATAAAGATCTGTCTTAGTCCGCGAACTCGTGGCCCACGATAAAATTGTGATCAAAATTTTTTCCTGCAGTTACCCCTTATTATTTTTATGTACTGTTCCTCCATGCTCCTCTTGGCCGTACAAATAAGTAACTCAAAAAAAAGTTTTTTTTTCTTTTTTTTTTCTTACATACACATATATATGCCTATGTTCAGCGTATGTCTTCTAAGTGTAGACTTATGTGTTAACTGTATTAACATGGTTTTACCGCTTGTTACATAGAGCCACACGCACCTTTTACCCACCTCTCAGACATCCTTTATGTAAAGAGTAACAAAGGAAATCAAAGTAGAATATCACTTTCTTTATACACTTTATTTATTTATTTCCTCTTATTATTATAAGTGTTATTATAAGTTTTATATTGCATATTTCTCTATTCCCCTTAATTCCTCAGTCTGTGCTGACCTTAAACGTAATATATTTCCTTTTATTATATGTCTCCTCCCGTATGCCTGTATTTAATGAATCTTCGCGGTTCGTCCAGGGGCCACGAAAAAAAAGGAGTTCCCGAGAAAACTAGTATTTATTTTCACATCTATTTCTACCCCCTATTCGTCTATAATGCTATTATTCGTAAGTAACTATTGGGGTATGAAGCAAGTTGCCTCTTTGTCCCTTTCACTTTTTTTCTTCTCCTCTTCTTATAATATCATCCCTTGGACGCAGGGATTTTAATACACAACCTATTTTTTATTTTGTTTACATGTAAGAACCGTATTTCTTTATTTCTCTGTAACTTTACATTATGTTTCCTGTAATCTATGCCGACTATTTTGTTAGGTCCCTTGTATTGGTCATTAAATTTTCCTTTACATGCCTCTTTTAGTTCATACACCATCTCACCTTCCATGAAAAAATTCGTGTTCAGCACCCTATCATAATAGGATGTTAGAACGCGATGCGTGCGTTCAATTGCCCCATTGCTCTGAGGGTGAAATGCCGTGCTCCCAAGTTTTTAAATTTTTAAGAATCGCGTAAACTTGTCCATCGTTTTGTTTATAAAATGCGCTCCTCGGTCTGATAATAATTCTTCTGGCACTCCAAACTATGCTAAAAATTTATTCGTTAAGGCTCTTACCGTTTCTTCAGCTGTTGCTCTTTGTACCGGTATTAATACAATAAACTTGGTTAGCCAATCCTGTATTGACAGGATATTTGTATAGCCGTTTGTTGAAGGCTTATTAATTGGTCCGTAATAGTCAATCAAGATTTTTTCAAACGGTCTGCTGAGTGTATCTGTAACGAGCATAGCTTGCTTTGTTTTTACGTGCACTAGTTTCTCAGTCTGAGATGACCTGAATCCAAGTATAAATTGCCTTACATCAGCCCTTATGCTCCTCCAATAATGGATCCTTGCTATCTTATTAAAGGTTTTATTTATTCCTTTATAACCCCTCGATTGTTGATTCGTGATACTCCTTAGTAACCTTATATCTTTGATCCACTAGTGCTGTAACTAAGGAGTTCATGTAAAAGGTCGCTGTGACCTTGAAGTTCTTAAAAGTCCCCTTAAATTGTTCCACGAAGTAGATTTAAAAGCTCATGTTGAGTACTGCTAAGTCACGTATCACGCCTATAGACTTTATTTTATTCATCTTTACTAGTTGTTTGAGTGACGTTATACATTTTTTTGTCTGATTTTAGCGCCGTATCTTTATTTGCTCTCATGACGTCACCAACCATCTTTTTTTCATTCTTTAGGGCTATTAAATCTTTGTATTCGCGCTCATATAGGGCGTCTATTGTTTCCGTATTAGAAAAGCCCTCTGTTAACGTTGCGATTACTAGGTTCTCTAGAAAATGAAATGGTGGATCCTTTGCCCGAAGCGTTCTTTGGAATAGCCAAATGTCTGTTTTTTTTCCCGGTAGCCATGGTGGTTTTTTATGTGGTAACCGTGTCCTGCATACTTTGTACTTTTTTAGCTGTGAGAGGTTTGAAAATACTTTTTTTTGAAGGTCTGCTTTCTCTCGTTCGATTTCTGACTCCTGTCTGGCGTTTTTTTAACCAGCCTCCTCTTCACTCTCATTGTTTAGTAAGTCTAAGCTACTTCCTACTAGAAGAGAACGACTACTAGAAGAGTCGGGGGGTGGTGGTGGATCAGGTGGGGGCGTGTCCCTATCCTTATAAGCGTCCTCATTCATAGAGTCACTTTTATAACTCTCTATTTCTTTAACTCCTTTTTCTTTTGCTTTAAGTGATTCGTTTATTTCACTTTTCCAATGTATATTGGCACCCGACTCGTCACTAACCCACGATTCCCTTTTTACTGGGCTTTGTTCCTCTTCGCTATGCCTGGTTGTGGCAACAAGTGACCTGAAGTGGTTGTTGAGTAGATGCAAGTGGATATATTTCTCATTGGCATTAATCGTGAAACTTTCAAAAATTCCACACTTTTTTCCCCTCTTAGTGCCCTGTAGATGTATACAAATATTCTTTCTGAACTCTTGTGCGAACAAAATATGCAATCATCATTACCATATTCTGTATTGGACTGCAGGATTTTTTCTACCTTCTCTGGGTCAACACGGATATTTTTCCACTTCGGACATTGTTGTACATCCCGGAGTTCTCGCGCCGTCAAATGCAAGTCACAGGAAAAAACAAAAGAGTCGAATAAGCAATTACCTGGTATTTCTACCGAAAGTTCTTCAATAAGTTTTAAATTTTTTATTCGACTTTATGCAGTTTTGTTTCAAATTCCGTTTGGCTACATTTCCGCCTTCTGTTTTACTTTTAATCTTATTACCTTCATCGATATAATCGTCCATTACCCCTCTTATTCTTTCATTCCCCAATGGGTTTTCATTTAACTGTAGTGATCCACGCGGGGTATCTTCCTCGCTAAAGAATTTCTCTCTATCTTCTGAGCCCGTTCTTTCCTCCGAGGGCTGTTGAGATATGTTTGTATTATTATCTGCACTTACCGTTGGATCGCCCAGAAGTCGATCGGTGATAGTATCGGATTCCCAAGCGTCTATTCTGATTCCCGGCTTGCCTATAAGGTCTTGACGCTTAACATCTAGTTTACCTTTCGCTTGGAAGTTATCTATTAAGTCATTTTTTTAAACTTTCTTCCTTGCACATGTAAGCTAATTCATCCTCAGGCAGACTCTATGATAGAATTTGTTCTTTACCATTGTTTAACGATTCTATTTGAATATTATTCCCCTTATTCTCTTTTGTGATCTGTACTATCTGTGTACGTGGCCTGCCTCCTTTTCTTTGTTTCTTACGTGGCTCTGCTCCTTGACTCTCTATATTTTCACTCACCACCGGCCACTCTGATTCTGAATCTTCGTCGCTGTGTTCATTTACCTTTAACTTATCTGAGTTATTCATCTTGCGAGGCTTTTTCGTTTCTACCTTTTTGTTCGACTCGTCTGAATCAGATATATCTATTTGCCTTTGTTATCCTTTCTTATTATGTTATTCTTTTTTTTTGTCCGCACTTTGAACATTCGTGCAGGTGGCACATTTATGTCCCCGTGACCATCCTTTTCTGGCTCTTCAGCAAATTTATATAACTCTCGTCGCAGTAGTTCAGTATTTTTTTCTCTATTCTCTATAATTGGATTTCGAGACAGTGCGTCCCGTGCCTTATTGGCTATTTCTGATCTATAAACAATGTCAAATTCATAGCCCCTTAATTTAGCTTTAAGCCTATTAAATCTTATATCTGGCTTCTTTGATGAGTAAAAATGTTTAAGAGGCTCATGGTCCGTAACCACTGTAAACTTTCTGCCAAATAGATAGGGTCAAAACTGCTCTTTGGCATGTACTATTGTGAGCAATTCTTTATCGTACGTAGAGTATCGAATTTTGCTGCCCTTTAGACATCTAGAGGCATACTCGCACAAATTGTCTTCTCCTATTTTTTCCTGACTTAATATTGTCCCGATGGCATAGTCAGATGCATCCCTTGTCACCACAAATGGTTTTTCTAGATCGAATGCTTTAAGTACAGGCTCACTGCAAAGTGCATCTACGAGCGTTTTTAACGCTTGTTCATGCTGTTCTTCCCATTGAAACTCTGTACCTTTCTTCAGAAGCTTCGACAGTGGTTGAGCAATTTGAGCATATCCTTTAATAAATCTCCTATAATATTCAACAAATCCAAGGAATTGTTTGATTTTCTTTGCATTTGTAGGCCTTGGATATTTTCTTGCAGCCTCAATTTTTTTTGGATTCGTCTTTATTTTACCATTATCTACAATATGGCCTAACATTTTTGCTTCACATTTTAGGAATTGGCACTTCCTTGGCTCAATTGTGAGATTTGCCCTTGACAATCNATTTTTATATTGCATGTTTCTCTTTTCCCCTTAATTCCTCAGTCTGTGCTAATTTTGAACGTAATATATTTCCTTTCGTTATATGTCCCCTCCCGTATGCCTGTATTTAATCCATCTCCGCGGCGCGTCCAGGGGCCACAAAAGAAAAAGAGTTCCCGAGAGAAGTGGTATTCATTTTCACATCTATATCTACCCACTATCCGTTTATAATGCTATTATTTGTAAGTAACTACTGAGGAAGGCAGCAAGTTGCCTCTTGGTCCCTTTCACTTTTCTTCTTCTCTTCTTCTCATAATATTATCCCTTGGACACGGAGATTTCAATACACAAGCTTTTTTTATTTTGTCCAAATGTGAGACCCGTATTTCTCCATTTCTCTGTAACTTTACATTATGGTTTCTGTAATCTATGCCGACTATTTCCTAAGAGCCCTCGTATTGGTCATCAAATTTTCCTTTTGCTTTTTTAGTACATACACCATCTCACCTTCCATAAAAAATTTCGTGTTCAGCGCCCTTTGATAATAGGACTTTGATCTGTATTTCATTTGTGTTTGGATCATTGCTGTCAATAATGGTAATTGCACGAGTGTCCCTGTTGTTTGCAGCAGTAACTCTGTAAATGTTTGACTCACCTCTAGCTTCTTGAAGCTTGACGGGAGTTTTGCCTGTTAACCAAATATAAGCTCGTAGGTTATGTAGCCTGTACTCTCGTGTTCCGACGTGTTGTAAGCGAGCATACACAACAGCAATAGTTCGTCCCTTTTTTTGCTCTCGCTAATGTTGGCTTTTAAGTATTCTATTAGAACGTGGTGCATGCGTTCGATTGCCTAGTTGCTCTGAGGATGAAGTGCCGTGCTCTCAAGTTTTTCAATTTTAAATAATCGTGTAAACTCGTCCATCGTTTTGTTCATAAAATGCGTTCTCCGGTCTGATCATAACTTTTCTGGCACTCCAAAGTATGCTAGAAATTTATTCGTTAAAGCTCCCACCGTTTCTTTAGCTGTGGCTCTTTGTACCGGTATAAATACAATAAACTTGGTTAGAAAATCCTGTATTGACAGGATTTGTGTATAGCTGTTTGTTGTAGGCTTATTTATTGGTCCGTAATAGTCAATCGAGATTCTTCAAAACGGTCTGCTGGGCGTATCTGTAACGAGCATAGCTTGCTTCGTTTTTACACGCACTAGTTTCTTAGTCTGACATGACCTGCATCCAAGTATAAATTGCCTTACATCGGCCCTCATGTTTCTCCAATAATAGTCTCTTGCTATCTTATTGTAGGTTTCATTCATTTCTTTATGACCCCCAATTGTTGATTTGTGATACTTCTCAACAACCTTATATCTTTGATCCACTGGTGGTATAACTAAGGTGTTTATGTACATGGTCGCTGCGACCTTGAGGTTCTTGAAAGTTTTCTTAATTTGTTCCACGAAGTAGATCCATTGACTCATGTTGAGTATTGCCAAAGCACGTAATATGCCTAGAGACTTTATTTTATTTATCATTACTAGTGCCTTGAGTGACGTAATGCATTTTTTGATGTCCCATTTTAGCGCCGTATCTTTAAAATGCGATTGAATATACATTTGCATTACCGCGACCCTTCTCACATTTGTTCTTATGACGTCACCAACCATCTTTTTTTCATTATTTAGGGCTATTGGATCTATATATCCGCGCTCATATAGGGCGTCTATTGTTTTCGTGTCAGGCACGCTTTCTGTTACTGTTGCGAGTACTAAGTTATATAGATAATGAAATGGATGATCCTTCGCCCGTTGCATTCTTTGGAATAGCTGTATATCCATTTCTTTTCCCGTTAATTCTTTTATTCCCCGATGGGTTTTCATTCATCTGTGGTGATCCACGCGAGGTATCTTCCTCGCTCAAAAATTTCTCTCTATTCCCTGAGCCTGTTCTCTCCTTCGAAGGCTCTTAAGATATGGGTGTATTATTATTTGTCCTTTACTTTGGACTGCTCAGAAGTCCATCGGTGATAGTATCGGATTCCCAAGCATCTATTTTAAATTCCAGCTTGCCTCTAAAGTCTTGGCGCTTAACATCTAGTCTAACTTTCAATTGGAAGTAATCTATTAAGTCATTAAGTAACGCTCCGATCTTTTTGTTTACTTTCGTCCCTTTTTCTGGACTTTCTTTAGTCTGTGTACCCCGTCGTAATTCATTCATTTGATTCTCGCTTACACTCTCACTAGACGGTCTGCTTTGTGCCCCTTCCTTCGGCGTCGGTCGGTCCCCTTCGACCGTACTCGATATTTTCCGTTGCTGCTTGTTACTCTCTTGAAGCACACTTTGCGCTTGAGCTTGGGCCCATTGGTCATTCTCCTTCTCTCCTTTATTCGCATTTCTGCTTGACATACCTGCGTTCGAACTCATCACCTCTATGGTGTCTAGAGGGTCAAGCATTCTTTCTCTCTTTCCGATCAACTTTGTAACCAGGCCTTTCTGTGCCTACTGTTGTCCCCCGTGCTTATCACTATTCGCATTTATGACTATGATCTCTGTACCTACAGTTTTTTCTTCCTCTTTACCTTGCTCATTCGCTAGGCTAGCTGCGGTTAGTTGGAATCGCCAATGTTTAACCGGCTCGGTTTTTCCTTTTAAAGCCACCAGTGAGTCACACATTGCTATAATAATCTCCTTCGACACAGTTTCTATTTGCGGTGTTACTGAAAAATTTGGCGGGTGCCTATGCAGCGTATCCAGTTGTCTTTTGCGATTTTTTCGTGGAATCTGCGGTTGTATTTTTAGTTTTAATTGAGGTGTGCTTGTCATTCCCACCCCTTTTTTTAAATTTTCTTCTTTGCACATGTAAGCTAATGTATCCTCAGTCGGACCATGTGATAAAATTTGTTCTTCATCATTGTTTGCGGATCCTATTTGAATATTTTTCCCCTTATTTTCTTCTGCGATCTGTACTATCTGTTTACGCCACCTGACTCTTTTCCCTTGATTTTTACATGGTTCTGCTCCTTTACTCTCTATATTTTTACTCACCACCAGCCACTCTGATTCTGAGTCTGCGTCGCTGTGTTTATTGACCGTTCACTCATCTAAGTTATTTGTCTTGTGAGGCTTTTTCCTTTTAACCTTTTTGTTTGACTCGTCTGAATCAAATATTTCTATCTGCCATTCCTTATACTTTCGTATTATGTTTCTGTCTCTTCTAGTCCACATTTCGAATATTTGTGCGGGTGGCGCATTTAAGTCACCATGATCATCTCTCTCCTGCTCTTCAGCAAGTTCATATAACTTTCGTTGCGGTAGTTCAGGATTTTTCTCTCTATCCTCTATAATTGGATCTCGGAACAGTGCGTCCGGTGCCTTATTGCATATTCCTGGTATATAAACAACGTCAAATTCATAGCCCCTTAATTCAGCTTTAAGCCTATTAAATCTTATATCTGGCTTCTTTGATAAGTGAAAATGTTTAAAAGGCATGGTCCGTAAGCACTGTAAACTTTCTGCCAAATAGATAGGGTCGAAACTGCTCTTTTGCATATACTGTTGCAAGCAATTCTTTATCGTACGTAGGGTATCAAATTCTGCTGCCCTTTAGGCATCTAGAGGCATACTTACACGGATTGTCGATTACTATTTCTCCCTGACTTAATATTGCCCCAATGGCATAGTCAGATGCATCCGTTGTCACCACGAATGGTTTTTCTAGATCAGGTGCTTTAAGAACAGGCTCGCTGCAAAGTGCATCTACGATCGTTTGGAATGCTTTTTTTATGCTGCTCTTCCCATTTAAACTCTGTGCCTTTCTTCAGAAGCTTTAACAGTGGTTGAGCAATTTTTGCGTATCCTTTAATAGATCTCCTATAATATCCAACAAATACAAGAAATTGTTTGATTTTCTTTTCATTTCTAGGCCTTGGATATTTTCTTGCAGCCTCGATCTTCTTTGGATCCGTTTTTATTTCACCATTTCCTACAATATGGCCTAACACTTTTGATTCACGTTTCAGGAATTTGCACTTCTTAGGCTAAATTGTAAGATTTGTCCTCGACAATCTTACAATCTCTAACAATCTTATCTTATAAAGCGTTTGCGATGTTCTTTAACATTTGACGTGAACACCATTATATCGTCTAAATATATCTCTACCTCATGGCCCTGCAGTCCTTCCAGTGCAAGCGTTATTGCTCTTAGAAACGTGTTCGGAGAATCCTTGCAACCCATTGGCATTCTTTTGTACTGGTAATGCCAATCTGGTCACGAAAACAGTTTTTTATGAGCATCGTCTTCATGTATTTTGACTTAAGAAAATCCCTGCTTCAAGTCTACCACGGTATTTTTCTTCGAACATGTGCAGCTGGCATCGTTTTTTATCTCACTGCCTAGTTGTCCATTCTCTTCAGGATTTTCAGTTCCTCGAAACATCCATACAAAGGCTCTTTCTTATGCTTCTACGTCATCCCCATTGACTTCCAATGAGTCAGCTTTCTTTGTCGTCTCACACTCTAAAAGGTCTACCACTGGGACTGGTACATTTATTATTTTATTTGATATATTTAGACATCCAGCATACACCTTACCATTATTGTTCATTGCGATAAAATTACCGAGTAAAATACCCTCTGTAAGCTTTTGTAGTTGGATCCAGCCCACTTTTATTTTCCTGTGCGACTCCTTTTTCTTCCATTCAACTTAAGTGTGTTGTTTTAGGCATTTATCTGACCGTTATACAACTAAAAAATATCCCATCCTATGATTCCTTCCACCTCCATGGGAAAGTCATGAAAGACTACGTGTAGGATACACAGAAAGTTTCCTAGGGGTAATCTTATGGATTCCAAAGTTTGGCAAGCTCCGTGCGTTACGCCTTTTATTTTTAATCTTTTTCTACCATTTATCACCACAAGAATATCGAGACAATTCTCTTTAATTACTGAAATTTCCACGCCCGTATCGGCATCAAATGTTGCACCTTTGCTTATATAAGGGCTTTTTGGAATTACTGTGGGTGGTGTGTATCCTATTTTCGATAAATTTATTTCCACTGTGCGAAACCGCTGCTGCTCATATTTTTCTTTAGCCTTAGATATTGCACGCGTCGAAGCATAAGTCTCTGATACCTCATGCTTGTCATTATCTATAGCCTCCTCTAACACTCCTAACTTTCTCTCATAATTTCCTTTATTTATTACTTTGTTATGCCCGATGATTAGGGATCGCGTCAAACATCCTGCGAGTTTAAATGCCCTGTTTTCGAGCTGTTCACCCTAGCACTTCGTCTATTAAGATTATCTCTCCTATAATTATCCTAGATATCCTGATTATCCTGATTTGAGTATTGGTTATTTTACCTGGCTTGATAATCGTCCTTCCTGTGGTCATATCTATTATACTTATGACCTACTTTCCTGTCATTGTAACTATTTCCATCATAATTATTACTGTTATTATTATTGTTACAATAATTATTACTATCGTAGTTATATTTTTTTCCCTGGTAGCGATTCCCTTCGTTGTAAGGCCTTTTACTATTATTCCCTTGTTGTCGATCTAAAATCCTATCGTTTCTATACTGACAGTGATAATCATCATACGCCACTTTCCTATCATACCATCCTTCTTCTTTTATTGTTTTCTTTTTTTGGTTCTTCATCAACGTTAGGATTTTTTATTATTCCTTTTTTTGCATCTTGTCACAATTTTTCACATCCACTAGTAGAATGGGCGCCGTGCTCTCGACAATACGAACAGTACCTTACATCAGCCACACCGTCCCACTCGTCCGTATCTGACTTTCCCACGGGTGCGTCGCTACCGATAAGGCCCACCATGGCGTCATACCGGCTCTTGGCGATATTTGCTCTAAATCTGCTCTTTTGCACTATCATTAAGCGGTGGAGACTTAATTCCTTATTTTTAGTAATGGCGGCTTCAATAGCCTTCTCTAGCGTTTTTGGTTGGAACCCTGCAACGTTACAGTTGTACGGTGCCTTTAATATGTGCAGAAACTGCCTCACTGCTTCACCGTCTGATCTCTTTTTCGACGCGTTTTTCTTCGGCCTGCGTCAAGTATGAATTTGCCTTATGTGCCATCATGATCTCATTGTGTAATCGCTGGACTCGCCCGCAATATTCCATAATAAATTCTTTATTCGATTGCCTGACCATTTGCTCAAATAAAGGAAACTGCACGGGGTCTCCATTATACAGTGGTATACCATTTACTGCGTTGTTTAGGTAGCCTAATATATTAACATTTGTTCCGTCGAGGGACGGAATTGGAGCGAAATCGCATGCTACTCAGAGTCGAATACACTCTAATTTCCCCTGGAGCCTTGCGCGCGCCTGCACCCGCCGCTGATTGGCTCGTGTCCCGTCAGTACGGTGGTGGTAGGAGCGGGGCTTCAGGATTTGACAGTTTTACTTTTTCCGTTGCACGCTCTCTCTTGTCTGACACGCCGAATTGGAAGCATCGTTAATATCTCGCTTAGTGCTTGTTTTACCGCTTACAGTTTGTACCGTCTGCAGGAGATTTTCACCGCTGTCATCGAGCCCCAGGACTCAGGACATCGTCATTAAAACTTAAGTCTCTCTTATATTTTTTTCCTTCTATCTTCATCTTTACTCATAGAATCGACGTTCTCTTACACCTCTCTTCACCTAATTAGTCCATCACCCACGCTTTATCAGCTTCTGCATTCGCCACTAACTGCATTTGCGTACTCGTGCTACATCTCAACATCCTCTGCAACAAACCGTCAATTCATTCGCTCATCCGTCAATCTCTTATTCATACTCACATACATCATAACCCTTTCATCTCTTATTCATGCAGTCTCCCTTTTCCTAAAATCCATCATTCTTTCCTCGAAACCGCTTTTGTCATTATCATACTAGCTCGTCATTTGTTCCTTACCTGCATGCCCCCCCCCCCTGTCACCTCGACACCGTTTACTCGCTCTACATTATCTCTCTCTCTCCCCATCGTCCAACCTTCCATCGACCTCAACTTCATCGACCACCACCCACCGTCACGATCTTTCTCGAGCACGCCACTAACCACCTTATCAGTCATCCCATCTATTATATGAGTCATCATCGTTAGTCTCGCATCTCTGTATGCACGTAGCATCATCTTAACATCGTCTTCGCTCCATCCATCCGCATTTAACCTTGTCACTACATATTGTACATATTATACATCTATTACACCTTATTCAGTGCACATTGTCATCCCGTCATCATCACTCCATAACTCGTCCGCTTCATTCCGATTCTCGTTCCGGAATCAGTGTCCCCACCCAAACACACTACTCATAACAACTGTCATCGCAAACTACCGCAGGTGGTAGACAACTTCGACTTCCAGGCGTCGGCCCGCTTTCACCACTCGTGCGACCGTGCAGGGCCCACCGGTTCGCAGAGAAGATCACTCCTCACTCACTCGTCTCGCATTCACACACTGGGAGTCGTTACCACCAGGTCCTCCCGTACACACTTAAACATTCACGCATTAACACAACACACGCTTACCACCGTTCCAGTTGTCAGTGTTATTATTAGTTAAATCTGTTCTTCAATTGTATACACTCTAAGTTGATTTAATAAATCTGGGTTTCTTATGCCACCGGCTTTTTCCCATGAATTAGTTGTTATTAATTGTGTCAATCCCTTCCCCCTTTTATTTGCTCATTTCAGACATTTCATAATAGTAAATTTTAGCATTATAATTTATCAATTTTCTTTATTTAATTAGGCTATTTTTTATTATTTTTTTCTTCATTCATTGGGAATCCTTTGTCGTTAATTTAATTTAATTCCTTCCACTCTATTTAGTGTACTAATTTTTATTGGGTTTATTTTTTTTTATTTTTTTTTTATTTGAACTAACACTCTTTTACAGTGGTAAGCCCCTATATTTCTATTGATCGTACATTGAATTTGGACCAGGCAATCCATGTTGGATCGACTGTGTCTCCATGCAACAAGATTCTAGCCTAAGACTAACGGTACCCCTGTTTGTTGCCTATTACTAGAAAAAATTTGCCTTGTTTGATGCTGCGGGTTATACCATTTGTTACTTTGTGTCCTTTGAAAAAATTCTGATTGATCATTTATTGACAGCTCGGTTGGTTGGTCAAATACCGGAAAAAGGTATTCTGTATTTGCATACACGTCATAATGATTTTCTTCGTATCCAAACCTCTGCCTATCTGTCCTATTGTTTGATGTATAGTAGTTATAATTTTTGTCATTTGAATGCAGAGGTGGCCAATCGCAGAATGGTACAAAAGTTTGTTCACTGTTTGTATTTTCTTGTTCTCGCCGTTTGGTATACTTTTTTTGCCAACTCGTTTTGCCTAGCCCTTCTACGCCTAATTCATAACGTTTCCTGTCTACCCCTATGTTCTCCTTAATAGCATTCTCTTTTAATTCTGATTTTTCTGGTGCAATTTCCAACATCTGTATTTTTGCTGTTTCATTCGTTGGCTCTGCTAATTTTGTCTTAGGATTTTTCTAAAATGAAGCTTTTGGTTTTATATTTTGAAATATCTTTAACATAAGAACTTGATTTTTTTTATTTATCTTCTCATAGAGTGCATACGATTCGGGGTCGTGTTCAAGCATAACCGTTATTGTATCTGAATCTTCCTGTGTCATGGAAAAAGTTTTGTTTAAACCATCCCTACCATTATCAATCTTTTCCCCGTAGTCCGACATCATTATTCTTTTTCTTTTCTTTTTCTTATATTAGAGTGATGCAAGCTTATCAATATTAGTTGATTTCAGTCCATGCACAAAGAAATAAAAAAGAAAAAAGGATCTCTATTTTATTTCCAATTTTGTATTTCTATTTTACTGGCTTCTAAAACAAGCGAAGCTAGCCGTATTCGGGTTAAGTGTTATTTTAATTTGTACGTCGATTCCTTAGCTAAACAACCCCACGGGACAATAAGAATATACAGCACGATATGTAACAGTGGCATTTCCCGAGAACCGCGTGTAGAGCGATTTTTTCTGACGCAAACCCCGTTGGAATTAATTTTTTAGGGCAAATAGCTTTTAAATGGGAGCCGATTAAAGATACGTTTAAAACTACCCCTAAATGGGGTTGGAAGGCTAAAGCGCGCCCGCATAAACTCGTGACGTTGCCACATTGTTATTGGAGCTTAGTCAATAAGCAGTGAGAACTATATCCACGTGCACACGCAAAAGCGTCAGCTACTGCTGGTAACTTGAAGGTTGGATGTAAAAATTTTTACCTTAAGGTAAATATTGTCTGCTACTTACTCTCTTTCTCACTCTCATATTGGACAAAAACATCTTAAGATATTTATACTTAAGTAATGTTACCTCAAATAAAAGTAAATTACCATATTAGTAGGGATTTTTCCACTCTACACGATAGTATTTTTGCAAAAATAGTCGACCTCTCAGTCAAAAATATTGTTGTTAGGTATGTCTTGCTTACGTTCCCAGGTATGTCGTCTGTACACGATTTAGAACGAGTCCATTCATAAATTGCAATAATCGAAGTATATTACAGTTGATATTGCTCATAAAAAATATTTATTTATCATCCAAATTAACATACTTTAAAATAATACGTTTGAAAATGCTCTAAATACTATCTAATTATTTCAACAAAAACTATAGAACATCTATTCAAAAAAATCATAAACCTTACAGTGTATTAAATAATAATTTAAAAATGTCACGTTAATGAAATGTTTTTTTGATGTATATCTTTATTTAGTTAAAACGTAATCATCAATATAAACTGACACATTGAGGATAAAAAATAGCTTACAACATACAAAAAATGTATTTAATCGAACTAAGTCTCCACCAAGTGCCCAGGAAGTACCCGCCAAGTGCCCAGGAAGTACCCGCCAAGTGCCCCGGAAGTTCCCACAAAGTAAAATACAGTCGGGTACTTCCCGGGTACTTGCCGGGCACTTGGCGGTTACTTCCCGGGCGCTTCCTCGGGTACTTCCAAGGTAATTGACAGGTACTTGGCGTGCACTTGCCGGGTACTTCCCGGGAACTTGGGGGGTACTTCCCGGGCATTTGGTAGGGACTTAGTTCGATTAAATTTATTTTCTGTATGTTGTGAGCTATTTTTCATTCTCAATGTGTCAGTTTATATTGATGGTTAAGTTTAAACTAAATAAAGATGTTCATCAAACAAACATTTTATTAACGTCACATTTTTTAATTATTATTCAATACACTGTAAAGTTTATGATTTTTTTGAATAGATGTTCTATATTTTTTATTGAAATAATAAGATAGTATTTAGAGCATTTTCAAACGTCTTATTTTAAAGTATGTAAATTTGGATGATAAATAAATGATTTTTATGAGCAATATCAACTGTAATATACTTTGATTATTGCAATTCGTTCTAAATCGTGTACAGACGATATACCCGGGAACGTAAGCAAGACATACCTAACAACAATATTTTTGACCGAGAGGTCGACTATTTTTGCAAAAATACTATCGTGTAGAGTGGAAAAATCCCTGTTAATATAGCATTTTACTTTTATTTGAGGTAACATAACTTAAGTATAAAAATTTAAAGATGTTTTTGTCCAATATGAGAGTAAGAAAGACAGTAAGCGCGTGGATAAACAACTGACAACATAAGGAGCAGACAATATTTACCCTAAGCTTAAAATTTTTACATCCAATTTTTAAGTTACCAGTAGTAGCTGACGCTCTCGCGTGCGCACATGGATATAGTTCTCACTGCTTACCGACTAAGCTCCAATAACAATGGCGCAACGTTGCGAGTTCATGCGGGCGCGCTATAGCTTTTCAACCCCATTAAGGGGTAGTTTGAAACGTACTATTTTTAATCGATTCCCATTTAAAAGCTATTTGCCCTAAAAAATTAATTCTAACGGGGTTCGCGTCAGAAAAAATCGCTCTACACACGGTTCTCAGGGAATGCCACCGTTACATATCATGCTGTATATTTGGGAGCATAAAAAGAATTATTACTTACTCTGACAGATGGCACGAAACGATGGGCGCCAATGTACTCCAAGTCATCCTCTTCACGATGGGTCCTTTTGAAACTGGATGTTAACTCTTGTTCTTCCTTACTTGATAGCAGTTGCAGATGACTGCCTTGAATTTTCTGCACCTGATGTTGCACTACACTATGTGTACTTTTCAATTGTCGCCCGAAAATTCGGAAATATCACGTGTAAAAAAAAAAACAGGTGTGGGTCTCGGGACCCCCGACAGATGTGAAACTTCAAAGAATACGTTATTGAACTCGGTTGTATTATTTATTCATATTAATTTTCTATAAGACGTTAAGCTTATTACCCCTATGCAGTACATGATTTTTTAATTTTTCACTTGAGAGTAAAAAATCGAGCACAGATATAAAAAATATAAGGTAGAAATGTGAGTATGTAAGAAGAAGAGTGTATAAATAAAAATAAGCAGCATAAATTTAAAAAATGGTTTTTGTTTATTTTCACTAATACATGAAAAAGTGTAGCAGTATAAAAATATACAGACTATTTATAAAAATACTTATATTTTCTACCGTAATAAACATTAAGTTTGATTATTCGTAGCATCGGTGACGTCAGTAATAGTAACATTCGATGATGTTTGCTATGGAATAACAGTAATAATAGGTCGATGATAACTAAAATATGTAACAAAAATGCTTGCATGCGGCGACGCGGCTCTGGCGTGGTGCGCTAAGTAGCTAGGAGTGGGGAGAGAGCCCACTTGGGTCTGGCGCTGCTGCGTGGCGACGCGGTTCTTGCGTGGCGACGCGGCTCATGCGTGGCGACGCAGCTCTGGTGGGGCGATGCTAGAGCTAGGAGTGGGGGGAGAGCCCGCTTACGAGCCTGGTGACGGCTCGCTTTTACCCCCCAATCGCCGCAATAGATGTTTCACATCAAAAATTTTTATTTCGTGACAAAACCTACCCCACACTTAGCACGAAAACTGTTACGTGGAATTCAAAAGGTTTAGGGTGCTTAATAACAACGCGGCAGTTAAACTCAATCAATCACTTTATTGCTATATTCCTTGAGGGAAGGTGCTTTGCGATCCTGAGTTAGTTATTGCAACTATCCTCCTCCTAGTCCCAACATTCAAGAGCTCTGTGGCCACTGCTGCGGGCCTTTTAATGCTTTTTCTTTCCCCACTAGTGCTCCTTCCTAATACTATTAGCTGAGGCCCATCCCACGTAGTATGTTCCATACTGTACGTTACATCCACTTCATAAAATTATTAATGACACCAAGAAAGTAAAGGACGTGGTACTACGCTTTGAGTCTTTACCTGAAAAATTCTTCAAATCTTTGAAGCCAAAAATAAAAAAAATTTGACACGTTAATATTTCAATCAGCTAATAGTAACAGTGATGATGAAAAACATGCTTTTTTACCGAATGATTCCATTAAAAACTATGATACGGTTCTTGAAAATAGCGAAGATAATAGTTTAGCCCATGATATCGATAATAATGTATCAATCAATCCATATTTACAAGTACTTGATAGAAATAAGCCATAACTCAATTTAGATATAATTTAATTTATGGGACAAGAAAAGGAAACAACGGACAACATATACTTGGTGATTCGCTTATATATTTCAAAAATAAGCAAAGTCAAATAAAGGATCAAAGATATTCAATGCCTGATGGATTGGTGGAGTTGTTTATAAAAAAGCATCCTGATAAAAAGCACATAACACCAGATAATTTAGTTTAATAGAAACAAATCTTGGAAACTTCAAATACGCATAAAAGAAAATTTGACGAAAATGAGAAAATTTATTTATATACCAGTAATAAATTTAATAATGTTACTGCTCCATTATGTTATCTCACACAAATAAAGAAAAAAGGTGGATCAATACATACATTTAAAATTGCTAGGATGAATACACAAATGCATTACTTTTACTGGGACAACCTTAACGAGATGGTCAATCAGCTAAGAATACTTGTGGCAAAAAAATCAGCCGGTAATCCTAGTCACACTCATTAAATAAATTAAGTCGTTGAAGAGCTTCGTGAAGCTTATATTATTTACTGCGCTTCGTTATTAATTTTGCTTTAGTGTCAAAATAAGCATCGACATATATGGACGTAGATCAGCTAAGTTGGAAGGTGGTAGTCGAGGTCCTCGAGGAATCGGATATAAGCTCACCACAGATGGCCAATTTAACTTGGAAAATAAACGATTGTGCAATGTTGCATAAGCTATTTAATCTGACGATGATCTAAATCTCACTACTTTGCAGAATGAGAAAAGTTACGTTTTGGATAAACAGGAGAAAATATATGCACTATTAAATGATTAAAGTGATGTATTCTTAGAAACAATAATAAATTTGTAGAGTGAAATAAATACAGTGAAAGAAATTGTAGCCTGCATATCTAATAGAACTCAAGAGAATAGTTAGGAGAGATGGAAACAGTAGTGCAAGAGCTTTATGTACCTGTGAGACGCAACTATCTCCGTCGAAAGTTTGATGTTTAGGGCTTTGATGAAACGTGGCAAGCTAATCTTGTGAAGATGATACCTTGCGCTCGTAAAAACAGAGGTCATAGATTCTTGTTTACAGTTATAGATGTCTTTTTTAAGTCGCATGGGCTGTACCCGTAAAGAATAAGACCAAAAAAGATGTGACTGCAGCTGTAAATTCGATATTAACAGAGGGAAGAGTACCATGAAATTTGCAAACAGATTATGGCAAAGAATTTGGCAAAGTAAATTTTTAAAGTCTCATAAAAAATAACAAAATTAACTTGTACTCGGCGTACATTAACCTTAAAGCATCTATATGAGAGTAACGCAATCGTACACTAAAGCATGACATGTGGGAAAATTTTCGCTGGCGTGACAGATATAAGTTGATTGACATTTGACCTAAGTTACTAATAGCTTATAATAATCGAAAACATCGGACGATACCTATGAAACTAAACTACGTGTCAGCTTCTAATGTAAATGAAAGTTAAAAAAAATTTTTGTACAAGAATAATGGGGATGAGAAAATAACTGAAATATAAAGTGAGTGATAAGGTGCGAATGAGCAATGCTAAGCAAGTATTTGAAAAAGGATACACATTTAACTGGTTAACTGAGGTATTCGCTATAGCACAAGTAGCTCCAACCAATCTACCAACTTATCATTTGAAGGATTATTAAAATTAGCCAATTTCAGAAGGCTTCTACGAGCAGGAATCGAAGAAAACCAAGTATCATGTTACTGATCTTGTTGAAAAAACTCTTTGTCGACGAGGAAATAGAATATTCGTCAAGTGGTTGGATTTTGGGATTACCCATTACAGTTGAATTGATGATAACGAAAAATTAAAATGATATGTACAGTAAAATTATTAAAATTGAGAGGTTGGAAAAAATTTGTATAAAACTTATTATAGTCTCCTAATGTTATCCACTATGTGTGCGACTGCAATTTTTTTCATTAAACGTGTAAATCTTATATCTTACAGAAGGTTTATTGAGATAAATAAAACTTTTAACATGTAATAGATTGTGTCATTTATTTTTCTCACGTCAAACTTGTTTCACAGAGAAAATTTTTTCTTGAATTTGAACAATGAATTATTTATGCCAAATTTAGTGTTAGCTTAAGACAAACCAAGACAGCTTTGTGGACACATGACTTTGACCCTTGATTATCTTCTTTGTTAGAAGGCATCTCCCTCAGGCCAGTCCATTAAGTGCTGCTAACTCAGCCATCCAAAACATAAGAAAATTACATGAGTTATAAAATAGTAAAAAAAAATATGTGAAAAAAAAAACCCGATCACAAACCTTCTTTGCTGTCTTATTCAAATCTACTTATTCCTGTAGAAATTTTTCGATTCCAAATCGGTTCCTTTGAGAGTTTGTTGTTGACCTGAGCTGCCTGCTTTGAATAATGAAGTAGTCAATACTCTTAGCTGCTCACTACAATTCTGACTAAGCTCTGCTGATTAATGGTGCTGGAGATATACGTTTTTCTTCCACTACTGGAGAAATCTCTCTCTCTACATTGGCTGCTTTTTCATTGGTTTCTGGCTTACCATGATTTTCCACACACTCTCTAGCTGTTTGTTCTTGTATTTTTTAAATTCTATAATAGCCCTAAGGCAGCGTATTTGTAGTATTTGATAAAAAGTATCGTTTATCATCCCAGGAACTAAGAATTTAGTGTAGTCGCTGAATTCGATAGTTGTTTTTATGACGTTAGCTTTCACACCCGTGTTTTCTTAATCACATTTTTATTTTCAACGAAAATACTATACATCTTACTTCTGAACTCAACGGATTTTAGTATAATATTGCCACTACACTCGTCTTTCAGAAGCACTACGATTTTTTTATTTTTCAATGGCATCATGAACTTATTATTTTCGGAATAATCTGATGTGTCTAATTCACTAATGTCAGATTCTATTATTTTATAAATATCATGATTCGTTATGTAATATATCTGTCTGTATCAGAGTATAGAATTTAACAATAATTCTTCAGTTTGGTAAGTATATAATCTTAGTGAAAGCGATACACAAGTGTCTTACATAAGTCTCAGACACTAAGCCCAATGTATATTGGATTTTTGATCATTACTTCTGTACGTTGCAGCTGTATGGCTACGAAATTTGCATCAAAAATATCACAGCTGTGAAAATTTGGTCTTGCAATGTATGCTGCCACACCAAAGCGTCCATTCCAATGATAAAGAACTTTGATATCGATACGCTTCCTCTCGTTTTACATTGTTACTCGGAAGATAGCATTATTAAATGGTTTGAAAATCATTATTTAAATCTTATTCCTAGCCTTATTTCTTTTTTGTTATTGAGATAAATTGAGATGATCCTTTAAGCCATCTACTTTGCCAGAGTTTTAATGTTCGGTAAATTTTTGTTAGTCGTAATTCATGACTTTTAGCTTGCTTTAGGGCTTCATAATAAAGTCCATATTTATGCTTGTTATTAAGTGTTATCATTAATTTAGGCTGCTGGAAACCTGAAGCTGCAAAGTGTTCAGAGCAAAATGGCAAATCTTTATGAGAATCGTGGAGCTCCTCTGGATACTCCAAACCCACTTCTAAAATAAATCCGTAAACACTTTCGTTGTCAATATTATAAAAATCATGAGGCTGTTGATTAACATTTTCAACCCACTGAAAGCCACCATAAGGAAGTTTTGGATTTATTGCTCAACCATACAAATTATTTACATTAAAATATGCTATATCTCTTTCAGTTTCATTTTTTTAAATAATTTTATGTATAGTGATTATTAGCTTCTATATCTATTATAGCACTGGCTTATTCCACCTTGTATGCCTTTTTCAATGAATATAAACATATTTATATCAGTTATAAGTTCTAGTAAAATCTGAGAAAAATTCTAAAGTAATAACTAAAACTTAATTGACATTTTATTCTTATTCATAAAACTTACTTTCGTTTTTTCAACATGGCATCCCAAATCAAGCCTGGAGTCGTAAAATAGTGAGCGGGAGATTTAATTTATAAGCATTGAGGTAATTATTTCTAAAGTTTTTAAATACCTGTGTTAATAATAGTACATCAGTTTTAAAATAAAAATCTGAATACTGTCGAAGAGTAATAATATAAAAATTTTTTTATTCTGATTCAGCATTTACATAATATTCAGTACTTATATGTGCATCAAATAGTTGACTGTATAAATCATCATTAGATAAGTAACGTTTCTTCAAGTTTTTCAAATGATGCTATATAATCATATGGAAATACACTCTTCCTCTTAAGCATAGTAATTTGCTCGAAAGAGTATTAAGTGTCTGGACTGAAAACCTTTTCTACAGTGTCATACTGCTCTAAGTAAGATCCCAACTTATCAAGTGACGATGGCAAAGATCTATACTAATCAATGAAGCGTAAGTTTGTACTTGTCCCTTTAATGTATTTCATAAAAGAAATAATTTTTCTTTCGTTTGAGGTATAACTTGTACTCTTCCGGGAAAGCCAGTTCTTTTATACCTGAGTGGGCATCATATTTGCTAAGATTATGGAAAACTATTGGCACTGCTCGTGAGTCTTGATACTTGAAATTACATACATTGTGAGCTGGGCCTTGATATCTGCGTAAAAAAGCGAATAGTAGTTTGAATAGAAAAGTTTTCTCTATTCAATGTAAAAAATTAAAAAAGTAATGTTAACATTGTTAATGATCTCATTGGCCCTGGATTGGTGTAAATGCTCTGTAAATCTAAGGCGAAATTACGCATTTCTTTCACAAACCAAATAGCTGGATTTTTACTCATTTCAGTTTCTTTTTCTGTAGCACATGATTCGTGATTTCGCGTTATCAAAACTGCACTAAACATAATTTCTAACACTTAATGCTTCATAGTGTTCTATTGCTTGATCGCTATTATGCACAGGTCTTATGAAACACTTGAAGTCTGAGTATATTATGAATGGTACAAGATTTTTATTTTTGTGATTTTTAAACTTAAAAATCTTATTATCATACCTTGGCAAGCTTACTTGACACTTACTTACTTAAACGCACTCCACCGTATGTGTTCTTAACTTTTTATCAGTTGTAAATTAATGAAGATAACCGTCACAAATATATATTTTATGTTGATATTTTTAAAAAAAACTGCTTATAAACCTAGATAAGGCTTTCATCCTTATGTAGTAGTATCGTACATCATTATCAGCACTATTATTACTATCTTTGCTTTTATCTACATACAATTCTCCATTTTCTTCTTCCTCATCTTCATCTATTGCTTCAGGATTAAAAAAATCACCTTATACAGCTTATAAACAGCTCATAACGTTTTCTGTGATAACGAGAAAACAACGAGATTTATTAAGTCAACTTTGTTAAAACTGTTTCTGTAGAAATTTTTTTATAAGTTTTTGTGTTCAAATGACTACATTTAAAAATTTAATTCTTTAAAAATAAAACAACTGAATGACTTAAAATTCGACTCAGTGTGTTAAAAAAAATTGTATAAACGTTTGGCTTTATCTGCATGGAGCGTTCTTTAGAAAAAGTAATTAAAGCATGATCATAAAAGAGACAATGAAGTAACATAATCATATTTTAGGCTTAATTGTTGATATTTTCTTGAAAATCAAGCTAATAAGAAAGTTATCATTCTATCTTGTGAATAGCAAAACTTAAATGGTAACTGACCTAAAAAGTTAAAAAATAAACAGCACAAAAATTCCTTTTATTTAAAATCAATATTCGTGCATTTGACATGACATCACATGTGTACAATTAATTCTTGTTGGAATCTTTGTAATCAACAAATAAGATTTTTTTTTTAATCTAAGCTACAATAAAAGTAAAATAATTCATTATATTGAATTGAGATTCAAAAAAGCAATAGACGTACAGCTATTCTCCGTTGTTAGATTGTAGTTTTTCATTTCATTCGTTTTCTATAATAACTTGTAGTTGAATATTAAAATTCACCTGTGCCTTCGTAATTTCTACTGATCTTAAAATTAATAAAACGAATATAGGTTTCAGTCACGTGACAATTTTTCTTACAATTCATTATAGAGAACAGTTAATGAATCAATCTATAAGTAGGATGAAAAGATTGTAGCTTTGCCTATGAGATATGACTTATTTTCCTTAGATCTGTTACGATTATTTGTCTAAATCCGTGTAACATGTTTTTGCGTCTTAATAATTATTTTCTGTAGGTGAAGTTATTTTTTGCTTTTCTGGCTTCCTTTTGGAGATACGACTGTTTTTCTAATTTTGGGAAGTTATGTTGTAACAAAAATTTTTCGAAGTTTTTATCAACGTCCGTATTAATTTTCCAATTATGTCATACTAAATAAAAACTTTTTTGAAATGGTTCTCTTCAAGATAAGGTCGAAAAATTAAATAATTGAGTTTATGTTTGTTTACAGTCCAATGCCTTTTTATTTGTTCACCTCAATCATGTAGATACCCTACGATCGCTACTCTCTTGAAAAATATAGAGGACGCTTGACATAATCAATATTTTATAGCGATTTCTAAAAAAATAAGTGTAAAGTGTCAACTGTTAAACCAAAACTGCATCAGATCTGACGTCCGATCGAAAAGTGGTTAGGCTCAGTATTGTTTAGCTTATTACTTTTAATTAAAGTAGTCCCGTGCGTTTACTAGCTTACGCATATACAATTGTAAAGAAAGTTTTGTTGACTGAAAAATATTTTTGACTTAGTCTACCTATACATTAAATGTTATAAAAAATGTATCGTTTCCGAAAAAATGTCAGCCCGATATATCGTCGAAAATATATCAGTGTTTCCAATACATCGATATAGTTTGCACATTCCTACCTCAGCCTTTTTCTCGGTTACGAACGAGCCAGCATGCATCTTCGCATGGCAGGTTCCGAGAGAGAGTCAGTTTTCTGTCCATTACCCTATGCAGCATGGTCTTCTTAGCTCGGATATAAATTTTAAATATAATAAATTATAAATTCATAGCACTGATTAGAGAACTTTGAAGTATCATTTAAATTTATTTTATCAATAGGATCACAAGCTTATTCAGTAAATCAAGCTGTATTTCTAGATTTACAAAAAATTTTCTTATTTTACTTTAGTTAGGGATTTCTTATTATTTTGCCTCTTATTGATTAAATTTTTATCGCGTAGTGGTTTTTTCTTGTGATTGTAACTTAATCTATTATATAATCAATTTATTATTAAACTTCTTTGTTTTATTATTGGAAGTCATATTTTTTATAAAGTAAAGGTAGACACGGATGCTTACGCTGTCAAATTTCTTATCAGTTGAACAACGTTTCGGCCTGCATAAAACATGTTCAAGGATCTCACAGGGTTTAATCCTAATAATAACAGCACAACAATTAAAAAGAAACGAAATTTAAAAAACAATAGTACTGGAAACACTTGTAACTCACAATTAGTCGCACAGCAAGTGACGTCAGATATTCAAGCAGTGACTACGAATTTAACGTTTTGAATCGCATTTTTATGGTATCAAACACTGAAATATTGGTGCGTAAGTGTGCACTAAAATTTGTAACGTGAATGACAGTCCAAAAGTTCGAACCAATGACACTTTGACAAGTTAGAGAAAACGCTGTATCCTTTGCCCGAAAGGGTGTTAAAGCAATTTGGAGTTATTGTCAATAAATAATTTATAACGGTTCTTAAGCTGCTTGTATCAAACGTTGTATTTGCGTTATTATGATGGATAGTTATACAAAGCATTTTTGATCATAAACTATTGAACTTATGGTTTTCAAAGTCTAGAATTCTTACACTGGCCAAGTTTAGAATTTGTGAGGGTGATGTATTTTTTTTATTTCTTTTTCCAAGTCACTTTGTGAACTCCGGGAAATAACTAACAACAGAATTTATCCATAATTTTTGGAACAATCATGTAGATAATTTATTTAAATTAATGACATCACTTGAATTAGATTCACAACTGACTTAGAGTCCATAAAATGTATTTACAAGTGGGTCACATAATGGTCCGACAGATAAAGTGAACAGATGACGAATCGAATAATAATTATATACAAGAAATTACATATAAATAGTAATAAAGAAAATAAGAGAGGTTCATAGCCAAGAGTTTTCTCTGTCTCTTTTTAGTTTAACACTATGATTGGCTAGGAAATATGCTAAGTCTATAAGAGCCTGTCACTGTACCCAGCAAGACTAAAATTTTGTGACTTCTTGAATTTTCTTAGTTTTTCGCTCAAAAACAATGCACTGCAACAAAAAACTACAAGAGACATGTTTCTTTTTATAATTTACCGTTGCAAGCAGAAGTTATTTTATAACAAAATTAATTGAATTTCAAATTATGGTCCACCTTTTGGAATCTACTATTTGGAACACTCCAATTATGATTTAAGATTTAGTGAGCACTAATAGATAATTTTAAAACTGTTGATTCTAAAAAGAAAAAAATGACTAAGAAAAAAAAAGCCTTAAGTTGAATATTTTCACCTCAAGTGCAACCTAGTGCTGAATAGGGATAAGCAAAATATATTGATAAATTGGAAACACCGATACTTTTTTGATGATATATCGATATATTGGGCCGATATTTTTCTTCTCGATTTATCGATATACCATACATGATTTGGACCTATCGAAAACGATACATTTAAACATTTTACTTGTAGAAGTAGGCGAAGACTGAGTCGAAAAAGTTTTTTTTAATTAGCACAATACGGCCTCCGTATTAATAAGAAACATTCATGTAATATGTATACTAGAAAACGCGTGTATTTTTTTTTTTTGAGACATTCTCATGTCTTGTACAGATATTCGTAAAACAGAAATAGTACTTGGGGACCCTGTTTTGAAAACTTGAAAATACTAAAAAGGACCAGATTAGAGATGAGTACAAATCAGTTATAATCACTGGTAAATATTTATATTACACTATAAATAATTATAGAAAACGAATTAAATAAAAAGTAACAATTTTACTATGGACAGTGGCTATACGTATATTATTTTTCTTAATCTCAATCAGATAGAGTGGATTCTTTTATTTATATGGTAGTTGAAATCAAACAAAATTTTTATTTGTTAGATGCAATGCTTCCAATAAAAATTGATTATACGTATATGATGTCAAATTAAATGTACGACTAGTAATTACCTTTTTCGAGGCAGTATGGTAAAGATTTCTGTTTTGTTCTGCATTATACGACCAACAATTAGTACATGAATTGATTTATATATTTTAGCAAATATGAAAGTACTTACCATGCGTGGATTACGCGTAACACAAGTAGTATGCATAAGTATATATATATATATATATATATATATATATAAACATATATATATATGTTTCATGCAAACGCGGGCTCAAATAGGTAATAGTTATAAAATTTTTACTTTTTTATTATTAGATTCTAACAGGCCCATTCAACTAAGGTGTTATCTAATTTCTTTAGTTTCCGTTATACCAAGTTTAATGACATATGAGTTAAAAGCTTCACTTCTGCCAGGGGTACCAAGATCCACACATAGTTTTTTATCAGAACTGACAATGTAACACGAACAATTTTTAATACAAGATAAATATCTAATTTTTTTTTTTAATAAGAATTGAAAGAGTACATGAAAAAACGATTTATATTATTTCAATTACAATGAACTGAATTCAGAAGCTAAAACTGTTAATTATATTATAGTTCTATCAATCGATAAGCCAAATAAAGCAATTAATAGTTTTCTTTAACACGTACAACATTAAGTAAATAATATAATGTATGAGGTTAAGACAAATGGGAAAAAGCAAGAAATGATACTAAGAAAAACATGGATTGCTCCAGTAATAATTACATCTTTAAAAAAAAACTAGGATGCTTTTTAATAAAAAAAAAAAAAAATCGCAGGTAATGTATATTTAAAAAAAAGTAATGACGTTGTATTCAAGTATTGGAAAAAACAACAAAGGATGCAAGACTAAAGCATAAAAAGAAAAAAAAATACTGTAACAACGCAAAGCAACTACAAAAATTAATCAACTTAAAAAAAATTATAACAATCAAGAGCTCAGCAATCTTCAAACGTCGAACTGTACACCTGCTTCTGGAATTGTGTAATGCATAACTTCCTCCTTTTGAAACAAGCTACCATCGCAAAACTCTAACCACGCATGCAACCTCTAACAATCTTATAAAGTGCTTATTTAATAGCATTAATTCTTACTAGTTCATCCGAGAATGTGAATAATCAAAAGTTTCAACATTCTTTATCGCGTATGTCCACAAGAAATATCATACACAATTTCAACAGCAACTTCTACTTAATGTAAAATCCGAGAGATTAGCGGCAAAAAAAAAATATATACCACTATAAATAAGTATACATATTTTAAATTACTTTCCATCTTAGTTTTTGACACCTTATCAGGCAAACTAAAAATAACAAGAATCGTTATAAGTTGGAAACATAATCAATATAATAAATGGCAGAAAACTCATCATTTGTAAACATGTAAAAGCCAGCTGCACATAATGTGTTGTTGTTAATGGTCAAATTTCTGTACTGATAGTATCGAATAACATGGGTAGGATATTACGAGAGGACTAATGATAAATAAGATCAACGTTTATAGACTGTTCGTACATAACAGTATGCTATTAAAAGGTAGTACATGAAGGGAAGTTCAGCTATATAAGTACGGCTAAATATTATGAATTATAATTACGAAAATTTTAATAGCATGGAATGTTTCTTACTGACAAATGCTAAGTCTTCACATCAGTTAATAATATTCTTATTTATATTTATGTAAGACATTTTTGAAATAAAATGTTTCGATAAACAATTTAATTATTATCAACTTGTATACATATAAAACTTAATAAACTTATTCAAACCTTCTTGATATTTGACTGACAGAGTTCTATTCAAGTACTCAGTTTTTTGCTACCATTAAACTTTAAAGCTTTACTTAGAACACTTTAAACACAAAATAGTTACTTACGTAACAAGTGCGGAAAAGACGATTTCCCGCACGAGTAGTGATTGACTTACATGAGTGCCGGAGTTGACGGGAACGAGTACCAGTTGAGCACACGAGTGCGTAACACATTAATGTATGAACCTTCACCTTATAGTTTAAGTGTTATTATTAATAAAGTAAAACAATTTCTTATATTTTCTTAACTCGTACTGTTTAGCTCTGACTTTAGTTTTTTTAATCTTCTAGTGTTTAAATTCACTTAAGTGTATCTTATTTAAAATAAAGAAAAAATATTGTCACTAACCCACAGATGGCTGTACTGTTCTTATTCAACAAATGCTCGTATTTGTATCTGCTATACATGAGTGCTTGTACTTACGTACAAATATATTATTAATATAGTTATGTTAATTATGATGTTTCTTGCCCTCCATTTTTGTAGAAAAAAAAAGCCTTAAGTTGAATATTTTCACCTCAAGTGCAACCTAGTGCTGAATAGGGATAAGCAAAATATATTGATAAATTGGAAACACCGATACTTTTTTGATGATATATCGATATATTGGNGTGCTTGTACTTACGTACAAATATATTATTAATATAGTTATGTTAATTATGATGTTTCTTGCCCTCCATTTTTGTATGAATTATTAATTTTTTTAGTTGATCTTTCGGGGCAAACACTAGAGGAAAAGATTTAACGTGACGATGTTCGTTTGCACGCCATTCAAGTTGGCAAAAGCGTCCACATTTCTCAAAGCTGTCAATTTATAGTAGAACACGCATATTTACACAGATATATCATGAGATCAATGTATCAAGCTGATAGACATGGTCAGCAACGTATATTTTTGAAAAAACTCTTACAAGTATGACTCAAACTGTATAGGTCCTCTTTCTTATTTATATTATTGTTGTCTGACACTATATGAAGCATTCCAGAAATCAGTTGTTCCCTATAATTTGACTCCTTGTCCATTATTTTAATGTCATCCCATTTAAAAGTATGATTATTGAAAGTTTGATATAAAGATACCACAGATTCTGTTTTATAATTGTTTTTGTGTTCTCTTCTCCTCTTTTTTAGTGCTGTCTTTGTTTCCCCTATGTATTTCACATAAGTATTAATATAGATTTATCGAAAGCATATGCAGATGAGAAAAATAATTGTGGTTGTTTGACAATAAACGATTATCATACTTTGTCTATTATGAAGAACATGCTATAGAAATGAACTTTTTTCACTGGTGAAGTAAGAAACTACAGTAACAGTGTGGTAGTGCGTCAATGAAGATTATTAAAAATTGAAAAGACCCTTATACATTTGAGTTATCTCTTTTACCACAACAATTTTTGTTCATACTAATTGTACAAAAAATTTATTGGCATGTATTGTTCGTAATCAGTCGAATTATTATTTTTATATATTGACCACTTTAAGCCAAATTGCTCTATATTTTTAAAGCTTTTTCTTAAAGTGAAAATTGCTCATGTGCAAAAAAACTTTGTTAATAAAAATTACAAAGTAGTAAATACAGCGCATATCAGCGATTTTGACTTTTACCAAAGGTTTAAAAATATCGAGAAATTTGAATGAAAGAGATCGATATATGATATCCATAATTTGACTAATTACGAATAGTACTTACAAGCAATGACACTAATATCAATGATATCAGCATTCGCCCTAAGACAAGCTTAACACAGTAGTGGGGAAGTGTATCTGCCAAGGCTTCGGTGGCTTAGTTGATAAACGTACCTTTCTCATAAGAAGGAGGGGCAGGTTTGACTTCTAGCTGAGTCAGATGTCTTTTTTCACTGCTTTGTAATTTTCATTAAAAAAGTTTTTTCACACCTCAGTGATCTTCCGTTAAAAAAAGTTCTAAAAATGTAGAGCAATTTAGATGGAAGAGGTCAATACATAATACTAATAGTTTGATCAAGAAAAGGTTAATACACAGATCTATGTAAGTTGCAAGAAGCATTTAGGACTTTCAAGGCAAGACATAGCTGAAACAGGAGTACACCTGTACTTCACAGGAATACGCCTGTTCTCATAAGTGTGACGGATAAAGGAAATTTTCTTGCCAACACGCTAGTTTTACACACTATAAATTTGTATGGTTGTATGCCATAATAGTTTATATATATACAATAATCCAACATAAGTATGTATAAAAAAAGAATTCTCTGACTTTAATGGTTCTTGTTAAGTTCACCCTTACACGTGTAATACTAGCTTATAATAAATAGTTTATCTTCAAGGGCTTCTTATGTGTGCGTTCATATGACAGTAAAAAATATTTTTTTTTTTTTGGTAACATTAACAGTTACTTCGCTGGTGAATAAAAAATTTGTTCTAAATGAGATTCTAAGTAGTGATATTTCCATTTCTTGCGTAACAAAAATCCTGAGACTTTGACTCTTCAACGAAATTAGTGGCAAAAATAAATAAATCTCTGTTTCACTTAGACGATCCCACGTTTTTCCACTCACAAAAGAGAAAACTATAATTTAATTATAACTTGTAATGGTTAAAGTTAACTCAAATCAAATTCACATAAAATTACAGCTGGAAAACAGGTATTCGATGTGATATCTATTCGATATTTTATGTACGCACTTAAAAGTGTAAGACGGCTTTTTCAGAAACTTATTATACAGCATGGCTCACTTTATAAGGAGAATTAGTGTAATTACTGCTAGGAAAAAGTTAATTTTACAAATTTGTCTTGAATCTTTTTTTTAAAAGCTTTGTAAGAAATTTCAGTATAATTGTAACTGTAGTCTCGAATAAGTTTCTGTGTTACGATAGTTAAGAGTGATTTTAATCAAGAATGCAATAGATTAGCTAACCAATAATGTTTGTGCAGTAAGTTTTATATAAAAGTAGAATTTCAGGAAAAAGATAGGAAGTATTTCGGTCCTAAACAAGCAGTAGTTTATGAATTCAATATAAGCTACTGTATACAAAAATCTAACGAATTGTAAATGACAAAAAAGTTTAATTATGGATCCTTACATCATGAAATATGTGAAAGGGATGACAATTATAACCGTGGTTATGAAAAATTTTTTGATTCAGTATGATTGTATCCCTATAAGTAAAGTTACGATCGTTTATTATTATCACATGGTACTGTTAAATCACATTTACAAGAACACCTTAAGTAAAATACATATCTGTGATCAAATAAATCAAAAGTACACTAAATAAACAAATTTACAGTCTCTACGTTACAAGTAAGTTTAACTACTTTTTCGTGTAACAAAGTTAAAACAAAAATTGTTAATAATTTTTCTCAAGTAATGCTTTACGTGTAATAGAAAATCTATAGTTTTAAAATTTGGTGACATCTTAAATGATTACCCGCTTTTTTTCATACGTAAAAAATACTAGCTTGCAATTCAGCAAAGCTCAGAACATTAACTTTAAGCGGTCCACTGGTAGCATTTCTATTTTAGAACACATTTTTATCCGACAAATACTATTATTCATAACATTAAAACTAGAAGCTCTTTTGCGTTGAATTAAAGAGTTTCGTTTAATTTAAATTTTCTTGTATCCTTTGATGACACATGACTTTTTGATATAATTTTTCAACATGCAAACTCAAAAAAGTAGAAGAACTGTGATACCTGTAGCACGCGCAGACGCGTCAGAAAATCATAATTTAAAAAAAATCAGTTCAATATTCTTGCATTAAAGTTTTGAGGAGTAAGGTGCAAGTGCAAACTAAAGTCTTATATTTTTTAAAATGTTATTAGGGGCCATACAAATAAAAAAGTTTGATTTTTTTTATCCGTAGAGTTTGTTTGAAATATACATAGCAAAATTATTTAACATTATAGAGAGCACATAAATCAGGGTAAAGTATGATTGTGTTGAATTTTTTAATATTTATTGTAGTACTGAGAATTTTTAATAGGTTTCTTAGCATTTGTCTTAGCAATAACATAATAGTTTTTTTATGAGATGGTAAAAGAACTAACGTTTGAGCTTGTAAAGTTTTAGCTTACGATGTTTCAACTACTTACTGGACATTGGAAGTTGAAATGTGTTAAATTAAATAACTTTGTACTCGTACAAACAAAAATAAATTTTTGCAGAACGATTAGTTAGAAAATGAGAGTACGTAATATCAGCCAAAACATAAACAGAAATCAGCCAACTAATCAGCCTAAATATAATGCAACATTTTTATCTGTGACAAATTGATTTCATAAAAGAAGATAGATCCAATTTTCGCTTAGTAGTAACTTAAATGTGATGATACTTTCAACTGACGTAACATTTAACTTACCTATTGAAACTCATATTTTTTTTAATAAAAATAAAAATTTACCACATTAAATATGTTTACTCATCTCTTTACAATCTTATGCTTATTATGACTACATTTTATGATGCAACTTGCATATGTACAGGGAAATACAAACTGGTATGACAGCTGTTTGCTTTTTAAATCTCTATCAAAGAACGAAATATTGGTATTTTGGAACTGTGAATATAATAATTAAAGAACTTAACGTTAATGCTACAGTTGATGAATAATTAGGTAAATAGTAGTTGTATTGTTTAAAAAAAAGCATACGCAACGACTGTTACTTGAACATTAAGACAATTCTAAGCATATGAACAAGTTTGATAGTAGTACCAGTCTAGATCTATTTATATCTGACAATTATTTTAATTATACGATTGAAAAAACCTAATGCAATTATTTTATATAAAAACCGTGTTACTAAACTGTGTAATTTATGGTAACTAATTTTGGAACACATAAGAATAGCAATGGCAAGTTAATTTTAATAATTGACGATAGGACTTTTAACAAATTTTCGTTCAATAAATAACAACTTATTTAATTAAAAAGTGTTTCTTATACTTTTTTTGATCTAGTTAAATTTTGTGCATAAAATAAAATATAACTTTTTTCGCCAAAACATTTGATGTATCGAAATATTGGACAACCATTGTTCAGCAAAGTTCATTTGGAAATTTCCATTTTCTCTTCAGTATAGAAAATTTTTGCATATCCTAGTGATTTAAGGATCCTGTATTACGCATACCATACAGTATGTAACAGATAAGTTGTTTTAATCTTACTGTTTCTTTCTTATCTTAACGGCATCAAAATCAACCAACAATTCAGTACATTTTTTTCTGACATTTAGGTATCGCTTTAGTTCACCTAATCTTTCTTGCTACCCTTATATAATTAGGGAATCTTGTAACAGCTTAAGTAATAAGCTTATTTACTCACTACTTTTGCTACAATTTAAGAAAAAAATATGAACATAATTCGTGGAAGTGTATAAATCAAAACTTTTTTTGCTTTTTTGTGCAGTAAAAACTAAGTTGAAAAATTAGTTATGATTTATGATTTTAAAAAGTCGTTATAAGTTCAATCCTCAAGATTTCAAAATTGTATAAGCATATAGTTAAACAAAGGTTTTTTGAAACTTGAGCAATTTTTTTTAACATTATATTTTAATAATGAGATATAATATTTCTTAGCATAAAAGAAAAGTTATGTGTTTTGCAGTATTAGATTTAACTTTCTGACAGAAATAAGACTAATATAATCAAGTCTATAAAATAAATAAAATTTTTAACTGTTATAATATTGTTGTCATCCAATATTTTTAACATTAGATATAAACTCTGTATCATTCTGTAAAGGTATATTTTGAGGATTTCAAAATTTGACAGTAGTACGTTAGAATTGGATGACCATGGATGTAGCAATAAATGATAAAAATGATCCATTGTTTTTTGTAGAAACAGTTTTGTTTTAAAAAATGTAACCCTATTGTTCATTATTCGTTATTACTTATGCTTAAATCGAAGATGTTTTTTGTATATAATGTCGTGAGCACAGACAAATTATTGGCTATAGTAAAATCTATTTTCTGTAGAAAAAACGTATAACGTGATTTAATTTCCAGTATCTATTTTAGCCTCTACATTGTATTTAAGCTATTCGTTGCTTATACATTTTTTTTCATGACACGAACTTTAAAACAGATTTAAAACAACTTTAAAAATAATAGTAGTATCCCATTTCAAGTTTCAAAATATGTTAAAACTGATAATTATTTATGTATACTATTATGACAATATATTATGAAATTGGTGTCTATATTATCCTTCATGCAAGTAGCACTCTTATTATCGTGTTTAATCTGTAACGTGATACGTTGACTTTGTTCTTTTAAAGGAATTAAAAACTTTATTGTTTAAAGTAAGGAATGTTGAATCATGAGTTATCAAGCTTATTCCATTGAGCTTACTATTAATACTTTAACTACATATTTTATTGTGAATGCTTGCAATTTTGAAGCTATAAAGTATTTTAAAAAATTTAATAAAAAGATCCTTATTTATTTAGTGTATGTAATTTTCATAATGCTTAAACTTTTAAGACTTCATTACACTAATAATTATTCTTTCCTTTCATCTTACTTACATATAAAGCAAAATCCCAAAACGTGTTGTAATTGCTAGTAACGAAAATTACTGAGGCTAATTTCACTAAGACATTTTGCATACTGATTCTTATAACTTTTTCAATAGTATTTGCACAGTTTTTATCTTCAAAAAAATAATTACAATAGCCATCAATAAGCTTAAAGTTTTGCATAAATATAAGAGGTTCTTACTTTAGTTCAGTAGAATTCGTGAGGTAGCGTTAAAGTAAAACTGACATTATCTGCATTTAAAGCCAGTGTGTCTGGTTTTATTAGGTCCAGATACCAGAGCTCTGCAATTCCCGTCGGCTAAGCTAAGTCAAGTGGCAGATGTGCGCTGGTCACAGAGTGTTACATTCGGTTTGTCAAATCATTGATTCGAAACCATAACTTAATCATTGATCATAACAAAGAATATCTCAACGTATCACCACTGGCTCTTATAAGAACCATCGTTAAGCTTTACGTTTTTTGAACTATCATTAATTTTATAGGTCCTTTATAGGGCCTTTCAATATTTAAGGACCTTTTAGTCCAAGAACTACTGGTTCAGAAAAATGTCTTAAAGCAAATTTTGACGAGGATTCATCCACCAAAGGTCTCCATAAAACATGAAACCTAGCCAGTTATTTACTGGCACATGTCGACAGCTGAAATATTTGTTATGCGATTGGGAACCCTGGTCACAGACGACCTAGCACCGCTCTCTTTAGCATAATCATTTAAGCAGTAATTAACGATCGTTAAAGGTATGCACTCAGCCTCCTCTGTCTAGCTCATTGGTTCTAACCCATATAGCGTGATCTAACGTTAAACTACGTTCCTGGTGGCATCCACAATTCTTAAAGAATTCTTTATTAATTCACTGACAAACTTGTTTTTGTATTTACAAAGTGTTCCCGAAGTTTTCTTAAAGTATTTCTATAGTATCACACTTATGTCCCTTTTTTAAATCCTCAGAGAGTTTACCAAGAGCTTTTCTCTCTATCATTTTAATTTATAAAGAGTTCTATGAAGTATTGATTTTGATCCCACTGTCCTAAAAAAAAAATTTTAAAAAAAACACTGTTATGTTCAAAAGTAGATTACCTACTGTAAATACTAACTCTGACCTCCGATGTACACTTGTTTTCGAAAGAAAGTCTGCAGATAAGTGCCCGATCGGAAAGGTACTGTATGGTACAACAATGGGCCATATATTTTGCCATAAAGTCAACATACGGGCCTCCTATGACAACGTTATGGTGCTATTAAAAAGAGTAATCAGGCAATTATATGAGCAGTATACTTTAACTATAAACTGCAAAAAAGTATAGCGGTGAATACACTGCCCATAAGGTAAAGGTACCTATTATGAGCCACTTACTCACTACCTTTTTGGATTCATGGTCATTGTAAAATAATAATACGTTTTTTTTTAATACTTCCGATATCTTCTTGAAGCGCTAGACTTATCAAATGTGTACCAATAGTAATAATTGTGAAAAATAGTGTTGAAAAGATTGAATTTCAGAAAATGTTGACATCCTTTTTTGTATGTATTATGGGCCTCTAATTTATTTGTGTCTCTCTGGCCCAAAATCTTTGTCCACATTATGGGCCCCTTTTAAAAGTTATTACACACAAATAAATCACACTTTTTTTTTATTCCTTGTAATATTTAAATAAACAAATGCTTTTAAGTAAGATATTTTCACCAACGGGATTACTTTACTTGGCTTAAAGTTTTTATGTATTCTTGTGGCCCATAATATGTATTTTGTAGGATTTTACATGAGTCCATATTATGGACCACCACATTGGCCCATCAGCATTGGTATATAACTATACTGAAGGTAAACAAAGATTCAGTTTTATCGTCGTTTTAGGTTAACTTATTTTAACACTTGATTTTAACAAGTTATTCGTTTTCTGGGTATATAAATGTCTTCTTCAGCTTCATAAATGTGTACAAAACATTAAAAAACAAAAATTCTATTGGTGAATTACTTAAAACAATGATAAAGTTGCTTATTATCCATGGCCCATAATATGGACATGCTTTGATGGACCGTGAAAATGTGTGGGCCACCTTGCTAGTACCAGCCTGTAATATATACAAAAAGAAATGATATGGTCCATAAGTTAGGCCACTATTTTATTTAAAAAATTGGATTTTTAATTGAGAAACTAAGATTATCACGTGAATCTATAAGCTTCAAGCTACTTGCAACGTTATCATAAAATTACCTACAAATCTCTTGTTATTTAATAAAATGCAGTTTAATGAACGTGGTCAAGAACCTGTGATGCACTTACAGTCCTACAACGCCTGTTAGATGCCCCAACTTTATATATACGAGATTTATCTTTTTTTATGTGAAACATCTATTGCGGCGCTTGGGGGGTAAAAGCTCGCCACGCGAGCCGTTGCCAGGCTCGTAAGCGGGTTCTCTCCCCACTCCTAGCTAGCATCGCCCCACCAGAGCTGCGTCGCCACGCATGAACCGCATCGCCACGCAAGAACCGCGTCGCCACGCAGCAGCGCCAAACCCAAGCGGGCTCTCTCCCCACTCCTAGCTACTTAGCGCACCACGCCAGAGCCGCGTCGCCGCAGGCAAGCATTTTTATTACATATTTTAGTTATCATCGACCTATTATTACTGTTATTCCATCGCAAACATCATCGAATGTTACCATTACTGACGTCACCGATGCTACGAATGATCAAACTTAATGTTTATTACGGTAGAAAATATAAGTATTTTTATAAATAGTCTGTATATTTTTATACTGCTACACTTTTCCATGTATTAGTGAAAATAAACAAAAACCATTTTTTAAATTTATGCTGCTTATTTTTATTTATACACTCTTCTTCTTACATACTCACATTTCTACCTTATATTTTTTATATCTGTGCCCGATTTTTTACTCTTAAGTGAAAAATTAAAAAATCATGTACTGCATAGGGGTGATGAGCTCAACGTCTTATAAAAAATTAATATGAATAAATAATACAACCGAGTTCAATAACGTATTCTTTGATGTTTCACATCTGTCGGGGGTCCCGAGACCCACACCTGTTTTTTTTATGTTAAGAAATTTTTCAAAAATATATTAGTAAATAATTCATTTTGAAGTGTCAGACTTAAATTTTCAGGTCCACTGATTTTCAAGACCACAAAATTGACTTAAATCCTTTATTTTTTACGATTAACGTATAGGTGGCCCATAATATGGCCAGTGGCTCATAATAGGTACCTTTACCTTACTCGGGCCATAAATTTCAAAATTTAACCTCATTTTTCTGAATTTGGTTACATTTCATACGCTTGCCAGCTATTGTTTATTATGTGTACTGATAATTATGTAGGCTTCAACAAAGTAAATGCCAATTTAAAGAACAATTTATTTTTGACTAATACTGTTAAAAAAATAGTTAAAACGTTTAGTGTAAATAAAAGTATTACGAATATTTGCTTCGTTGTAATCTTTATTAATAATAGAATGAGTAGTAAATAAATGTAAACATCAAAAAAAGTACATAAATATCAACTTGTAAGCTACTTTCAATTATGTATTACTATCTTAATTCGCATTTTTATTGTTTTGTACTTGAAATTTCTGTATAGTTCTTTCAGTGCGACCATCGTTTTAATCCTTGAAATGATTTAAAATGTTACCCAAAGCTTGTTTAATGACTTTGCGGTCACTTGCAAGTGACGTGTATCGGAGGCGAACTTGTCGTGCGAAAGAGCGAGATACCAAACACACTAATAAACGGATTAGAGGGAGCAGAGGGAGCCCACTACTATAAAGTTATTTTCAATATCTACAAACTCAATAGTAACTGTAGCCCTCCCTCTTCTCCTTCTTTCTGGTGCTCGGGCGCATTCGACACGCCAAACGCTTTTCACTTTTGAGTGGAGAGTCGAAGCGAGTGGACACTGTACCTGCGCTGAGCACAACGGCTTTCTCCTCGGAGTCAACGGTTTGCTTACTTTCAAAGGGGGCTATTCCTCAACACCTTTCGTCAACACTTCTCGATCTTTCGCACGACGCCTTATTTGGTAAGCCATCGTTACGATTTTCTTCATTAATCAAATTCAATTTAATTATCGCGAGTTATACATTGTCATCGCTCCACGCATTTCTTCGCAAGTGATAACCTTGAACTACTCTTGTAAATATTTAGTTTTGGTTGACTCTTTAAATAAATCTTTAGTGTTCAATACAAATTCAAGTGTTGCATTGTTGTTTATTTAACCAAGGTCGACGGGCTCTTGAAACTAGCCCTGTGAAAATTTATGATTTACGGCTCATTATAATTGCTGCACGAGTAACTCCATTTACGCTCGGTAACGAGATCAACGTGAGCTGATGACCTCGTCGCAGCCCCTACAATTTTACAGCTTCCACTGCGCACAAAGGCTACCATGCCCTAGAATCAACAAGGCATCGAGGAATCACTTTGTAATACATAATTTGTCCATTAGTTGGTTGAGCATAAGCGGTAAGCATAGTATCTAAAAAAAAAGTATTGTAATTAATACATTGAGAATGGAAAAGTATTCATATTCGTACCATTAACGTATTTAAAAAATTCTGTCTCTGCCATAATTGGTTTCTTGTTATCCTTGTTAGATGCCTGGTGCGCTGTGTATAGAGACTGTACGTCTTTACTTACGAAGCCTCTCAATATATCTTTTAAACTTTGTTTTGCAGGCTTGTGGACAATTCTACTTGATTTTAAAAGATTACTCTACATGCCAATGTTCCTTGTTATCAAACAATAGTATTGATTGAAACTGAAATAACTGTGAATTATACATACCAAATCATATTTTAATGCAGGTTCATTAATAATCCTTGCATCAAACAGTACAAAATCATCAAACGTTCCCATACGACAAATACAATTGTATCTGTCCATAATATTTTGCAGAGTAGTAATGTCTATTATCTTTAAAGATAACTTGTCTTGCAGTTGAGCTTGAATACTGTCAACTTTCATATTCAAATCTTTGATTTGGACATCAAGGTCTGTATATTTTTTTTTTAATTCATCCATCATCTCTGAAAAATATGTTTCAAGTTGTGAGCTGTTTTACTAAAAAGTTAATTTGTATAGTATTTAACAGAGCCTACCTTTTTTGTACTTTTTTATCACATTTTCAAACCTTTTTTCAGCACCCCTGAAAGATAAACTTGGTGTTACTTAACAAATAAACGATAGTAGGAATTTATACATCTCACCATTAAGTAATGTTTCCATCATTGAGTTCGTTGGTGTATCAGTCTTGCCTGTAAATTAATGATACATGCATGTAAGAGTGCAGCAGCATTCAGGATAAAGTATTAACATAATCAATCTGTACCCTGTCCTTTTGGAGTACCATTGACAGTTTCAGTGTCACCTTGCATGCTTAGCTTCAGAAGATCACATATTTTTTGATTGATTGTTTGAGACTTCAAAATTATTCGGCTATCTACCATTATTTGTAAAGTATTTAATACGTCTTGGTAAGAGCCTGCCAAACAAAACATGGTACGTATTAAGTCAATTACCAGACAACTAATCGGTGCAGAAAATTTTTTACGCACTACTATGTCCAACAACTACACATTTGTACACACCCTATAACTCTGGAGCTGGTAATCTTGGTGATCTGTTTTTGACAATATCAGATACCAAAATTTCAACCTCTGAAGAATAGGGTGGATTCAAACGTTTTACCGAACATTTTCGAGTCTTAGAAACGTATTTTGTGTGAGGACCTGGTGCCACAATACATGTATTAGTCAATTCTCAGAATTGAGATTCTTTAATATTAAATACTAAATAATCGTTACCAGCCACTGTAACCTCAATCTATAAATATATTTGCAAACCAAAAATTGCATGGTTACATGAAGGTGTAGTGATGATTATAATTTAAGCAAGCTTCTTTAACAATGTTCTTTAAATACTTAGGTATGTAGTTAAGTCTTACCATTTTTTTAGTGTAAATTTTTTTACAAAAGTTATAATCTCTCAGCTTTCAAGATAATGTGGCCTGTATCGGTCCGCTTTTCTGGCTATACCTCTATTTGCAATAGGTATCTGTTACATTATTATTTGCGTTGTGTTGTGGTAATCTGACATATCGTTTAACGTCATAATGTTTTCTTACCATGCATGTTACCATACAAGTGTATTGTCTCCTGACCGTATATAATACGATGAACACAACACTGCACATCGTACTTTCAATCTTTGAAATAAATATGTGGTATTTGAATGATTATTAATTACTCTCATTGAAGCAAAATTCATGGTAAATATAAAATAGTATTTTTCAAATACTTCTTCCTTCTCTGAAGTTATTGAAGTGAATAAAAATAATCTTGTTTTTGTATTTTATGTTACTTTTAAAATATTAGGTGATTTGATTGTACTTACAATTTTTTGAATACAAAAGTTTTTTTTGGGAAATTTTTTTATTTACATATACAGTAACGGTACAACGTAAAATTTTTCTACATTATACGGTAATTCAAATATAATAATAAGAACCATTTTATGAAGAATATCGTGTACTTTTGTATGAATATCATTATTTGTTTCTACCACCTTATACTTTAGTAAGGCATCCGATTTTACGGGTTTGTCAAAAGCATTGTCAAATATTTGTAGTTTTTTTCCTTTGATTTCAATGTCAGTATTGGAATAATTTTTTGTTTTAAGTTCAAAAACGTTTTTAATTATTTTACTTTGTAAAAAAAACCGTATTGTCAGGCTTCTTAGTAGACAAGTCGAATCTATTAATGCTTACAGGTTTTATGTTTAATTGCTTATTTTTAATGTTAAGCTACTTAATATTTTGACACCTCTGCAGTTGAAAACTTTTCTATTATATTTTTCAATCGACAAATCTGCCTCCATTTGCCTTGACAACTGCTGTAGTAGCTTATATCTGCTTCTCAAACAATCACAGAACTCTGAAAGCTTATTCTCGAATGCAGAACAGCTTAAATCATCTAAGCAACAATTATATCGTCTGACATGGGATGCCACGTGTAATGAACTGTGTGCATTTAAAACTTTTCTATTTTCCTTGTATAAGAGTTCAGCGCACTCCACGAGTTTTTTAAGAAAAGTGTCAGCATGGTTTAAGTATTTAAAGCACAATTGCTGGCTTGATAAGATTCTCGTCGCAAAACTTAATAAAATGAAATGATGAAGTTTCTCTGATGGCAATATATATATTATTTAATACGAGAGGTCCAGCGTATAGTGGGAAAAATCTGTACTCTGTAGATAACATTCTTTTAGATAACTCACCAAGAGAATGAGTTCCTCTTTAAAATTTGCATGGCACTTCACTTGATAAATGCATCAATCTAACTAACAGCCACAGTTGAGTAGTATTATTAGGTTTCATACCAGTAATTGATGTCCAATACTCCATGAGTCTTTTCATAACACCAAGATTACCAAGATTCATAAAATTCAATGGAAAATCATTAACCACATCAATTTGGGGTTGTAAAATTTTTTCTGTACCCAGTATCTGTGCACCTTTCACAACTGCTATAGCCAGTGAGGCCTTTCATACACTTGATAAAAGACCGGGTTCACCTATCACAGCTTATGCATATTAACTCCACTTCAAATAAAAGTTCTTTAATAATAACTTCACTTTTCGTCACAGTGTTTATTTCTAAAACAAACTTTTCCAAGCATAAACTTATTGATTTTGGCTTTCCTTTACCACAATACACTGCAATGACAAAAGGCTTGTGCATACAAGGGTTTGTGTAAGCTCTTCCAAATATTGGCTAGACCTCAAGGGTACTTTGAACAGTGATACCCCATCAATGTTAATCTATATCCTCAAAATATTTTCTTTAGGTACAGTAAAATTTACTGTACATTGCAGAGCTTGTCTAATACCACAATATATGAACTGTGCTGCATCGGTGAGATCGTTTTGATTAAATTTGTCAACCTAGTATTTTAGTTCTTTTTTTGAAGTAGAGTTTTATGTGATGAAGGTAGGTTGCCTTCAAATTTTTTAAATTCACGTGATAAAATATCGATATGTCCATTTGGTGGTTTGCATTCTGTTGCATACCGTCTTAACACCTGTGCAATGTAGGATTCATCAGTATTTTCATCATAATAATCAGTTTCGCACTTATGATTATCACTATCATCCATTATTTCATATTCGAAATTGCACTCTAAATCAATTGAGAAACACTTATCTTCTTCTTTTATTTATTTTATCTCAACTCCCATTTAATTGTTTGAATTACGTAACGCGTTCATCCCCTCACTTTTATTTTCAATCAACATTTTTTTTTATTGTTCTTAAATTTCAGATTTCAGGTTTTTTCCTCCATTTGTTTTTTTTTCCCCTCTTTTATATAAGTCATTTGAATGATATAACCGTCTTTGCGTTGTTTGGTCCATAATTAAATACAAATGATTTTAACTATTAGCAACAATTCTGAAAGCAGTTTGGCATTAAAACTAGGTAAGATTATACATAGCTAATAAAATACATTTATTAAATGTATGGGCTCTGTATGGGCAGCGTATGGGCCGTATATAATAACAGGAATGTATGGTAGCCATACAGAGCCCATACACACGCCTGGTAACACAAACCATACGGTCCGTGACGATTTTTATAGGATAAGTGTAAACGGACCATATATTTCTCTATGACAGCCGTAACCTTTTTCTGATCGGGTGGAATTGTACCTAAGATAGCTAGAGCCTGCACGTGACACAAACACGCTTCTCCAGACTATCGAGAATTCCGATGTTCATAATTATTTAACACCTACATTAACTGTATACTAACTGTATACACACCTTGACTGTATACTTATAAAGTCTTGGAACGTGTAATTATTCGTATTATTAATATAAATAAACACCAAATTAAGATTGAGAAATAAACGTGAAAATTAAAGGAAGCCTTGGTGATTGAGACAAGCTTTGGAAATTTACCATAAACATAATTAACTTTTGATCATAAGACACACAGAGCTTACGTAGCACAGATGGGTGGTCGCACACATTAAATGACATTTTTTTTTTTTGGTTTCTTGGGTTCAAATCTCAGTATGGACAATGACTTTTTGAAGCAAAGCTTCTTAGGGGGCGTTCTGAAGCAGCAAGTGAGCTGGAAAAAATTTACAGATTTAAAATGACCGACATGCTTTTTCTACTTCACTCAGTACCACAATAGCAGGACATGCGTATATACATTTAGAGCTCCTGCTGCTGCTGCTGCTGCTGCTGCTGCTGTAGTATTCGAAGTTAATCGTACGAGTTTGGAAGCGGTCGAGTTTTGCCGTCTCAAAGGCCTTGTCTGATCTCTCACCGACCTTGTATTTGTATTTGTATTATGCGGCTACATGTTCCATGCAGCAATCTCAAAAGCAGTGACGAACCTTGGTGCAAGGTTCAAATGTCTGAAAAAATGAAATACTTAAAAGAACATCTTAAAACAATGTTTATAACACATTAACGATAATTAGTTATTAAATATTATGCCGTTATGATACTAAGATTGTCTATTGAATTAATCTGTCATGAGCGTTAATAAAATGAACACTTTACAATTTCTCGTAGTTACATAATAGGTTCTATATAAATGTTCAACATTTTTGTTCGTAAATAAAATTACCGTTATTTTTTTCCCTTAAGTTATCACTTTAAAGTGATAGTCTTATAATTACTTATTTCTAAAAACGTTTTGTTGGCTAGGTCAGCACATACGTCATGTACCTGGTAAGAAAGAAACATTCTTTGTCATTTGATGTTTAGTCAAAACAAATTTAATTTAAGTTGGCATCGTTGAGTTTCGTTTACGTTGGCTATAGAGACTTGCCGCAGTAGATTGAGGTAAAAAAGTAAGTGTACAGGTAGGTTTATACGCTTAAAATTATAGTTAACAAAATTTATTATAAGTATTATTAATGAACTTCCTTATCAACTAACTGTTTCTTTTTTTTACAAAATTTAACAAAATGACATGGTTAGTTGAATTATCCCTGCTTCTCACTGACGGATAAAATGAGTAAACACGAATTTTTCTTGGCTTTTTTAGTACCTATATTTAATATTGTACAAAGCGATATCCCTTGTTCAGTTATTTCATGTTTTAGTATCTTATTCACACTTTAATGACAAGATTAAGCTTTTGGATACTTTGTGTGCATATATTTGCAAGGTTGAAATTCAAATTCTTAATGAATCTTCTAAATAATGACAATTTTCAATGGTACACTAATCACAAAACTACTAATATGTTGTAAAAGGACAATTACTTAAAGCTTATATACTGAGACATCCAATAACATTAAACAAAAAACTGAAATAAAAAGTTATTTGAGTGAGCATGTAAGTATTAAAATCTTTCAATTGTAACTGCAACTATAAACTTGTTGTGCACCCTACTTTTTTGGCACAAGTATCATTTAAAAGTTCATGCAAGTTTTTCCTCCATCAATAATACCTTTACTATTATTTTAGGTCTGTATATGGTATTGTTAAAGCCTAACTTTATAGATAAGGCCATTCAATGTTGTAGATGGAAGCTTTTCTTATATTTTAATGACATGTCACCTGTGTTGCACATAAGCAATTCCAAGAACCCGATTTTTTTACATACATAAATAGCATAATACTCATGCAGCAACGTCCAAAGGTCTGGGTTATTAATATAAAGATTTTTTATTTCTCACGTTTGCATGCAAGCCAATCATTTATTGTTTTGTGCATATATTTTTTTTATTTACAATTACATGGTTTTATCGTCAATTACTAGTTCATCTAGAGTATTCCAAGGACAAATTTAAAATCAGCTGTTTCAAGAACTTTTTTTTCATATAAACTAATTATTCTTCAAACCAATTTAGCACGTAAGAGATTTTAGCAAAATTATTGATACGATTCTGAAAACGATAAAGACAATAAATGAAAGTTTTTAAGTTATAATTAATGTTTGCCAACCCTAAAAAAGCTTTCAGTATACTGCAATAGGTAAAGACCACGATCATTACAATTCTGCTGTTGGGGTATATCTGTCAGGATCACTTTTATTTTACTAAAACACAGTATATTACTATATTCAACCCGTTCCTCATACTAGTGTTTTTAATAGTTGCATAATATATTTTTAATTGTTTCAAGGTTACACAGCTTAAGAGAGTCAAATATTTAAATGTATGTCCTGAAATAAATATATGTTGGGTAATTATCTGTTCACAGTTCAAACTTTAAGCTGTCAAAAAAAAGGTTTAAAGTACAATTTCTTCCATCAATCTTAATTCTTTCATATTGTGCAAAAATTTTGTTTTGAAGGAAAACTGGTTTAAAATGTAAGCTATACTCTTTACTGAAACAATCGGTCTCAACTAAAGTGATACAGTTAAATCCGGCTAAGTCCAATTTCTAAAATAAATCGAAAATTCAATCATTATGTTCTGTAGCTCACAGTATATGAAGTAAAAGCAGGTACTCAATTTGAAGTCAAGCTAAACCTTTTAATAGATAAGAAGAGTTAAAATCTTTGTATATTGCTTCCAGGAAGACTCGATGTGCTCTCTGGCTCATTTGACGTTGGAATGACTTCCACAGGCTGGTATACCTCCTTATGTAGGGCTGGATTCTGTCTCTTACTTGGAGGAGGACTTAATTCTTGACATCCAGCATTGGAATGAGCTCTGCAGGTTGAGGTGCTTCCTGATATAGAAATATTTCCTATTCATAAGATTCCCCCACTCCAACATCCTCCACTAGCCGTCACTCTCTATCTTCTTCTTCTTGTTCTACTTTCTCATCCTTCTGCAGTGGGATTTGTAGAAATGCTTTATCCTATTCATTCATTATTAGTTTATGCCCCCAAAGCAGTGTATCCACAGAGTTGAGCACCAGATAGCGCTTATCATCTTTCTGATTCAGAGCTATTTTTTTTTGTTTTTCAGTGTTCTTAGTGTTATCGTCTCGATGCTTGGAACTAATAAGATTTTGCACGCATGTAATCTCAGATTTGTTAAACAATCTTCATAGTTTTCAAGTCTAATTTTTGTCTTGACAACAGATATACTCACGCCTTTTGCTTTTTTAATCATTTTATCTTGCACACAAATACAATACGTTTTACTACGAAGACCAATAAATTTGAGCATAATATTACCACAAACTCATCTTTCATGAACCCAATTACTTTCTTTTTTCTTCGAGGTAAATTCAAACGATCATCGTCAGCAAACTCTGTTATATTAAACTTATCGATATCTTCACCCATTATTTTATAAATGTCTCTATCTTGAATTTCATAAATCAAACTATCAGTGTCTGTATATAATAACTTGCACATACTTGTAAAACGCTGCTTCACGTACAAATAATGGAAGTCATATATTAGTGTTCTTGATACATCGAGTACACTAAATTCAACGTTGATAGGCTTTCGAATTGTGATATCTGTTCGTGCAAGTTGTATGGCCGCAAGATTTTCAGAGAATATTGTACGACTGTGAAAATTCAGTTCATCAATAAGGGTCTCGGCACTGTAGTGCCCATGCTATTTGTTACCAAGCTTCACGTCAACTCTTCTTTGTTCGTTTTCCATTATCTTCCCCTAAACTGTGCTTATTAATAGCTTGAAAAAGAGTTTCTCAAACTCATTTTTAGCATTTTTTTTCTCAGTATTTAAATCAACGTAGGGCTTTAACCATGCACTTTGATTGAATTTCAATGCTCTATAAATTTAATGCAAGTTTAATCCATGTTTGAAAGCTTGCTTAAAAGCTCAAAAGTGTATGTTATAACGTTCCTTATTGTATAAAGTAGTTATCAGTTTCTTCTGCTTTGTGCTGGGTGGTGTCATGTGTTCAGCACGCAAAGGTTAATCCTTGTGGTCATCGTGTAAGCTCCAAAGATACTCCAAGTCGACTTCTTATACATAGCCGTAAAAGTGATTGTCCGGAACATAAAAAAATGCAAACTATTGAGATCACTTACCCATTTAAAGCCACCATGTGGCAAGGTCTGCGTCATAGCCCAACCGTAGAGATTATTGGCATCGTAGTATATAAGGAATTTTTCTTCTTCTACGGGATAATGTCCTTCATCCATGAATTCATTGTTTGCCTTCGCATACCGGTTACAACATTGACTTATACCACCTCTATTACTTCTTTCGATAAATAATTGCAAGTCTATGTCATTGAGAAGCTCTAATTTAACTTGTGTACATTTTAACATGGTATCTCATGTTAAACCAGATGTCGTGTAGTAGTATGCACGATCGAGTCCATACGCGTTTATACAAGTTGTACGAAAATCTTCGAAAACATCCGCAAGCAATAATACGTCAGTCTTCAAGTGTCAATCTGAGTAGGGGTAAACGTGTTCCTATTACCGCACACCAATTACCGCTTGATGACAAATACGAGTATAACCTCAATTCCAGCGTATAACGGTATTTATACTTGACCATTTCTGTTGTTGTATCCATCACTATGAAAGAATCAAAGAATCTTTGAAATCAAAAATCCAAGGCTTAACAAAAATCGAAGACGCAAGTGTGTGATCCTCAAGTAACAAAGAAAAAAACCAGAATGAAAATTGTGATTTTAAATTGATTGTATTAATTTTTTTTGTCGAGTGATATTTCAAGGTATAACGAAATTTCATTGTTTTCATTATTTTTTTTATAGTTTAAAAATTAAACCTTCTTCACATGTTGCGTAAAATAACTTTTTCGTGTTAGTTATTACCAAATTTTGTTCTTTGATACGTTTTATTAAAGGCCTTTGATAACGTATCAGTGTTAAATATTTTTTATCATTGATAGAGAACCAAAAGTTTAGTGCAATAACTTTTTACTTTAGTAATAATTAATAAATCTGTAGTGTAAGAATAAATAAGATTAAATATACACGTAAAAAAAAACTACTATTGAGATCATACCCGTATTTGTCATCAAGCGGTAATTGGTGTGCGGTAATAGGAACACGTTTGGTAGATGGTGTGGTAATAGGATCAGCGGTACGGTGATAAGGAGCACGATTTTTAAATCATTGATTAGTTATAAAATTATTTTGGTAAGGTAGTCTGGTAAAAAAAATTTTTCTTACGTGCAAGGAACCCAAAACAACGAATTAAAACGTTTTGAATCAACATTTGACAGTAAAAAATGATGCAGTTAAATATACAAAAAAAAGTCGGTGCAAAACTGTACGGTAATAGGTGCTTTACCCCCATGTATGATTGAGCAGAAAAGCTACCATTCTTTGCTTGGTGTTAGTCAGCAGTACATTAATGAGCGTTATCACGGTATAAGAGTATACCTTCATCTTAATATTATAAAAAGAGAACACATTCGTTCTTATACTTACAAAAATCTAAAAAACTTCGTAACTAATTAATCACAAATTTTGACAGAAGTTTAATTACAATTTTTTTATGATTTGTAGGCTATTGAAGTTAACAGTAACTTTACTAGAAATATTTGTATGCTACTTATAAAAACTTACTTCAAAATGTCTTTGCAAGGAAGTTTTCACTTATAATCGCTAGAGATCAAGTAGTTATGTTTTAAATGTTGATTAACATTGACTAAGTCAGTACTGCAATAAATTTCGTAGAGTTACTTGGATAAGTAAAAGTTCATAGTAGGCTTCAGTCACGTGTGACACACACATCAGCGCATAAGCAACGGTGAGTAATACATTTCATTGAATTGTATATCTTATGTAATTTTAACCGTTTCTGATCGTATATGATCTGCAAAAAATCTTTAATCTTGTCGTATTCATATATAAAGCAAAGTCACTAAGACCGTTGTAATCGCAAACCACGAGAACTACTTAACTCATCTTGTTGGAATTTTGCATACTAATTTTTGATACTTTCTAGATGGTTTTAGTACAGTTTTTACCTTGAAAGAATAAATAGCAATAAGAAATCTCAATGTTTTGCAAAAGTATGATAGTTGTTTACTTTAGTGCGATACAATCCGCTAGGTGGCGTTAAATTAAAATTGAAGCTACCCGCAATAAGACTAAGTGAGTCTGGTTAAAGTATCCCTCAGCAAATTGTCAAATATTATAGTCGTTCACGGACAGTGCATGAAGCATAAAACTAGGAGTCGTGCAAATGGGTGCCCTGCTATCGACGACACTGTTCTCAAATGGACAAGTGACTTTCATGAAATTTTATCCCAAATCATTAAGATTAACAAATGCCACCAATGATTTGGCTTTCTAACCGCTAACATCTCTAGCATAATACTAGAAGACGTCTAGCTAGAGTACAATCTGCTCTAGCAATGTAGGGTTTAATGGCCATTTTTCCAATCAATCTGGTGCCACCAGAGCAGATTTTGGTATAACAGCAAGTGAGGGAGAATAACCCTTGAGAATTTCGGGCAGCCACAACGATCCCCTTCTCAGTGATTTATCCCAATGACAAGCCCACAGAGTAGGTAATCTCTGGGAACACTTTCCCAACTAATGATGAGTGGTTGATTATTTGGGGAACGACACAAAAACGAATTATTCTTTGACCCGTGGCGTACTTTCCTCCTGCACGGTCTCTGTACCCAGAGTCTCTGAGGATATATTCTTATGAGAGTCAAGCTACCTGCAGCCAGCTCTCCATAATCAAGAATAATAGTAAAGAATGGCTAGAAGCATCACCACTGGCCCTTCTCAGGGCTATTATGAGTATTAACGCTTCCTATTTTAGGTAGTTGTATCCCAATACGTAGGTCAATTTTGTGTACAGATATACAATGTACATACATTATCTCGTATTCAAAATATCAGAGTAAACCGTCAATGACTTTGCGTATACTTATACAGACATAAACGTATCCATGTATCTACTTGTATTTATGTGACAATGTGACGTTGCCACATACGTGATACTTACTTAGTTATCTTCAAAAATGAAATGAAAAGTACTCTATTGATTAATATCACATTCAAACTATGTGGTAAGAAATAATTTTGAGAAATGTATCTGTTTTTTTACTGTCTAAGGTTGTTTTCAGTAGTTCTTCTATTATTTATAGATATGTGGTAAGTTACACTTTTTTAAATAATAGGGCTATGTAGTGCTTGCATCATTGTTCCAATATTAAAAGAGTGACTTTTTGACGAGGGTATTTCAATAAGGATGTGCTAAACCAGTTTCAAATTTATGACACATATTTCTCGACGCTTATATTAGTATTGCTGACAAATTTCGTACCTTCTTACATACTTTTGATTTAGAAAGCAGCTACCCTAACTACCTAGCCAAAAAACTCAGTTTTACAACCATTTCTTGCAATGATTTGTCAACTGAAAAACTATACGAAGCTGGCTACTATTAAATCAAGTCAGTCATTTAACGGTAGACGTCATGAGCAAAGTTGCTTATCGTGAGGCTAAGAACCCTGGCCACCGACGACTCTGCATTACCCTCTTGACTCCAAGCATTCAACAAGATATCCCTGATCCTCTCTAAAGTCTGCACTGGAGTAACCTAACAGCTATGAAGAAAAAAAAAACGTGATTTAGCGGAACAGTCTTTAATGGACAAGTATCATGAAACAATCTTTTCACTTGCCAAAACGATTGAGCTCTATAAAAAAGGTGCTTTAGACATCAATTTTTTTGACATAAAACCAGTAAATGCTGAAAAAGAACTACAATTTGCTCTAATGATTCAGACTTTGTAGTTTCCCTCCTCATCAGTATAGTGTTACAATAGCAGGCCAGAGAAGATCACCACAAGATAACTAGGCAGTAATGTTTGTTGGAAACTTTAGACAAAAACGAGTTTAGCTTACTGGTCCATTTCTGGGTCCTCGAATGTCGAGCTACCTTACTAACAAATATATTACAACTTAACAAATTTGACAAAAAACAGCCCTTCGGGCTCACAAAAGTTTTAATCGTGCCTATAGTCGTAAGAGGGTGATTTGGAAGAAAAATTATAATGCTTTTAAGGTTACAATTTCAGGCGTCAGGAAACCAACTCAAAAAATTGGTTGAGATTTAAACAACAGCGTTAAAATTAACAAACAAAGAATACACAACGTTAGAGGTCTGTTTTCATATAAACATCACAGGAATCGATTTCATCTTTCAGATTTTCAAATAGGTAGAAAAACATGTGTTTTTGTTAATTGTCGCATAAAAAATAATACTAATTTGTTTTTTAATCCCTACCACTTCAGGTAGTAAGCCCTTTTTATTTATGATACCGTATAAAAGTGCAAATCAACGACCCTTATATCCCCCACACCATTTCATGGCATTAGGGACGCATGGTACTCTTTAGCATGATGATTTTTATTTTTTATTTTCTACTACTAATTATTTAACTGAATAAACTACAATTACTCTGAACAAAATTTTTCTTAATAAATTGTTTTTTTGTTTCTAAGAAGTGTCACAAATAAATCTAAAATTTTTAACTAAAAACGTCTTACATTACGTGTAAGCACACTGCAGTTTTCCATTTCATATTCTTATGTGTAAAGACAGTTTTAAATATTCCATTTTGCCAGACAAATAATAACTTTCTTCAATAAAATTATCTCCACTTACGTTGTTGGATTTTTTAACTTATCCAATTGAAACTATGGATGCATTTTGGTGGGATACGATTTTAAAAAATGAGCCACTTTTTTTACGAGAATCAGATTCATTTGAAGAAAAACTTGAGTGTAAACAATTAAAGAAAGAGATACGGATATTTCAGACAACGTTTATGTCAATTCTTTCTATAACGTTGTTAATAATAAATATCCATCATCTCAAGCGGCTTCGTTATTTAATAAAAGGGAGGGAAAAAAAAACGAAAAAGAACACTGTATTTGTTATTTACATCTATTACCTCCGATTGATTTTTCTGGACAATAGTCTACAGTAGATGAAATCTTTGATTAATTAATTGACAAAATAGTTTCAAAATCACCGTTTTTACCTCTCCCAAGATCAGTGATTTCAGACTTATACATATAACAACATAGTTATAAAAAAATAAAGAGAGAATTTTATGGCGTACTTGAGTTGTATGGTTGCTTTTCACAGAAGATAGGCACAGGTCGGGGCCCACTTTTTCTTTCCCTCCATTTACTTTACTTTATAATGCTAATAAAGCTTATCCACAATGAAATATAAGAAGTGTGATAAAACTAATTATTCTACGTTTAAACTTTTAAGAAGTCATTTTAGCTGAATCAAGGATCAAATATAACAAGGCAGACCTGCAATACTTCAAACTGATAGTAAAAATGTTGCAGCAGTCATTAGATTATGCAGCTGACATTGATGTAATTAATTTATACTTACGAAGATGGTTATGATTACCTTTAAAGCTGGTTGCTACACTAAAACAGCTGCTTACTATGTTAAAAACCAGAGCAGAAAGACAATCGTGTATAGTCGTGACAGCTAGTTTAGTAAGCATTGAGAATAAGCTTTAAAAATTCTTCTATAAAACTGAAGGAAAGTTGGAAGCATAATTAGATGCATAAGTAATTCCTAGAAATACTGTGCAGTGAAATAATGTTGTCTTGGCTTCTGATAAACGTTAGAACTTAGGTATTATTGTACATGTTGCACACCTAAACATGAAACTGTTTTTTAATGATGGTCAATTTCTATGAAAAAAAATGTTATGGCAGCTCTCGAAGAATACAATGTATTAAAGGTGAAAACTGAACTATTAAGTAAGTATGTGCTACATGAAGACGACTCTATGAGCATTTAAATTAAATACATTAATACTGAAACGCTCCAATTTATAAGTCCACTGATCTTAGTAAGCAGTTTGATTACCATGTTAGCGAGCCATTAAAACAACAGATAAAAGAGTTCGAAGAAAAAGATTTAGGTTGGTCATCGCAACAGACTTTACTTTTAATGATAAATATTAATAAGTTGAATCCAATAAAAGAAAGTTTGTTCATCGAATTAGCGTATGATATTCAGAATTAATGAGACAAAAATAACAGGATGGAGTAATGTTGTAATTATTTTTAAAAATGGAGAGACAGCCATTTTCCAGGTCATTTATTACAAGGTCAGTGAATGAAGGTGAAATGGACGAACCCATTAGCGTGCCCAAAATTTGTTAGTAGAAATTGTTGTCAAAAGTAAAAAAAGTGTTATTAAATAAAAGTTCTGTATATTTTCGAATATCTTCAACAGGGATTCGACATTTATTCATTATAGTCATTGTACGTCCATCGATGCTCCTCAGTACTAACTCTAAGGGAATATAAGTGAATAGGGAGCTGACATCTAAAGACATCAGTCTGTAGTTAGGAGTGGGTTGTGTATTTTTTAGTTTGTTTTTTAATTCGAAGCAGTTCTTAATGTATGATTTTGGAACATTACCTCAGTTCTTGAGTTCGTTGTAAATTACTTTTGCCAGAAAATGTGTAGGGCTATTGACTAGAGAGACGATAGGACGTAAGGAGGCATCGACCTTGTGTATTTTTGACAAGCCATAACATTTAGCTAACTTTGTGTCGGTAAGTGACAGAGCGTTAAGATGGTACGTTCTAGAAAGGAAACCGTTAGAGTTTAGATTCTTTTAAATGTTAGAGGCTCGCTTTTGTAGATAATTTAGTGGGTTTTTAGAAATAATTTTATATGTCGATGTGTCTGACAGCAAATAATGCATTTTTCTGCATAATCACTTTTTTGGAGACAAACCGTAACGTTGCCTTTGTCAGCAGAGGTAAGAAAAATATTAGGATTTTCGTCTAGAAAATTTTTGTTGATTTTAAATTCTTTCCATATTGACGGTCTTTGATAAAAAAAAGCTGGTTTGTGTTAACAAGCACTGAGTTAATATTGAGCAACTTTGTCACGTATTTCAATCTTCACTCGATCATTCGTATCAAGGTATGAAACACCAACTTCAAGGTTTTTAATGACACACAAGAGATTGCGTTCATGGAAAGTTGATAGGAGATTAAAATTTGGTCCAAGTGATACAATTTCAGAGAGATCTTTTGGAATTCTTGTGTTTGTTGAGATGTGTATTAAATTGTTGTTAGTGATTGTGGTGGTCGTTTTCGGTAAGATTTTTTTGAATTTTTTGTGCAAAGTTGCTTTGGATCTGTTATACATGGTATTCTGTTTGATATTGACAAATTTATAATGCCTTTTACGAATATTATGACCTAATTTCAAAGAAGCCATGTGAGTTTTCAAACGGGATATTGAGTTTTGCAAAAGTCTAACGTGTGTTAATGTCGCTGATTTCGAAATTTATAAGTTTATGACAGACGTACAAGGCACGCTTGCTGAAATCAGCATGTATTAATTCGCAACGAAAATTGAAGCCTGAGCACTTATCATAGAGGTGTTTTATGTATTTAGGAAACACCCTTGCGTACCTGCATTTAAGCAGAAATCTACGTTGTGCCATACTGGTTGATAGTTGTATGTTGAGGTCCGTCCAGCGTTTTAAAGTGTTGGAGGTATGAGCTCCAAATCTCCTTGAGATATTTTGGTAGAAGTGCGGGATAGTATCTAATTTTTTCTCTGATCCAAGACTCATATTAATGGTTTATTTAAATTTTATCAGTGCCCTCCAAAGAAATTGGAAATTCAAGGTGATCAGTAATCCGTTGGGGGCGAGATGTGAAAAATAAATAAACACAACTAGAGTGTATTTAAATTTTTTCTCTTACTTGTTTTATTGATGCACAGCGTTTCACTGACACACGTGTCAGCCTTATCAGGCTACAAAATTAAAAATCAAAAATTACACAATAAGCGATTTGGTAGACTCACACACAAAAACACAATGAATTCACAATAAAAATCATTACCGCAGGTATGCGAAAATTGGTAAGTGTATTGACTTACTTGTCACCTGTCAAACTATTGACAGACAATAAATTGTACAACACGTCAGCCCTTATATAGGCAAAGATAAAGGGCGATGAACTCGATCGGAACATTTAAACTTTCTTAGTAAAAGAAGGTAGGTCTCAATGAAATTTATTCCATCATCGTTGAAAAAGCTAACATCTTGCTTGGATCCATACGATATACTTTCGAGCTCAATTCTGCAAGATAGCTACACTTAAGATCAAATAAAGTTTTTATTTAAAAAGGTGTTTTTCCGTATGATAACGTCGGTTCTTTCAAAAAGCTCAAAGACTTCTAATTTTTAAGTGAAGAAGACTTCTATAGCAAACTGACCGAGAGCGACATCTCTGATGATGACTATCATTATGCTTTAATTGTATGAAAAGCATTCAGTATCCAATTTCAGAGTTAATACTCAAATTTCAACTTGGATGCTGTTATGTTTTTTCTTGCTGACTATTGTAAAAACTTCTGTACAACTTGTATAAACGCAAATGGACAAATATGTGAAGGTAAACAATAGGTTCATAAGCGAAAGATACAACCTTGTAGAAGGGGAAAAATTCCTTATGTACTACGATGTCAATTTTCTCTACTGTTGGGCAGACCTTATGCAGACCTCATCATGTGGTTGTTTCAAATAGATGAGCAATCGAAGTAGACTAAATTGTTTTCAAATTTGTAAAAAAAGTAATATTGTTACATACTAATAATATATACATAGTATAATAAAGTATTTCATCTTCACTTCACTAAAAAAAAAAGAGTAGGAAACTAAAATGAACTCAAAAAGTAAATACTTTTTATAGAGAGTTGAATTAATTTTATTAACATGACTAACATTAACCCTTAAAAAGTTATAGCGTTGACAATTAATTTAATTGTTTTTATATATGGATAATCACTTTTACGGTTATGTACTCAAAATCAATTTGGAGTATCTTTGGAGCTATCACGATGAACACAATGAGTTATCTTCATGTCCCTAACATATAACACCACACAGTACAAAGCAAAAATTCCAGAAACTATTCTTTGAATTACTAATAAACGTACTTAGGACAATGGAAAACTAATGAAAAAGAGTTAACGTGAAACTTCTTAATAAGTAGTAAAGGTACTACTGTGCAGGGACCTTTATTGCTTAACTAAGCTTTCACAGTCGTACAATATTCACTGAAAATCGTGTGGCCGTACAACTTGCACACATAGATATTTTAATTAGGAAGCCTATCTACGTTAAACTCAGTGTGCTTAATGTATTATTAACCCTTATGAATGAGTCTTATTATTCATACATAAAGCAACATTTTGCTAGTTTTTATATACAGATACTTATATGCAGATAGTTTAATCTATGAAATTTAAAATTGATAACTTTAATGTATCAGATTATGCAGAGGACAATCGTTTTAATTTATGTCGAAGAAATGGTAAAGTGGTTAGGCTCTTGAAAGAAGAGTGTTGTGGAGAAATTATGCTTGAATTTCCGGTCTTCGTTATAGAATGTATTGTATTTGTGTGCAAGACGATAAGTAAATTAAAAAATTAAATGGTATGAAAACATCTGTTGTCAACACAAAAAAAAAAATTCAAAGACTATAAAGATGACGTATTAAACAGATTGAAAAACATATGCATGCAAAATTTCATTCGTTCCAAGTACTATGACGTTAACACTGAAAAGCAAAAAAAAGTGCCCTGAGCCCAAAAGATAATAAGTGCCATCTGCTGCTGAACTCTACAGATACATAGCCTTGGTGAATCAGAGAAACAACACCAAATTATATCTACACTTTATTCCAATAATAAAACCAAAATTCTTTCTTTTCGTATTTCTAGCACTTGCACACTCTTGATCATAACGCAACGTACACGTTATTCAACAGGGAGTTATCCGCTCTCTGCTCTAGTACGCGCGTCTGCCGGACTCACTCTCTCGATACACTGGCCATACGCTTCCGCCATCTGTACACCTAAGGCCTTACTTACAACACTCCCTCCCTTTTAGTGTCCTAATAAAGTAAAGCATATGCATTCTTTGAACAATGGAACATTACACGCTTTAGCGTTGTTGAAAAACATAAATGAAGTAAATAAAATTGAATACACTTGTGTACGGAATAAGTAAGAAAGAAACAATGAACAGAAAACAAAGTTAAACAGTAAAATGTAGAAACAGAGCTTATCGACATCCACAGAACTTCTTTGAGTTTTGATTGATTATTATCTTCCTTTACGCTGCTCTGCTGTTACATCTTCTTTTTACTCATTTATCAGTTGATGCTTGTTAACAGAATAAAATAGAAAACTAACATACCATAAATTTTAGCTCTTCTGTGCTTTTATTCTAGTTGCTTTTTTCCCTTTGTTCTTTTCAAAGCTTAAGACTTTACGTTATACAAGAAGGGGCCAGTAAGGATGTGGTCACTATATCTGGAATATTTTCATTTGTTAAAATCCAATTTTCTCTAGCGTTACCGTTGGATACGCAACATTTGACGAAATCTCCATGGGAACTAGCCATTGGAGGCTTCTTAACAGTTTTCTCTTTCTTTTATTCTCCCTCTTATCTTTTGAAACTTGAAGTACTGGGGACCCTGTTTTGAAAGCTTGAAAATACTAAAAAAGACCGTATCAATGAGCTGTCTAAGGCAATAGTAAATTTTCATTAGAATATTATTTTAAAAATTTCTGAAGCTAAAAAAGTCAGTATTTTGACAATATATCAAAAACCATAATATTTTTCAAAACACGTTAAGTGTAGAAAATTTAGCTTGTAAAAAGATCAACAAAATGCAATCTGTCTTTTGATAGTTAGTTAATTTGTTTATTTGCAAAGTTAAAAATTCTTTTTAAATAGGGCATTTCTTTAACTGTCAGTGAATTATATTTTTTTTATCCGCGCAGTACTGACACAAATGTCGATCATTTGTCTTTACGATGCTTAGAATCGCTCTAAATCTAAATTTAGTCGATCTCATAGTTCTAACTATACGCAAATTCCTTTCTTAAATATGTAAAATATATTTTATGATTATATATACAGTACATTTATGTAAGTTCTCATTTTTTCAAATTTCAATTTAGTTTATTTGGAAAAGTATACTGATATATCGATATATCGCTATAATTGTTTCAATATCATCGGAACAGTTTCGATACATTTTGAATACATCGATACACAATGTATCCATATTTTTTTTTTATTTACCCACCCTTATACTAGATCTCTTTAAAATATTTCTTATAGGCTTGTAAATGGCTATTATCCTTTTACTGGCTCCACTCATAGCGAGATACCCCGATTGACAAGTTGACAGAGATGGGTGGGACTGTTTTTGACGTTTTCACGCTACTGTATTTCCAATTAGATTTTTTTATCACATATCCATCTAAAGAGAACAAATTCTTTAAGTCTGTAAAGCTTGAATCAGCTCAGGCTTCCATCTGTTCTCCTCCAGCTGTACATGTGAGACCCCACTTTCTTGTTTCTCTTCAATAACGAAAGATTCTCTGTACATATTGCCAATCCTTTTCTGTGGGTTCCTGTTGCTGTTTAGCCAGATAGTTCACAGAATAGGCTATATATGGTTTTTTAGTGCTTGAAAGATAGATTAGACAATCTATTGCTTCTTTGCAAGGTGCTGTTGTCTGAATATTCAGCTTTCGCAGCTCTTGTATACTCTCTTTTTTCTTTAGTATATTATTTTCTATTTGTCTTGTAACCATAGGTGTGTCTTATGAATTACGATCTTTTATAGTAAAGCTTTTCATTCTTTTCTCTGTATACTCTTTTTGTGTAATAGTCATTTTTCTTTTAATTCGATCTCTTTTGATTTTCATGCCTAAGAAACTTTCTAGTTCTTCCAGCTCTTTTATTTCAAAGGCATTTTTCAAGTTATTTGTAACCTGATCAACTTTCTCTTTACGATTACCAGCAGTAGTTAAGTCGCCTACGTATAATAAAATAAATACCTGTAATTTTGAAATCCACAACTTGGTATTAAGAAGCATGATTGTTTATTTATATGATTATTTACATAAATGAATACTTTGATGTTCTACTGACAGCCTCTGCAGGATTAAAGATCTATAATAACAATAGAACAAGAATCTTAAAAAAAGTTTAACCAACCATGTAGGTGCCAAGACAATACGTAATAGTGAAACCCATGGCGATTTTATTCTTGTCCACATATAACATTAACTTAACTTACTTACAATGTTATCAAAAATAAGATATATGATAATCAGAAAAATCAAATCAAATTTTTAATCAAAAGTCATACATGGACAGCGCAGACATGTAAAGAGTAAAACGTTAATTCAGATCGATGCACATACTAAGCATACACCATAGGAAACAGCGATCATTGAAAGAGACCCTATACTTTGGATGTGAGAATATGCGTAGAATCGTATATGTACAGCTCACTTATGCTTCATATGAGATTATTCTCGCTCTTTTCATTATAAAAATGAAATATGTAAGTAGCTGTACATATACAATTCCACATACATTTTATGTATGTTTGTTTGGTTGTAATGTATGTTTGGTCCGTACACCTATCTTCATTCCCGTTTTATTCTTAACAAATCTGCACTGTTTATCTATGACTTTTAAATAAAAATTTGTTTTGATTTTTCTAATTATCATATATCTAACTTTTAGTAACATGATGATTATTGTAACTGAGTTAAGATAATACCATATGTTGACGAGAATAATGGCACCGGGGGTGTTACTATTACATGTAGTCTTGGCACCTACATAATGAACTAATATTTTTATAAATATTTGTGTTTTTAAGATAATTGTTTAACTTTTATTCAGCTTCTACTAAGATTTTCATTAAATTGAAATTGTAGATCTCTGATCCTAAAGAGGCTGGCAGTAGATCAGCAGAATATTGATTTTTGTGAATAGTTATGTCAATAAATAGTTATACTTCTTAATACCAAGTTGTGAATTTGAATATTATTTATGATAAAAAAGAAGCTAGTAAAACAAGTGGATAGATAAAAATAAATACCATTTTGTCCTTTTTCCTAAAGACAGATAAGCTTGTTTCGTTTACATCATTTTTCAAGTTCAATTTTAAGGTGTCTTCATTAAATTTCTCGCACCATCTCTTAGAACAAACTGGCAAGCCATATAAAGCTTTTTGTTGATTTCATACTTTTAACTCTTTATATTTATTATTGTACTCGTAGCCTCCTGGTATCTTTATACAGACAAATATCATTAGTTCATCATTAAAAAAGGCTGTCATTACGTCTGATTGTGTAGCTTCATGATTCTCTTTATTTATAACAGATAGGCATGATCTGACTAGTGTCAGTTTCGATACTGTAGCATGTATATTTAATCTCATATTCGTTAATATTTTGATATCCTGTTAGTTAAAGCCTAGCTGTGTAAATAAATCTTCTCTCTTTTGACATTTTTGTTGAAAATATCCATCTGAAATGCAGTATGTTAATGTTACATTGTCTACCCACCACTTTAAAAACTTAAGTTTTCTCTAAAAACAGTTTCTCTTTTTCTATTGTTCTTTTATAAATGCTCTTGTTTCGGCTGTATTTAAACTTTTGAAGCTCTTCTTCTGTGTTTTTTTGGCATTATCCAATTTTATATAAAATATATTCTCAGTTTTCCCTACTAAATTTTTCATAGTTGTAATGAAATTTTTTAAATATCTAACCACTTCACTCTTATTTTAAAATAAATAAATCTGGGAAAGAAGCTAAGCGAATTTTACTGATAATTTTTGTATAGATAGAATAAAGAGACCTATCAGATAGGATTCTCGTTTTTTTATGTGATAGTTTTTCCATCTTTGGTAATTTACAAATTTTGCAATCTTATTTGCTGCTACTAAATAAAATATTTTTTATATACTCGTTAAAACTCTTCAAACATTTTTAATATTTTAGGTTAGGGTGCCCAAATCTAGTATGCCAGAGCATATCTTAGTCTAGTCTTACTGATTTGTTGTTTTTGGGATTCAAATCTATCATTTAAAAATTTTTAATCTCTTATACATTTTCATTTAAGTCTATGTCCCATATTTTTATTATTTGTTTGTGCATCAAAATTAAAATCAGTTATCTCTTACTCTTTTATGATTTAATTTTCGTCTTCCTCCTTCCCAATCTCTAACAGTATTTCAATGTTCAAAATTTTCTCATGTACCCCCTCTAATTTCTTTTTTTTAAGCCATTTTGATTCATTCTGAGGTTATTTTGTAAAATCACACCCTAAAACAATCCGTGCATTGCACATATATGCAGTATACTCGTGCTGCTCTTTGTTTTTATTTTTGACTGAATAATTAATTTTCCAGTCTTATTTCTAATAATGTTCCAATAAGTAAAGCTCTTTAATTACTTTATCAAAAATTTCTAATTTCTTACTATCTGAGTACATATTTAAGTTAAAGTCTGTGAATCCTCTTGAAAAAAAAAATTGTCTGATACATTTTTCGTGGCTTATACATGTGGTAATTTTATTCTATTACTTTCACTGTTAAGATAAAGATCTCGTATACTGTCTATCTTGATATTTGCATATTGATTCTCATTTGCGCTTTTTAGAATGCCATTCAAGCATTTTTGGATATTACATACAATTAAGCTCTCACTTACAATACACTTTAAATGAGATGCTATAAGCAAAAATATCTGACAGTGCATTAATAACAGCCTGAAGGAATGTAGAACGTTTCTCCACGTTTTCTAGAGTCATCGCTACACTACTAGACTCGTATTCTCTAATTACATTATTAAACTTGCCACAAAATTCTGCTACACTCTTGTTTTTGCTTATCTGTAATAAGTGAGATCTCCTTCTAACTAAAATGTAAGTCACGTTTAGTCTAAGTCACTGACTAATTTAATGGCTACTTTGATGTTTTGATTCCTTGCTTTATTATTTACAGAAAGATAAGTATCAATGAGTTTCCAAACTTGAAAGCTCTATAAATATCACTCTTTCCCGCAACATCAAAATACATGTGGACAGTCAAAACGTTCAATGTGTTAAAAGAGTCACGCTTTGTTATTTTAGCTTTTTAAATAAACCGTCAGAATTAAAGAAAAGTTAATGCTAGTATCTTTAACGATAGCATTATCAGAAATGTAAAGAAGGTCTTTATAAATTTGTTATATTATATAGCTACGGTGATATAACGAAAAATAAGCTTGCATTGTTGTATCATATGTATGCTAATATTCTAAATTCTTATTAGAGTGAGGATCATGCCCTGCTGTAAATCAAAGGTTAATTCCTATCCAATGTACTTCTCATCGTCATTGATTGCTTCACGTGTCAGACATCCAACACATCAGACTATTGCTGCATTCTCCACAATGAAATTGTCAAATACAATCCAATAAGTGTCATTGGAAGATATAAGGAGTGGGACGAATATATTGACAGGTTTGGGACGTGGACTTAACATAAGAAGAAAAAAGTATCAGGAAAGATAATGAAAAATAGTTATCCATTCAGGAAAACATCCAGTATAAAAAAAAATGTTACAGTGAGAAGGATTCGTCTGAAGGAAAGAAGGTCCTAAGCACTTGGAAATCATGTATAACATAGTAAAAGTACAAGTTTTGAAACAGCCTGTTGATGAGTTAGTTCTCAAGAAATTGTCTACAATACGACCTCATTCTAATGGTGAACTTACAGTCAAAGAGCCGTTTTCATGGTAACGACTCTCAGACGAATACAGAAGAAAAAGCTCACGGTTGAAGCGCTGTTTTCATGGTATACCATAAGAGTCTAGAAATTTTCCGTGCTATAGGAACAACACCGAGATTCCAATTTCACACTGATGAAATTTTGCATCCATAATGGTGTATCTGAAAACATTACATAAAACGGATTGTTTATGATTTCATGAATCTGGGTACTAGACGGACCTAAAATTTGCTTTTATGATGAAAAAAAAACTTTGCAAGAGAGTATAAAAATAGTAAAAAACTACGGAATCGTTTTTTTGTTACTCTAAAATTTCATTCTAAGCAAAATTTTTAATTTTTAATATGTTTTCTGATTCAATTTAAATAAAATTTATTTTTCGGAATTCTTCATTTAGGCAATGCAACCAATAATTGCCCATTAGAAAATAATGGCTTTCTAAGGTATAATCCTAAGGCATCAAAACTTTGACCTTGAGATTTATTGATAGTCATAGAAAAAGCTGAGGTAAATGGAAATTGTTTTCTGTACAATATAAATGGTAGCGAACAAGAATTGTTTATACTTAGTGTTATTCTTGGAATAAAGACTTTATTTTCTATTCTTTCACCTGTGATTATTTCAGCTTTAATGTTGTATTTGAATAATTTTGTAATTCGTAATCTTGTACCATTGCAAAATTCTTTAGATATGTTTAAGTTTTGTATTAACATAACAATAGCGTTTTTTTTTAATGCAGGTATTCTTTGTGAGATGTAAATATAGCTCCACTTATAAAAGAATCATCATCATTTTTCAAAATTTTACAATATACATCATTTGTCTGCCATGACTGAGAAATTCGAAAAGTTTTTATTTTGCCTTCTCCTATATCCAGTAGCAATGAAGAAAATTTTTTATCAATCGGACGTATTTGATTTTTTAAATGAAAAATATTTTAAAAAAGCTAAAAATTGAAAAATTGAATGGTTTCTTGAATAATAGTTATTTTGCTTTTGTTTTCTACTACTCAGAGAATTTGACGAAACTCTCTACCTAAAGTTATTATTTTATTTTCAAAAGGTTGATTACTGCTAGATAAATCTATTGAAGTCCTATCAATGATTTCTAACGCTTTTTTTGGTATCATAGAAAATTTATTCCAAATAATTTTTTTTACATTACGTAATTTTTGTTTGTTTATTTGGTTTCAACTGAAAAAAACCAATTAACTTACGATACTGTTAAAACAAAATCAATTTGTCATTCTGACAATATTGTTATTTTTCAATTTTTGACGATATTTGAAATCTTTCGATACGTTGTCCTTTTAAATATATGAAAATTAGGCATCAGTCAGGGAAAATAAAAAATGATTATTAAAAAATTCATGTAATTAATTATGATGAGTGTACATTTATTACACATATCTATTTTAAGTAACAATTCATACAATACGTGTTTTTTTCCATACTTTGCAAATCTATATTTGCAGTTACGGGGGTTAGTGCGCAGAGCGTGCAGGGGGCAGATATAGTTATAAGAGTTTAGAACCAGGTTTTAGAAATATCTATTGATACATACAGGATAGACAGCTCATTTGAAAAAGGTGGCCACTAGAAAGAATAATAAAGCCCACCAAAAAAAGGTCGAGGCACATCTGTCTTCATATTTAAACTTTACCATTTTTATTTGAAATTAGCATCTTGTTCTTCATATTTTCTTAAAAGCAGCCCAGTAATCATTTTTCAGTGTAGAACGTGTATTACCGAGTATTTCCAAAAAATGCCATAGTTTTTCAAATTCTGTCAAATATACTTTAACTTATTTTGTTTTATACTAACAATTAATTTTATCATTTTTTACGGCTTCACAAGATATTAATGCAAAGCTTATTTTGAAAAAATTAGACTTATAACACAAAAAGGTGGGGGTAAGCGCGTGGAGTGCGCAGGGGGGTGAAGTATATATATATAAATACTGGCACTTTCATATAAACGCTCTGACAACCATTGGTATGTGTACTTTATTAATGGCAAATGTACTAAAGGTTCATTATAAACATTCGTGTGATTTTCATTTTAAGAACAATTTCTGGTGATCATAATTTTAATTCTTTTATTTTAACCAATTTTATCATAATACGTATAGGGTAAGGGCCAAATGGGTTCTCTTACAAATAACATTATAGTATTTATAAGATAATACTCACAATTTTTTTTTTTAAAGTTACTCTTTTATTCATGGATGTGTAGTACTACTGGTGATGACTACCACGCTTCTAACTTCATTATTGTGATGTTAAGTTCAAATTTTTAAGCGTAGTGTTTGATGTTCAATTAATTACTTTTGTTTATCTAATAGTCAAATCTCGAAATAAATATAATATTAACTTACGCAAGGTCAACAGGTCTAAATTTTATACTTATAAAAATGATTGAACAAGTCTCCAATGGAGTAGTCAAAAAATCATACTAAAACTAATGAGTTAACTTGTTGTTAATTAATGAGCTAAAAGTGAATCAATTAGCCTTTAGGATGTTATTAGAAAGAAATAAATAAAATGTTGCTATACAACTAAAAGAAATGATTGAAGAACTGAAAGTTAATCTAGAACTCTACGTGTGAGGTTTGTCATGCGTGCTCACGTCCTTTCTCTTTTCTCTTCCTGCTCTGGAGACAGAAAGAGAGAGACGTGCTTGTATGAAGCTAGGGGTCGGCTTTCGTTGGAGTCATCAACAGGTGGCAACTTGCTAGCTCACTCCGTACCAAACTTAGGCCTCCATCTTTCAAGCATCAACATCCCACACTTTTCTGGCCATGACGAAGATAGGCAGTCATTATGTGACCTGTTCCAGGCACTCACTTACCAATATACCCAGCTTACTCACGTCTAGAAGCTTTGCTACCTAAATGCAAATATGCAGGGTAAAGCAAAAACAGTTCTGGACACCTTGCAGCTTGTTGGCTCTAATTATTTCACGGCCTTGTCTTGTGGTTTGAGCATCGCTGTCTGTTCGTGCAGGACCATGTCACGGCACTCTGAACACTATAACCTTTGCGCAAGGACTCAGCTGCTGGTCTGCAGGGCTTGCTAGATACCTTTGAAAAGCATCGTGGTAAACTGTAAGCACTTAATTAGTCCGTAAAACATTGGGATGTGTGGATGATCTCTTTGACTTCAACTGCCGTAGACCCCTCGACTCGGAGACCCCGGGACGACGAGCTTGAGAAGCTGGAGGTAGCAAGCTTGGCACAAGGAAAAATGGCTGATTTTACCACCTTTTACAGCTTTTTATGGAGGTTGGGCCACTCACGAATATCGATAAAAGCCTCGTGCCCTCCCTGATTGACGTGTGATCCGGTACGCTCAACCAGCAGTCCCCATCCAGCGCTGATGCTACCCACCTGCAACCATCGATCTTTCGCGATCCACGCAATCAATGAAGACTGCACTGCGTACCACGCACCACACTTTGTCGGATACTGCAGCCAATTCCAAGAACTAGATGCATTTGGGTAAACGGGCTTTGCCGCTTAGCACAAGTTGTGCTTTAACTGCCTGAAGCCGAGCCACATGGTGGCTGTATGTTCTCCCAGGGAGTATGCCAACATTGCAAGGTACAGAATCACAGCCTTATCCATACTGACAGTTGCAACCGCAGAGCCATGCCTGGTCCCGTACGAGCTGAGGCAAAGAAGTCGCTCTTCATCTCGGCCTCCAAGGGCGGGATCCGTGATCCGGCCACCTCATTATCATGACTCGCTGTCCTACCCACGCTCAAGGTTCAGTTCAAGGGCCCTTGGCATACAGTCAGAGCAAGAGCACTCGTGGACGCTTGCTCAGAGATTTCAATCACGTACACTGCACTGGCTTAAATGATTGGCACCCACCCTAAGCCAGTCGTTACGAGCCTCTCCAGCGTTGAAGGTGCTGTCGTGATGTGCTGTCCAACGATCACAAGCTTGCAGCTCAAAACCTGGAATTCAACTTGGACGTTACAGCTGAATACACAATTCTTGCCCGAACTGTGATTCCGCACCCCTTCTAGACCTTTACACGCATCCACCATCGAACTCTGGAACGATTTGCCAGACCTCTTGGACCCAACCTTTAAAGTCCCGGCTGACATTGACGTCCTACTTGGAGCCAACGTGTTCCCTCATCTACTACTGCTAGGCCAGTTATTCCGTGGAGATTTTGCCAGACAGCTCACCATTATTACCTGGATACTCGCCGGTCACGCACTGGACTAAATGACATTATCTTCGCCGGCCTCTTTCATGACGATTAAGCATAAGTTAGCTCTGCCTTGGCACGAGCAACTAATCGCACTAACGCAATGGTTTTGGTAATAAGAGTCCTCTAACATAAGAGGACGTGCCACGAGTAATTCGTCAATCCCCTGACGACGTGGAGTGTGAGGTCATCTTTTCTGATCATCATTGAGTGGCTGACGGGTACTATGTCGTCCACCTTCTGATCAAACGTGATGCAATTCGGTGACTACAAGAGAGCTTACCCAGCGCCATAGCATCCCTTCACTCGCTACAGCACAGATTATGAGGTGCTCCAAAGATGTCCATTGAATATGCACGCTTCATGGATGAGGATCTAAAGTGGGGGCACATGCAGTTACTGACTAACCCAAAACTATGTGAGTTGTCGGGCCCCATAAATTATATCCCGCACCATGAGATGTGGCAAGCTGGTGACTACCAGAAAAAACTACGCTTCGTATTTAACGCATCGCGACCGACATCCACTAGCTATAGCTTTAACGATGTACTGTACGCTAGACTGAAGCTTCAATCCCACTTAAAATATTTCCATTGATCTAGATCGACAATCATGACGTGGACCTTCAGCATATTTTCTGGAGCACTGATGACTCCAGCCCACCAAAGCACTGTCGGTTGTTCACTGTAACTGACGGTGAAGCTAGTGCTTCCTGCATACGATTTTACAGCTGTGCGAGGATAAAGGCGATACTTTACCTGAGGCCATGCCTATCGTCAAACAAGATTGATACGTCTATAACATTCTCTTTGGTGCTGACAACGTTAAGATGGCTCACATTTGCCGCGACTAGCTGATTTATTTGTTGCAAGCTGGAGGCTTCCCTTTGTGAAAGGGAATGGCCAATGATCCGACACTGTTGTGTGACCTCTGTCCAGATGCTCGACTGAGGCCGACCTGGCGCTGGCTCAACATAGACGGTCTTGTCAGAGAACTCGGCATAAGATGGAACCCGATTTACGATCACTTCCACCGTACACCGTCTGCCCTACAGCCCCAGTCAACCAAGAGCACGATGCTCGTGGCTCTAGCACGACTCTTCAATCCCTGTAAATGGATCAGGCCCATCATCTTAACTGAAAAATAGGTAATTCAGGATCTCTGGCAAGCGCAACTTAAATAGGGTAAGTCTGTGCCTTCAGCCATAGCCCAACGCTGGAGCGGATTCCTGGTTCAACTGCAAAGTGTCTTTAATATTGCTATTCCTCGCTGGATTGGCTGCAGCCCCTCCACTAACCTGCAATTCCACGCCTTCACAGATGCGAGCCAACGCACGATGGCTGCTGTTATGCACTTGCGCACTGAGGGACTAGCTGACGGTGTTTGCGTAATTTTAGTGTCCATGACCAAACTCACTTTCGTCAAAAGCTTGCAGCCAGATGCCACTAGACCCACATGCGTGACGATCCCTAGATTGGAGCTATGAGTGGCACTGCTTGTGTCGAGGCTGCTACGCATGATCGGTGAGAAAGACGCTGTAAGCATTGAGCACTGTCACGCTTGGAGCAACTCTAAGATCGTGCTTTATTGGCTCTGATAATCAGAACTGCCGAAAAACTCCTTGATCGACAATTACGTGGCTCACATTCAGGAGCTTCTGCCATACCACGTTTAGAGATATGTTCCGACGGCCTCTTATCCAGTGAATGTGGCATCCTGGGGCACGGATCTGTTCATGCTTCAACAGACGCATGCTAAGTGGAAAGGCCCCTCTTAGCACGTGAGTCCTCTTAATTCATGGTCAGCCAAAAATGCAAAGTTGCCAGGCTTCGGCAACCTGGATACTGATGGCGCCCTACAATCTTGCTACGCTATTTAATGCACGGCGTCAAATGTGCTTAAGAAGTTCTTGGACCTTGGCCTTCTCCTTTGCTTCCTTGCTTGATTACGTCGCTAGATCCATTGTTGGCTTCCTTGGCTGCGTTGAGATTCCGCCCCACCGAATTTTGCCCCTCTGAAGACAATCAAGTTATGAAATGCCTACCTCGCCTGTGTCCATTTAAGCCAGCAGCAATTCTTTGCACTAGAGCTTGCAAGCTTGCAAAAGTACAGCTCATTTTCTACAAAAAATCTGCTACTACCCTTAGACTCGATTCTCTCCAATGACAGCCTTTGAGTTGGCGGTCATCTTCAACATTCTGTGCTTATCTTTGACGAGAAGCATCCATCGATCCTCGACAGTCGATGCAGCCTCGCTCATTATCCAACTGGCTTATACTCGTGCTCTACACGGAGGGTTCAGAGTTACCAGTAACTATGTGGCTCACAAGGCCTGGATTGTTGGTGGGTGGCGGCGAATTAAGCACGTTCTCTGGGAATGCGTTGTCCTTCACGACTGCAAGCACGGCCGGTCACTCAACATTTGGCATCTTTACTGTCCACCTGGATCACCTCTGCTCGTGCTTTCTCTCGCACTGGAGTAGACTATGCTGGTCTGTTCAATATTTTGTCTACTAAGGGCTGAGGCATGTGCACAAGCAAGGACTACGTCAAGGTCTCCATCTGGGTGACCACCAAGGTGATGCACCTCAAGCTCATTGGCGATCTCTTTACTGAATTATTCGTTGGGTCACTAACCAGATTCTGTGATAGAATTCAGATCTCTCAGGACCAACCACGCCACCTGCTTCCACGCTTTAGATCATGAAATGCACGAGGCTCTCCAGGATGCTGCAATAAGGTGGGAGCTACCTCACCTACGGAAAGTTTTCTACTGTTTTGGCCAATATCTAGGTGGTCCTCAATAACCGCCCTCTCACTCCACTCACCAGAGGGTTAGATGATCTGAACATTTTTATCTCTGGGCACTTCCTTGTCGGCGGCCCGCTCAATTATGTGCTTGAGACCAGCACCCCATCCGAAAAGCTCGATTACCTCTGTCACTGGAAGCTGATCCGGGGAATATGAGACAAGTTTTAGAGCTACTGGAGCCACGAGAACCTTAACACGCTTTAACAACGACCCAAATGAAAGGTTCCACAACGTTATTTCCAGGTTAACGACCTCATCGCCGTGGTGGATGCCTCGCTCCTCCAGTCTACAGTGCCTGGCTTCTCGACCAAATCATCTTGGTTTATCGTTGCTCGTTCGCTCCACCACCATCTAAACTGTCAATGGAAAATACACTCGTCCTATCAGCAAGCTCTCTCTACTGCCCGTTCAATCTCCTGGTGCCATGGCACCACCTCCCAAGGTCCTGTGGCTTAATCAGATCCAGTAACGGTTGACGACATTTGACGTCGTTTACCAAACGAGGCAGGCTGGATGTGTGAGATTTATTATGCGTGCTCATGTCCTCCCTCTTTTCTCTTTTTGCACTAGAAAGAGAGAGCTGCAGCTGGCTTTAGGGCACTGGCATTGTGAAAAAAGGGAGAGACTGTTGACGGAACCAATGGCTAAAGGGGCTGAGACTGCGATCCAGCTAGAAGACCACTGAATGATACCTCCACGTTGCTCTACTTTCTTTACAAATATCGGTATCAGCAGATCTGCTGAGTTGTATCCCCAAAAAAATTAAGAGTAATATAAACACGGTATTAAAGTTCTTTTAATGAGAACTATAGAATAGTTCATATAAGGTGTTAGTGGCAGAGAACCAAAGGACGTTTTTATTTTTTACTGATTCATGATAACAGAGGATGTAGGGAACTCAAGGGTGCGGTGAAACTCTTAAAAATTGTCAAGAGGGAATTTGTGGAGCTCAAAAACAAATTTTATGAAGTCTATACAAATAAGAAAAAGAACAAAGGAATGCTTCCTTATTTAGTGTGGAAAAAAATACGGCAGGCGGTCATGGACAGCCCTTCCAAAAAACCAATAACAAGAGACATATATAGGCACTAAATATAACTACACACGCATATAGTGGTATGCCTAGAGTGTGCACAGTAAAATTATAAGAATAAACGTATGTATGTTTGTGTTACTTTAGTTATTGTGTACTTATATATGAAACTGTGCATTTATGTGTGGGAGTATTTTGTATACTTTGCGTCTTTGCACATGTATACATAAAACATGCATTGTCAAGTTATTGTCCTATTCTTATTTAAATAAGTTTTAGGAAAAGGTTACATAAATTATATCAATAATATGAATTTAATACATTCATTTGTAATAATATTTTAAAAAAAAATACAGTCTTTTAAAGTTTTTATTACATAATATTTTCAAGGTCAGAGACATCTTCCTGCTCTATGGAAAAATAGAATTTCTTCATTCGCTGAACATTTTGAGTGGCACACATAGATCTATATGCACCATTATGATGAGGACATGTAGTTGCTAATGTTAGGAGTTTGAACTCCGGATAGTTGACCACGTCATAAACTTGAAAATTAAACCTTTTGAACCACCTTTTCTCCAATTAAAAAAATCTTCTTGGCATCTTTGAGATTTTTGTGTAGTATATTCCAAACTTTTGTACAGTCAATAATACTACATTTATAATGTAATTCATCACCGTAGAGCTCAAGCCATAAATTTTTACGTTTATACTTTTAACTGAACTAACGCCAAAGAAACGGTGGTTTAAAAAGAAATACATGTTGTTTAACGCTCTAACTTAACAAAAGAATTGCTAATTCTTTGATCACGTTGTCATTGCCAGGTTCTTTTAGGCCTTGCATGTCCACTGCATACTGCATAGACTGACTGAAATGACTAATCCTGTTTTATTTTTCATTAAGAAGTTTAGACAAGTTTTCTGACAACCTCCTCTGATAGGATTATACTCGACTAAGCGATTATGTAGAATCAAACAATAAGCAGCTGTTCCTTGCAAAAAGTGACCTTTTGACTTGAATTTTAAATGCACAATAACTAGTGCGCTTCTCAAAGATTTATTTTATTGTGAACAGTCAATAACAATGAGGGACATGTATGTCATAAAATCGTTTTTGTTAATCATAGGTTATGTTTCTTTACCATAATAGACATTTTAAAAATTCGTATACATATTGTAGAGTAAAGAAGATCTATTATTATTGATATTGAGATTAAGATTGCCATAGGGGTAGTACTGAGAGTTAAGAAATAACTTAAAATTAACTTAATTATATTACAATTGCTTTGAAAAATCCTAATTATGTAACAATAATCAAAGCAACTAGTATTAGCAGCTTTCTGACCTTTACGATTTGTTCGAAAGCCTAAAACAACAGAGTATTGCTTTTCCAGTTAATTTGATGTTTTACGGTCGAAACATGTTTCATAGTAGTTGAAAAAAGGGAACACTCATTAAACTCTCAATTGCCAAGACTAGTGGAAATTGGCCTATCTTTTGCAATGACATTAAGCAGACAAATTTTTAATCTGTCTCACACACGTACGTAAGACATAATCCATTTTATTTAAGTCAGTGTTATTTTAAAGTCTTCGGAAACAACATTTGCAACTGTTAGTATGACAGCATTTAAGTCATTTTTTGATCTTGTGAGGACTTATTTATACTTTACATTTACTACAACTTTTCAATAGTCTCAGCAAAGCCAAGTATCATGCTTAAAGGTATAGAAATATCAAAATAACCTTTATCAGTCACCAATTTGTTTGTTTCTGTAATGTCTAACCATCCTGCGTTTTCTAGCATTGAACTTTGACCTGAATAGTGCGATGTCCAGCTTTTCATTAAAATTGTTATACCAACATTTTTGCTTTTGTCTATTTTAATGGCCTTCAGTTCGTATTGAATTCCTTCAAATAAACAACTAATAGCATTTTTAACTTACTCAGTTTGCGTTACTCAGTATCATTGTCTAATGCAATACGTCTACCAATATGTAGAGCGCTTTGTAAGGGTAAGAGACATAAATCTTGATGTTTAGTTAAGATGCAAATCTCATTACTATAAATGAATACTGATGAAGTGTAAAGCTGATTTTTTTTATAGTGCGCAACTGATTCGTCAAATGTGACACCTGACTTAATCTTTATAATTTCTTTCATTTTTAAGACAGCAGAAAAATATGCAAAGGAACTTTAGCCAACGATTACTTTTAAACATAGGCTTTTGAAATACTGCACATTTTGACGTGTTAATGCTATGGTTGCCCGTTGGAAACTGATTTGTCTTTTCTATGCTGGTTTACTTGTATATCCTCTAAGAAATTTTCTTTTCTTTCCTTCACGACGCATAAAATATCCAATTTCTTTAATTAAATTGTTTAACACGAAGCCTCATGTTTATAACTTTTCCTTGAAAACTTATAAATTTTCCTTTCTGATCAACAAACTGAGTTTGTACATGATCTATTGTCTTCACTGCAACGAATAGGTTAATTGTTTGTGTTACAACTTTATTAATTTTATACCCAGGAGAAACTGCAGGGAAAAATAAATCAATTACGTAAACTGTACATTTATTCATACTTGCTCCAGTAGTTATGTTACCTCAAACTGATTTCAACAAATCTTCTGATCGAAAATCAATTGGGTGACTGCACAGAATCAAGCTACAAAGCGTATAATTGTTTGGCTTTGCACTCGTGGAAATATCTTCTGGTGTTAATATGTCAATGAAAAAATTTTGTGTATCTTGGATTTTAAAGCTGCCTGTTAGTGAAGTAATCACCTCTTTACCCGCAAAAAAATTATTATTACTCTCGTTAATATTAGGTATGGAATTGAATGTGAGTAATTCCACTAAACCAAACGAATTTTTTTGCAGTGAGAGCTCATTTGGAGAAAAATATTGTGCTTCGAGAACGGACGATGAATTAAATTAATTTAAAGTGAATGCATTTCCCAAGACGGTTCTTCGATAAATAATAAATTTTCTTCTATTACTTGCCTATAAAGGCTAAGGGTTAAAGATAATTACTTAAAAATCTGAGACAGAGATGACCACAGTTATAAGTATTTATTTCTCAATGTCTCTTGTGATTATACTCAAAAATACCAACACCATGAGAAAACATCAAATCTAGTGGTAGTTGAAGATTGCCAAAATATCTAAATATCTTACATCACCTTGTTTTTGGTATGCAACCCAATGAGTACCAGGACCTTCTTTATCATTAATATTAACAATAGCTGATTTATTTTAATGTGGCCCACAAAATGGCATGTCGTTTTTCATAAATACTTCTCGTCAATGTGGTGTCTTTAAAGTTTTTGCATATACCGAACAATCTTTATATGTGAGAGTTGATTAGGCAGTTTTACTGCGAACATTTTTTTTTTTCATCCCCCTCCTGGTTTAAAGTAAAAACCTAAGCCTTTTTTATGTGATTCTTGGAAGAGAGCTTTACAAAGTATAAGAGCTTCAATTTTTTTATTCTGTCAGACACTCTCTTTAAGCTGCTTCTTGGCTTCGTTTACTTGATTAGTTTTCTAATATATACCACTCGCACCATTAGCAATAGCTCCTGCAGCGCTTGGACCTGCAAACGCAGGTATAATGTATGGTAAAAAATCTCTTATCTTCTAAGGTATGCGTAACATGTGCGGCGTTTTAATATTTTTCTTACTACCTGCTTTTTTTCATGGCTGCTTAAGTGTCACTATTTTTCCAACTTTTTTTTATCCAACTTTTTTCGTTTTTTTAGTCTTTGATGAGCCCATTCCTAATTTTAATTTCACTTTTATTGCGCTGCTCACAGCAGAAGGTGTAGCCTTTTCACCAATACTTAAATCATTAGCTTTAATGTGTTGCCAAGCCTTTTCAAAAAAAATTTTTGTCTGCTAGGTTTCTAGCCGTAATGTCATCAGGGTTTTGAGAATAAGCTATGTCGTTTTGCTTATAAGCTACAACCGATAAGTTGATGCCTGGATCTCCACGGGATAATCTCCTAAGTTAAGTGCCCGGTCCACAATACTGATATCCTGGTACGTGTAGTTCTACTAGCAGTTTGTTTATGGCTATATTAATGACATCACGACATTTTATAGATACATGATCATAACTTTTTGAGTATGAAACGTTAACTGAGCTTGTAAACATCAGTAGCATGCTATTTATGTTTGAAAAAAAGGAGAAATGTTTAAAAACATGTTAATTACACTATCACTTTCAGTCAAAGTTCAGTCAGCATACAGTTAACATGAGCTTCTTGGAACAGAATATTAAACTTTTCCTCGTAAATTTAGAGTATATTCTTGAATAAAAAAGAAAATAAAACGCCATGGTGATTTTCTACCCAATACTATAAGAGCTATTTTAAGCACTCCGTCAAACTGTGGAAGAACGAATTGCTTACTATCTCTTATTACTTATACAAATGGATTGAGATTTGAGAAAACTTATTTGTTCTTAAAATCTTTAAATTAACCCAAGTATATGTGTTTAAAGAAACTATTAAATTTTATTGATAGCATACAATATTTTTAATTTAGTGAGCATGAAATAGTTATACCACCGAATAAGGCACTACCCTACTTCATAATGACATTTGATGACATTGCCTGCAAAAAACAAGATAATGTGAGAGCCTTTTTCTGGATGGGGCGTCCCAAAAATATAAGCTGCTTCTATCTTTGTCAATCTTGTACTCAAATTTTAAATCATTTAGGCTTAGATAACTAAAACCTTTTAGTAAATTTTTAAAAGATGATATAAATTTGAATCACATCAATAATGATAATGTTAATACCTATGTGGCGTATTATGACTTAAAAAAACAACGTATTTATTGTAGGGTGTTGGGAAATATAGATGTGTCGTAACAGACAAGGAAATAAATGTAAATAATGATAGATATAGAAGACGATTTATTTCCTTTTTAATAAATATTACTCATTTACATTAGGAATGCATCCGACGTTTGTTAACTATCAAGCGGTAAACATAGATACAGTTTACAAAAAAACACGTTCTCCAACAAATTGAAAAAGCAAGAGAAGCTGTGAAATATGAGCATCGATTCTTCAAGTTAGAAAAAGAAAATTTTTTAAAACAAATTAGTGAGACTTTTAAGCTTATTACTAATCCACTTCAGAAAATTATCCATAAAACAAATGAGAAACAAAATATACCGCAAAGCTTTGAATCTCAATTGAAAAGCCTTTTAAGCCTTTCAAGCCCTTAAAGCCTTTTAAGCCATAATAAAATATTAATATATTAATGTTTCAATCAGCTAATAGTAACAGTGATAATCAAGATACGTTTCCATCTACTGATGTTATCAAAAACTATGACACTAATATTTAAAAAAAGGAATTATGATGAAGATGAAGCGCATGATATTAGTAAAACGTTATCCACAAATTTTTATTTAAAAATACTTGATGAAAATAAGCTAGAATTACATCGAATTTACAGGATAAGGAGAGAAAACAATGAACAACATTTACTTGGAATTTCATCCGTTTATTTCAGAAATATATAATTCAAATAAGGAATCTAAGATATCCAATGACTGATGGGCTAATGGAGTTACTTATTAAAAAGCATCCTGATAAAGAATACGTGGCAGTAGATAATTTAGCTCAATACAAATACATGTTGAAAATTTCAAGTGCACATAAAAGAAAATTTGATAAAAATGAGACTATTCGTGTATACAACAGTAAAAAGTTTAATGATGTTATTGCTTTATTATTTAATCTTACATATGTAAGAAGAAAAGGTGGATCTATACCTTTATTTAAAGTTGCTTAACTCACCATGTAAATGAATTATGTTTACTAGGATAACCCTAACAAACTAGTTAATCGACAAAGATTGCTAGTACCAGAAAGATCGTCAGGTAATCTTAGTCATACTAACAAAACAAATTTAATCGTTGAGAAACTTTGTGAGGCTAATAATATATATTAAGCTTGCTCCTTAAATCCAACTTCAGTACGAAAATTAGCATTGATGTATTCGGACGTGGATGAGCTAAGTCTGAAGGTGGTAGTCGAGGTCCTCCTGGAATTTGGTACAATCTTATTTCAGATGGTCGATTTGACTTAAAAAATAAAGAATTCTGAAGTGTTGCATCAATTGTTTAACCTCATGATGCTATGAATCTTACTATTTTGCAAAATTTAAAAAGTTTTATTTTAAATGAACAAAAAAAAATTAAATCTACTAGTAAAAAATTTGAATGATGTTTCCTTAAAAACAATACTAAATTTGCAGCGTAAAATAACTACGACTAAGTAGATTTTGACCATGATGGCCAATAAAACTTCAGAAGACAGTATAAAACGATGAAAGCAGTAGTGGAAGAGCTTCATGAACCTGCAAGACGCTACTACCTCCGCCAAAATTTTGATGTTCAGGGCTTGGATGATGGATATTTGATCATATGGACGCTTATTTGGCAGTTGCTCCAGATGTAAAGGTTCCTCCATTGTCACCAAGTTAATTTCTTCTTGAAACCTCTCCCGTATACAAGCTGTTTTCCGTCGGTCCTTGCCATTATTTTTTTCTTTTTTATGTCTCCATGTGTTGTGAGTCTCAGATCTCTTTTTATAATTTTTTGGTCCCTTGGTGATATATCAGCATGACTCTTGTGACGTGGCAAAATTTGCTTCGCAATTTTGTTTGCCACGCCACAGTTGACGCCCCTGCTCTGAAGCTAGATAATCATGTTGTTGTAAATAGCCTTTTCCGCGTGCTCTGTTGTAGCGAATTTTTCATACGGAGAAAAAAGGACGAGACGCGAAGGGCCACTGGGTCAAGGTAGTATAAAGAGTGCGTATGGAGATTTTTGTAAGTGCCACGGCGGCGACACACATCAAAGAGATCGGTAGATAAGGTAGAGACCGAGTAGGAAGGTCACAAGATAGTTGACCTACCGAGCGACGAGTTGGGGACGGACGCGACTGATGAGTTTAGTAGGTGTGAGACCACCGAGTGCAGAGTGTAGGAGGTAGTACGTGGAGCGAGAGAGCCAAGAGTATAACGAGTATTAAGTGCGAGAGAGAGAGAGAGAGAGAGAGGGAGCTGTCGAGCCCGAAGAGAGTGTCTGCGCCATTTTGCTTTCTCGTTTTCATGGCTAGTACTCGAGATGAGCATCTTGTTGGCGATTCCTTTTCCTAGGGTATACGCGAAAATCGGGAAAGGGGTCGAGCTGTACGACGGGAAAAAGCGACGAGTGTGTGAAGGAGAGAAAGTGACGGCACCCGAGGTACTGGTAGAGCGGGCGAGAAGAGAGGAGAAATAGGGCTTATCCAAGCCTGCTTGGCCCTGAGCGCTGGTAGCCCCGCTGATGAGACGTCCTCCTCTGACAACCCTAGCCAAGCTGAGAAGGAGGGGGCCTTACGCTGCCAGGAAGCAGGATCAAGGGACTCTGGAGCGTCAACTTCCCAGACCACCATCCGCGACGACACAGCTGGCTCACTCGCCTGTGAGAGTCGAGTAGCATAAGTCAAGGTACCGTGAATAGGCTAGCAAAGACACAAAAAGGGGGGTAAACATCGAGAGCCCATAGCGAGGGTGAGAGTCACGAGACTGGGATAGGGAGCGTGGCGAGTGTGCCCCGGGCGGGCCTCCACCGAGACGCAGAGACGGGCACGTCGGACCAGTGGGCGTGAGGGAGGGACAGGAACTGAGCGAGAGAGAGAGAGAGAGGGAGAGAGAGAGAGAAAGAGAGAGAGAGAAAAAAGGGCGCGTGAGACCGAGAGCGAGTGAGTTGTCGCATAGCCGTGGTAAAAGGGCGAGACGGATCGAGGGCTGGCGTCGGGACGCTGTGAGTTGTAAGGCGTGTTTGCAACCGTCTCCGGTCGCGACGGCAATCTACGCCGGGGACCTACAGGTTCTGCCGAGCGTGAGTGTAGGGGTGTGTAGGTAAGGACCAGCAACCACGCCAAGGGGACCTCGTACCAGACCGAGAGTAGCGTGAGAGGGAAAGTGGGTGAAAAGGCGCGTGAGTGTGTGTGCGTGTAAGCGGAATATCGTGTGAGTGTAGGGGTGTGTAGGTAAGGACCGGCAACCACGCCGAGGGGACCTGGTACCAGACCGAGAGTAGCATGAGAGGGAAAGTGGGTGAATAGGCGCGTGAGTGTGTGTGCGTGTAAGCGGACTGTCGTGGCTCTTCGAGCGCACCACTGGCGTTGTGGTGGCGATCGCGGGCTTGCGTTGTAGCATCGGGACCAAGAGAAGTGTACGTGAAGTGATTGTAGATAGCGGTAGTGTTTATTTTAATAAATCTATAAAATAAAGTCAACATCGCCTTTTGTTATTCATTTGCCCGGACGCAAATCCCCTTATGAGACAGGTCCAGTGAAGGGGCAAGTAGGAAGAGCGTTGTTGAACAGAGACGTACGAGAAAGAATAATTTCTATATTTTTTTTTTCCAACGGTAAGTCACCTTGGAGAATGTAAAATATACGTTATACTCTTATTTCTTAAACTTGTTTGGATTTCTACATACTCTTAAGCTTTCTCCTCTTCTACCACTCCATCTTGCTATTTCTGGTTTACCTCATAACAGTGCTCTTGACAGTGGCACCCAAAGAAGCGCGAAGTTCAAATTGGCTATATGGAGCAAGACGTGGAAACTTAGATAACACGACAGTATATAATACATAATAAATTAATAAATAAACCCCAAGCTATTTAACCCAATAACCTGGTGAGCCTACTGGTCGCTTTGTTTATTTATTGAAAAAATAATTAACGCAAGGGCCAATCACTACACAATTCGGAGCGCTTACTGGCAGCTTTGATAATTAAAATAATAATTAAAATATCGAAAGCACCAATCATCACACAACCTGGGGCGCTTACTGGCCGCTTTGTATATTAATTAAAAAAATAAAATAACACAAGCACCGGTCACCACACAACCCAGAGCGCTTACAGGTCGCTTTGTTAATTAATATAATAAATGAAATAACAAAAGCACCAATTACCACACAACCTGGGGCGCTTACTTGTCGCTTTGTTATTGAATAAATGAATTAAATAACAACAGTGCCAATCACCACACAACCCAGGGCGCGTACTAGTCACTTTGTTAATTAATACAATAAATAAAATTACACAAGAGTCAATCACCATATGACCTGGGGCGCTTACTGGCCGCTTTGTTAACTAATGAAATAATTAAAATACCACAAGCACAAATCACTACACAACCCGGGGCACTTACTAGTCGCTTGGTTTATTAATAAAATAAATAAAATAACACAAAAGCCGATTGCCAGGGAAGCTGGGGCCATTACTAGTCACTTTCTTAATTAATAACTTTAAATTCATTGTATTATTGAACAAAGCGGCCAGTAAGCGCTCAGGGTGGTGTGGTAATTGGCGATTATGTTACTTTATTTATTTAATTAATAAACAAAGTAACCAGTAAGCACCCCAGGTTGTGTGGTAATTGGCGCTAGTGTTATTTTATTTATTAATTTGATAACAAAGCGACCAGTAAGCGCCCCGGGTTGTGTGGTGATTGGCCCTTGTGTTATTTATTTTATTTATTTAATAACAAAGTGACCAGTAAGTACCTCGGGTTTTGTGGTGATATGCGCTTGTGTTATTAAATTTATTTATTTAATAACAAAGCGACCAGTAAGTGCCCTGGGTTGTGTGGTGATTGGTGATTTTGTTATTTTATTTATTAGCAACGTGACCAGAAAGCGCCCTGGTTTGTATGATGATTGTCGCTTGCGTTACTTTATTTATTTGATTTATAAACAAAGCAACTATTAAACGCCCTGGATTGTGCGGTGATTGGCGCTTTTGTTGTTCTATTAATTAATCGTCTGGTGATTGTGGCTTGCATTATTTTATTTTTTTGATTATTAAATAAAGTGATCAGAAAGTGCGCAAGTTATGTGGTGATTGGTGCTTGCATAATTTTTTTTATTCGATTAATAAATAAAGCGACCAGTAAGCACCCTGGGTTTTGTAGCAATCGTACCTGCATTCTTTAATGTATTTTAGTAATTATTTAAGCTTGTGAGACTACTAATGGGCGCGTTGGGTTATTGGGTTGTTACATCCCGAGTGGATACGAATTATATTATAACAAAAAGCTATCGGTCCGTCAAATTTGGATATGATAAGAGGAGCTCGTACGTCGCTTATGTGTGTGCGTGTGTGTATTAGCTTGAAGGTGAATGCTTCGTAATATGCTGATATAGAATACGGCCAGCCTCGTTGTAAGAATACATGTATGTATGAATGAATAGTTACTTGCTCATTAATTTTTCAATTCTGGTAATGTATACTAATTTAAAATTTGTAATTCACACATTACTTTATTATATTCAAAATTGATTGTAAAATCCCCAGAAGGATTAATTTCGANTTTTTATTTAATATCAAAGCGACCCGTTAGAACCTAAGGTCGTGTTAGGATTAGGGCTTGTGTCATTTAATTAATTTATTCAATAACAAATCAACCAGTTAGCTCCCTGAGTCGTGTGGGAATTAAAGCTAGTGTTAGTTAATTTAGTTATTTATTAACAAAGTAACCAGTAAGCGTTCTAGCTCATGTAACGATTGGCGCCTGTGTTATTTAATTTATTTATCGAATAACAAAGTGACCAGTAAGCGATCCGGGTTGTGTAGAGATTAGTGCTTGTGTTATTTATTTTATTTATTTAATAACAAAGTTACCAGTAAGTTCCTCGGGTTGTGTGGTGGTATGCGCTTGTGTTATTCAATTTATTTATTTAATAACAAGCGACCAGTAAGTGCCCTAAGTTGTGTGGGGATTGGCGCTTGTGTTATTTTATGTATTATTGCAATTAACAAAGGGGCCGGTAAATGCCCCAGGTTGTATGGGGTTTGGCGTTTGTGTTATTTAATTTATTTATTTAATAACATGCGACCAGTAAGTGCCCTGTGTTATGTGGGGCTTGGCGCTTGTGTTATTTGATTAATTCATTTAATAACAGAGCAACCAGTAGGCTCACCGGGTTATTACGTTAAGTAACTTGGGGTTCATTTATTAATTTATTACGTATGATATACTGTTGTATTATCTGGGTTTTATCGTCTTGCTCCATATAGCAAATTTTTACTTCGCGCTTCTTTGGGTGCCACTGTCTAGAGCACTGCTTTATAATGACCCCAGGGTAATTTGTCAGTGGTGTTAGGGAGAACGCATCGCTCATCGTCACAATAGCTAAGAGCTTTTTTTTTTTTTTTTTTAGTGTAAGTCTTACGCAGACGAGATTCAACATTATTTGGCTCTTGATTTATGCTTACATTTTAATTGCTTAGGCAATCAACGTTATCATTTAAATTGATAGTGGCTTTAACAGTGTAAGTCTTGACTCCCGTTATTTTTTTATTATGTCTTGATTCTAAACAAAAATGCTGTACATTTTACTTCATAGACCAATAAATTTGGTACTTATATTGCCATTCCACTTATCCTTAATAGGTCCACCGATTTTCTTATGTCCAAGCGGCATTGTATAGTTATTATCTTCGGGATAATTAGAAGTATCGAATCTCTGAGTGTCAGTTTTCATAAATATCATGGTTTTTATTCTCATATATTAAACTGTCTGTGTCAGTATACAACAGTTTACAATAAATTTTTAGTTTAGAAATTACTTAATCATTAAGAAGAGCTATATACAAGCATTTTAGACAAGTCCAATACAATAAGCCCAATATATATATGCTTTTTTATCATAATTTCTAGTCGTTGTCATAAAATTGCTACAAAATTTTCACCAAAAATATCACAGCTATGAATGTTGGGCTTAGCAATATATGCGCTTTCACCATAACGCCTATCCCAGTGGTCTAAAAGCTTAACAAAGATTCGCTTTCTTTCATTTTCCATTGTCTTTCCAAAATTGTGTCATTAAAGAATTCGAGACGCTTTTTTTCAAACGTGATTTTAGCTTTTTCCCATTTATCACCATTCAGGTTCGGTTACTCCTTGAGCCATTTACTTTGCTTGAACTTTAAGGTAAATTAAATTTTCGTTACTCCTGAACCGTAATTCTTATGTTGCTTGAGAGCTTCATAACGAAATAGATATTTATGCTTATCGTGTAATATAGTCATTAATTCCTTCTGTTTTAAGTTTGAATGTAAAATTCGTTCGGAGCAGAACGATCAGTCTCTATGAGAGTTCCAGAGCACTACTGAGTATTCCAAATCTACTTCCAATGTATATTAAAAATTACTTTCATTACTAACTTCAGAAAAATCGTGAAATTGTTTGTCAACGTTTTCGAATTACTAAAATCTATTGAAAGGAGGTCATTAAGTCGTAGCTCAACCATATAAATTTTTCACATCAAAATGAATTAAACATTTTTCAACATAATTTTTCCAGTAATCATCTTTATAGTGGTTATTTTCTTCGGCATATTTATTGCAACTCTGACTTATTCCTCCTCTTATGCCTTTCTTAATGAAAATCAATGTGTCAATATCAGTAATGACTTCTAGTGAAAGCTGTAAACAAAACATAATTTTTTTTTTTTAATGTTGTAGTGAAACTTTTTAAATATATATTAAAACTGATTCTGGTTTTTTTAACGTAGCACTCCAAATAAAGCCTGGTACTGTGAAATAGTGAGCAGCATTCAATTTNCAAGAGCCCTGGGTTGTGTGGTGATTGGTGATTTTTTTTATCATTTAAAGCATTAAGTTGTAAAGTGGCCCCTAAGCACCCTGGATAGCTCAGATAAGTAGCATCGAATTATTGGGTTTAATAGCTTATGGTTTCATTTTTTATTATGTAAAAAATTTTTAGTACTTATACGTACGTTTTAAAATTTGCTATATCAAACATTTTTCGATGGAATCACTGTTTCTTGGAGTTTTTTAAATGATATTACATAACTATATGAAAAAACCCTGTCTTTTAAGCAATTTAATTTGATCTATGATGTATGCATCGTCTTGACTAAAAGTTGTCTCTAACATATTGTGCTGTTCTGAATAAGATGACGGTAAAAATTCAAAAAAGTCAATAAAACTTAAGTTAGTTCTCATTCCTTTAATATATTTTGAGAAATAAATATGTTTCTCTTTTGTTTGAGGTATTACTTCTACTCTTCTAGAAAAATAAGTAACAAGTTCTTGTATAAATTATGGCACATTATAGTGACTTGGGTTGTGAAAAACAATAGGTATTGTTCGTGAGCCTTGGTATTTAAGATTACATTTGTTATGTGCAGAGCCTCGATGTCTGAAATTAAAAACAAAATCTTCAAATAAGTTTAGGAAAAAAAAAAATTCATTAAAGAAGTCTAATGAAAAATATTTACTCTCCAGGAAAGTCACACTGATTTTAAACCATGTCATCATTTTTCATATACATCTCAAAAATATGACATTTGTCAGTTTTCACAAAATCAAAATTATCATCTTCAGTTAATAATCATATTGGTATTGTATTATTATATGTACTTTGTAAATTTATGGCAAGATCTCGCATTTCTTTAACAAACGAGGTAACTGTATTTTCACAGCTTTCAATCTTTTTTCTATAAGAAACGTGTTGTGATTCAGTATCGCTAAAACTGCACTTTACATAGTATCCAACACTCAATACTTCTTGGTGTTGTATTGCTTTCTCACTATTGTGTACAGGTTTTACTCAACAATAAAAGTCTGCGTTACCTATAAATAGAACTTATTTTTATTCTCATGACTTTCAAATTCTAAAATATTATTATCTTATTTTGGCAAACTAATTTAACATTAATAAACTTTAACGCACTACTTTGTGTGTATTATACATTTTTTCATTCGTTTTAAAGTGATGCAGACAATGATCGCAAATGTGTATTTTACGTTTACATTTACTATGAGAGCTTCTTACAAGTCAAGATATCTATAAAACCCACACGTAATGTCAATAGTTTTCATTATTATCAATACGACAAACCCTGCTTTCAAAGCTTTTCTCTGGCTCAGCATCTTCCTCTTCGTATGCCTCTTCTTCGTTTACCCCTTCTATAATCCTATCATTACCACGGTTGAAATTGTAATTTGTCTCTTTACTCTGCTCTATATTATGTTCTTCTGCATCATCTTCTTCTTTCTCTCTTATCATTTAAGAACAAATAAAATCATTATAATCTTGATAGCTACATTCTTTTTTTTTATTTGCTTATCCCTTACGATCCATTTCTATGTACTCATTTCCTATAAGTCACAAATTAACATGTTTAGCCTTTTTTTAGCTGCCAAATGGAGGGAAAAAGTTTTTAGAGTATTTTTTCTCTTTTCTAAGAAATATAGATTAACCCAAAAAGTATTTTGTTTTTTGAATTTTGGTACTTGCTAAGGTTGCACTGGAATCATTATCCTAATGAAATCGTAATAACTTCTATATTTTTTATAGTTTGAGACTCGATACAAATTTTTACTAGCAAGATGTAGTGCTGACAAAATGGCCTTATCAAAACATTCGTGATCAAAATTCTTAACATGAACGCAAGATTTTTAAAGTAAAAACTTCTTTAAATGCTTTGCACGATTTTGGATAGAGCAAAATTCTTGGTTTTGCATCAGATTGCTCTCATTTAAAGGCAAGGCAATCCTTCAGAGACTGGCGTGTGAGTGCGAGAGAATGATATGGTGGCGAGGGGGCCAGCAGGAGAGGGAAAGCCCACTCTATATTGGTCGGTGGTAGAGAAGGAGAGAGCAGCTTGGTGGCGCGGTAAAGTGCGGTGGCGTATGGCTGTATGCATACCCATACTACCATAATCTACCGCACTCTATCGTGCCGACAAAAGCTAAGTACTCTCTTTTTGTCTAATGGCAGTTGCTGCGCAGTGCACATAGTGTGCATTTTAATTTCTTTGTAACGCTGACAAATGTAAGTGTGTGACAACAAGACAACTGTTAATTATTTTTAATTAAATTATGCTGTATCGTATCTCATATTATACGAAAATTATTTTAACTTATAAAGGTATAGCTCAAGATTTGATCGCAAGTTTAATTATCTAACTATTTTCCTTAAATAAATTTGTTAGTAGTGATAAACAATTACCTTACAAATTATTTAATAGCCTTCTTAGAAAACTTAATAATAATTAAAAAGAGAAAAATTAAAACAACACTTTCTTTAACGGTATTTAGGGTTCCCACTGAAAAATCAGTTCAATTATTTAAAAACTGCATGTCGAAGACTCTAAAAGAATTTATTAAAAAATAATAATAAGCCTACATTGGACGTTAATTGTCTAAGTTCCTTAATAAATTTTTTCTTACTTTTCAGAATTTATTGTAGTAAAATAAAAAAATAAACATTTTCATGACAAATCGCATAATTTTCAGAATTTTCAGCTTTAGGAATACCTGTATCATTGTGTAATAAACTTTATAATTTATTATTCAAAATATGTATAAGGAAAAGATATGCATGTTATTCAATGTAGTTTCACGACTTACATAATATATAATTGCCACAGTTGTAGATTACTTATTATAAAAACAGTAAATAGTTTGGATAGCTACTAATTCATTTCAGAACTGAGGTAAAATTATAATTTATAGTTTTAAGTTCTTACTTTTGTTGGCAGTCCCATGACTGCCCACCGTTTTTTAATAAAAGAAGTAAGTAGGTATATGTTAGAACTACTATTCATAGCATGGTATTTATTCATATTTATTACTGAATTTCGAAAAGAGTGCAGAGCTCACCCGGAATCTCATTCTTGGAATTCACCAATGTCGGTAGCAATGGGCTTCTGAACATCAATTTCGAAACATTCATGCAAATCAGTTATATGAAAAAAACAGCCAGACTTAGTATGAAAGTTCCTAATATTAGTAGTCTTCATATCATCATTTACTACGATAAATTCTGCTACTAAAACTGTATTAACTTTTAAGCATGCTGCTAATTGAGAATTTCTAGCCCTTTTAAAACAAACTCTTTCTGTAGACCTCAAAAGTTTTATCACATCCAAGTGCTTGCTATCCCCAATAATGACAGTTCTTATACAATTCTTAAGCGCATTATCAAGTTCTTACCACATCACAGCATTATCGTCCTTGTAGCTTAATGTAGTAGTAAGAACATATCCTTGAATTTCCAATTAAAAAAAAAATGTTTCTTAAAAAAATTGTTGTGAGATATGATGTGGCTACCGATTGCTAACGTCTTTAAAAGATTTCTACGATGCCTTGGAATACGTTTTTAGCTATTTTGTCATGTAGATAAGAGCGCTACCTCGTGTAGGTAAAATAAAAAACTATAACACATGTATAGGGTATAAAAAGGAGTTGTCAGAAAATATTATTATTAGTTGGCTGTTAGTTGTACTAGTTGAAAGATAGTTGAATGCGTGATTGATATTCAAGGCTTTAAAACTACATTTAAAAAATTCTATACCAACAGCATTACTTTTCAAGCCCCCCACCCCGGAAAACAGCTAAGGCCTGAAAATAAACGTGAAAGTCGATGGTCAGAACGTTATTATCATGGTCTCCCTTGGGACTCTGGAGAAGTGCCTTATGGAGATTTTATAATCACTTTTCAGTCTATTATTAAAGAGGATGACGTAATTTATATTAAATGACTAGAAAAAACGTAATGGCTTCGTCAAGTGCTCCTCTATACGTGTGTGACTTATAAAATCCTACGTTTAATAAATAAAAGACAATAAATGAAAATTAAAGGACTATTTTCTTCCTCTTAGGTTCATTTACAACTTTAAAGAGTGTTTGTTACTTAAATTGAACATGATTCATGTGACATGTACAATCATACATTTAAGGCAGCCTATTGTGCTGGGAAGAATGCTACAGCAACAAAAAAAGTATAATGATGAAAAACAAGTCTGAACAGATAAGCTATCCTTAAAATAAAGTTGATGTATAGAAATTAAAATACAATAATAATAAGAAAATTTTAGTCACTGAAGCAGCAATCAGATGCAGGTTCAGGAAAATTCTTTGGAAGAACCGATTCTTATGAAATGAAATAAAGTTGGCTATTACAGTTAACCAATTTTTTTCACCACCACATAAAAGAAGTAGTATTATTTTACATGTATCAATAAAATAATCACAAAAAATATTTATTAGTGTTGATTTTTCATCCCCATCCTCTTAAGCCGCTTTGCTCATCTACTTCGGGTAAAATTCTGATGTCTGAGCAACGCGCCAAAGACATACTCCTGCTAAGAAAATACACTGACTTAAAGAAAGAGGTCAATTTTGTACAAGACCATTACTTTCCACCCTCATAGTTAAGCTAATGCCCACTTAAAGAGAATTGAGTAAGCATGTGAAATTCAAGTATCACACATCAATAAGTGTGCATATAATGTATATTATAAGTGTGCAAATAATATGCTTGAGCAATGCTTTCCTTATGTAGAAAGATCCATCACTTGCTCTTTCATTGCTAATAGCAGATGGGTACACTTTCATTTATACTTATACCTTTGCAATTGAGCCAAGGGTAACGGGTCCTATTTATTTATACAGCACATTGACTTAGCTTTTATCGCTTCATTTGATAAATCTCACTCGACTGAAAGAGAGACTTATCTCTAAATAGGCAAGCGCATAATATAGCTTCGACACCTCATTTGTGCATAAATAAGTAAATATTTTTTTTATGAATCTGAACATGTACTTTTTTTATTTCAGCATTGCCATGTTTATAATTAAATTCTACACGATACTTTTCCTCTCTTATTATTGAGACATGTTGAATATCAGTAGAGGCCCTATATTATAATTTTACAAGCAATTCTACTATAGACAAGAGGTTGAAAACATACATGTACGTTTTTTTTTCATATTATTAGTTGGAACATACAACTCTCAGCTAGCTCAAAATTTTTGATTATAAAAAGAACTGCTACAAAAGGCTGCAGTCGCTAAGATGTCTACGAGTGAGGAAGCCGTCATTCTCAACGATGCTCCTACACCGTTCATCGAGAGTGCTAGTCAATTAATAGTGAATTCTAAATTTAATACATTGCTAAAGTCAAGACATCGTCAACTGTTTCCTTTAAAGTGTGTAAAAGAAAAAGTTATTATGAAAATTCTACTGTGAAAAAATCGTTACCGATTTTTTTAATTGTGGGACTTTCCAGTTAAACGAGTGAATAATGTGTATCCAAGGCTTATTATAGACAGAAATACATTGAAACTGCAGAACTTCTACTTAAAAGCGAAAAGTAATGCAAATCCATGACACGTTATTTTATATTTTACGAAAGACACATACACTATTTTACAGAGCAGTAAACTTTTAAGGAAACTTTTATTCTCTGAATTGGTAAGTTGTTCAAATAGACGAATAGAATATCATTATATTGCATGACACAACTGCTATTCTAAAATTTATCTCAGTGAGTAATAAACTGAAAGTGTGGTCAAATCCAGATGTTGAGTAGAAGTGCATGATATTTTTTTTCATCGCTGGACAAAAGACTTTCTGTGACATTTTTTATTACTCTATCTTAATGTAGCCTTACTTAAAAAACAATTTAAAAACTTGTGTCTTTTACTTAAGTGGTATCAGTAAAAGTCATATCTGAACCATCACTTGTTATTTTTAAAATAATGTTTCTTGATTTCTTTTACAGCAGTGGTGTCAGCCGTAGAATCAGTAGCAACCTCAGCAGCAGAAGCAGCAGCTGGACTTAGTGCACGTTCAGGAAAATTTGTTTAGGTAAGCCAAGTCTTAAAAAATTAAATAAACTTGGTGATAACAGTCAACCAACTTTTTTCACCACCGTATAAAAGGAGTCACATCATTTTATGTGTATTAATAAAAAAATTACAAAACATTTTTATTTGTGTTGATTTTGTGTCCCCATTCTCTGTAAACAGATTTGCTTAGCTACTTCAGATGAAATGCTTATGTCTGAGCACGATGAGTCGCTTCAAGAAACGCGTGTGCAGGCACGATTCTTAGCTTGACCATTCATTGTTGTGGTTATTCACGATAAGCCTGGCTGCTGGAACGCTACCACAGTAGGGAACGATGTCTCATCTATTTATTCACTTGGGGCAAGCTAGTCTAACATCTGACACTACTGCAAGTACGGATAAGTTTGTACAATAGCATGGCTGACCCACGATCTGTTAAAAGCACGTGTGGCACTCCCCTTTTGCGGCAGTCATCTACTAAGAGGGGAAATTTCCCTACCCTCACCATACAGCTCCACCCTCGGTAAGCCCTCATGCTACACCTTCCCCGCAATGATGTGAGCCAAAATTCTCATGCTACAGCTCTCCCGGGAAGTAAGCTAGAACCCTCCAGGTATACCTACTCAAAGCATTCAATGAAAGTAAAAATTTCAAAAGTTACGAGATGCACAAAAAAAGTTAAGTTAAATTTGTTGCTTAATTAAAGAGTTCTTACTTAGAAAAAATAATTAAATACTAAAAGAAATATCTTTATTGAAATTTTGAAGGAAGTCAAAAATTTAACAGTACGAAATTAAATATATACAAAGTTATGAAATCAACAAAAAATAGTCAACTTTTGAAATATTATCTTTAATCGATACTTGATTTTTTGTAATAATGAAATAAAGTAAATATTTTATCACAAGAAAAAGTATGTTAATATCTTACAACTTATTAAATTTATATAACTTGCTTTGCCGACTTTTCATTGTTTTTGGGCAAACATTTAAAAATTTAGAAAAACGATTTGTGATTTACTGTTCTATGTTAAAAAACTTAGAAACTGATTTGCATGCTTTTTTTTACCTACTACCATCTATTTTTTAACACAAATAATTCCTGCAGCTCTGAAGTATTTTTTCACATTTATAGTAAGCCCTTTATGGTACAGTGCATACTTTTTTATTCTAATAAAAGTAATGTTATACGTACTGTTGTGTGAATGTGCCCTGAGTGCCATCAACGGGTGAAAGCCGCAGCACGTCTGGCTGAAGGGCAGAACAAGCTGAAGGGCAGAACAAGCTGAGTTCAGGAGGTGGATGCACGCTTCCACTCATGGCACACGCACACGCTCACCCGAGAGATTAACCCTAACAAGAATCTTGTGTAACCATTTATTTATACCAACTACCAAAACATGGCGTCAAAAGTGGGATCCGGAAATTTTGTATGATATTTGTGAAACAAGTGTTTGTGCATAACCTTTATCAAGATGATAAGCGAAGATGGATAACAGGCTTTATCTAGCTCAGTGACTATAGAAAGAGCATCAGCTATACGTGCCCCAAGTGAAATGGATTTTTCCAAACCAGAAACATGGGCGGTTTGGATCAAGAGATTTGATAAATACTTGACAGTTTCTGAGTTATCAAAGAGATCGGACGCAGAAAAAATTGACTTGTTATGTTACACGATAGGAGCTAAGGCTCAAGAAATTTTAACTCAAATATTTCCACAAGTAGCGGCGGCAACGACTTACGACAAAGTGAAAGAGAAATTCAATGATTATTTTTCACCAAAAAAAAATGAAATTTTTGAAAGGTATAAGTTGAATTCAAGAATACAAGAAGAAGTAGGACACGTAGATTCCTTTATAACTTCGTTATACACACTAGCTGAGACGTGTGAGTATGGAACATAAAAGGAAAGTTTGATTCGTGATCGTGTAGTAATTGGAGTACGAGATTCTATTACATCGGAGAGGTTATAGCTAACCCCAGACCTAACGTTGGATAAGGCTATAAAAGCTGTACGACTAGCAGAGATGCAACGTAAACAGAGCCAAGCAATTCGTCGAAACAGGGTGCCGACCGACGCTGAAGTTGGCCGAATCGGTAACCAAAACAAGTTCTCAAAAAAGCCAAATACGCAGAAATATGCAGAAAGTACGGAAAACAAAAATCGTTGGCTGAAGAAGAGCTGTGTTATCGTTGTGGTTTTCCAAGGCATGCGTATATGAAGAGATTCCCAGCATCTAATTCAACCTGTCGGAAATGCGGCAAGATGGGACACTGCTTCCGCGTTTGCAGAAAAAAAGGAGTTCGCAGCATTGATGAGAAGTAAGACGAAGAAGCCAGTGCATTACAAGTACAACAGGTAGCGTACCTTGGAGCAGTACGAAGTAAAATTTTAGATCGATGCAGGTATGTTGTGTGCTTGGAATAAAAAAATTTCGGTCAAAGCGTAGACTTTTATATTGATACCGGTGCGAACGTAACGTGTATTCCATGAAACTCAATTTCAGTTAAGCTCAGACGAAATATTCATAAATCGGATAAAATTTTAAGCAGTGCTAATGAAAACAAAATGCCGGTCATCGGAATGATAGATTTAAAACTTAAGAAAGGTAATGTTGTCAAAAATACCAAAGCATATGTTATTGAGAATATGTCTAAATGTTTGTTAGCTGTCCCGATGATAGAAGCATTTAACCTTATACAAGTAATAAATTCAATAGAAACAGAAAAAATTAAAAATTTTGTAAACATAAGAGAAATCAAAAATAGTTTTGATCCACTTAAGGAATTTTCTCGTGTTTTTAGTGGTTTAGGAAAATTTAAGCGAGAACTGAATATCGAACTGAAAGAAAACCCCACTCCGCAAGCCGTAAAAACACCACATGTAGTTGCTATTCTTTTGTTAGACAAACATAAAACAGAGCTAGATAGATTACAAGAAGGAGGCGTAATTATAATAGTGAATTTTTCTACAGATTGGTGTAGCCCAATTGTTTGCGTACCGAAAGATAAAAATACCAATGAAATACGTTTTTTCGGCGATTATACGGTATTAAATGATAGTGTTAAACGTAGCGTATTTCCAATTTTAAGCCTTGATGTAAAATTAGCTAATTTAAAAGGATCCACTTTTTTCTCAAAGATTAATGCAAAATCGAGTTTTTACCAGATAAAATTAAATAGAAAAAGCCAAATATAAACAACTTTTATTACTCCATTGGGGAGATTTATGAACACTAGACTACCATTTTGCATAAATTGCGCTACTGACTATTTTGCAGCAATGTTCGAGGAATTGCTTGCGGACTTACCAAATGTGACCATTTACGTCAATGATGTTTTAATACATGCGAAAACAATTGAAGAACGCGATAAGATTTTAAAAATTGTTTTGAGTCACTTGGACAAAGAAGGAATAACGCTTAATAAAAATAAATGTATGTTTAGAGCTAAAGAACTTAAATTTTTAGGAAACAAAATTTCGGCTCAAGGAATTGAGATTTTACCAGAAAGAGTATTAGCTATAAATGAAATTCCTGATCCAGGAAGCGTTGAAAGTTTAATGCAATTTTTAGGATCAGTTAACTATGTTTCAAAATTTATACTTAATAAGTCTCAAATTCTTAAACCACTTAATTGTTTACTAAAAAAAGGAGTTGAATTTAACTGAGGAGATTGTCAAAAAAGGGCATTTCTTGAAATAACAAGATAACTACAAGAAGCTCCTATTTTAGCTCATTTCAATTACAAAAAATTAATAATTGTCCAAGCAGACGCATCTAGCGCCGGGCTAGGAGAAGCGTTGCTACAAGAAGATATTAACAAAGCACGCGAGGTCGTAGCTTACGCGTCAAGAACTCTTACACCCACCAAAAAAAGAATAGTCATATAAAAATAGAAGCTCTGGCCCTTGCGTTTGCTACAGACAAATTCAAAGACTATATTACGGGAATAACAGTAGTACTGGAAACAGACCATAAGCCTTTATTGCAAATTTTGAAGACGAAACCTATTGATGAAATAACTCCGAAATTACAAAGAATTAGAATGCGTCTAATGAGATTTAATTACAAGATAAATTATATACCAGGCACGCAAATAGTTTTAGCTCATGCTCTGTCCAGAAGTCCGATTAATAATAATACTAAGGTAATAGATGATTTGCAATTCGAAACTAAAAGTTACGTAAATTTTGTAGTAGGAAACCTTCCCGCGACAAAAAGTATGATGACAAGAATTTGTGAGGAGCGAAATTGCGACTTTATTTGTAGATCCTTAATCGATTATTGTACAAATGAATGGCCAATGAAAAACCAACTTGAAAAATGCTTAATACCGTACTACCAATTTAAACATTGTTTTTCGTACGATGAAAATATTTTATTGCATGGTGCTCGAATCGTAATCCCACCATCATTGCAACTTGAAATATTAAACAAAATTTATGATGGTCAACAAGGTCTAAACAAGTCTCGCGAGCGCGCTAAGCAGTCAGTTTGGAGGTTGGGATTAAGCACGCAAATAAAAAACTTAACTGAAAATTGTCTGAATTGTATCGAAGAGCGCAGTCAATTAAAATAACCATTTGTAAAAGATGATCTTCCACCAAGACGATGGCATAAAGTAGCGGTTGATTTTTTTTAAACTCAGAAATGGTATTTGATTACTGCGGACTATTTCTCTCGTTTCATTGAAGTTTGTGAAATGCGTACTTTAACTGAAGATGACACTATAGTGGAATGTAAGAAACTATTTGCTAGGTATGGTATACTAGAGATTTTAAAAACAGACTGTGGAACTCCGTTTTCCTATAAATTTAAAAAGTTTGCATGTGAATATGGTTTTACGCATATTACAAGTTCTTCAAAGTATTCACAGAGTAATGGAGCCGTGGAGTTGGCTGTTAAAATTGTAAATATTTGCAAAAAAAATCTAATGATTTTTATTTGGGCTTACTTGCCTATCGTACGACTCCCCCTGAGAACGGATATTTACCCACTGAATTGATGTTCTCAAGGAAAATCCGCTCAAGATTGCTGATTTCACAAAAAAATCTTGGTACTTTTAAAGAGCATGAAAAAATTGCTTTAAAAGAAAAGAACAGGAAAGAGTATCAAGAGCGAAATTACAACAAGCGACATAACACAAAAAATCTCTCCTTGTTAAAAATTAAAGACCATGTATGGATTACTGATTTGCGCGTATATGGTACTGTAACAGGAGTAAATAATTGCCCAAATACGTATATAATAAAAACGGGAAAAGGAAGCGGGCTTCGACGGAACCGCTGGCATTTAGTATCAGCACCGTACAGGCAATATACGAATGTTAGTAAAAACAAAGAGAACGAGGTGTTATGGCCATTTGAAATATAAGCTCCCTCATGCAAATCAAATGAAACCCATACTAATGTTAACGGCAACAATACTGATAATGGAGCGCTTCATACTGAAGATAGCGGTAATCCCGAATTGCATCGATCCAATCGGACAAGAAAAGCTCCTGAAAGATTTAATATGTAATTCTTGCTTTATAGCATTTTGTAATTTTAAATAATATTCAATTTTTCATTTTAAATAAAAAAAAAGGGATGTTGTGTGAATAAGCCCTGAGCACCACTAACGGATGAGAGCCGCAGCACGTCTGGCTGAAGGGCAGAACAAGCTGAGCTCGGTGGGTGGATGCACGCTTCCACTCATGGCACACGCACACGCTAACCCGAGAGATTAACCCAAACAATAATCTTGTGTAACTATTTATTTATACCCACTACCAAAATACATACTTACTGTGTTATACAACATAATTAGCACTAGAGCATACAAGCCAGTTATTTAAAACTTCAATGCTATTAATTCATCTACAATATAAAAATTGTAGCATATATATATATATTCTTGGAAATGTTACAATTGTTATTTATTAGAACAAAGTTTTTCACGTCACGTACTAGGGGGGCTGGAATTTTCAAAACAACACATTGTATGAAACGGAAGTCACTTACCAGAAGTCTCTTTCTCGTAAGTTTCTCCCCTTACCCCGTCGCCCTCACCATCAGTCCCCTACACACTTCCCCACACCCTATGTCTTCCAATCGTCATGTACTAGTCTTCTTCACCCCTCCGCCCAGCATTCTTCTTCCACTCCCAAGCGAATAATTTTTAACGTAGTGTCTATTCGCACCAAAACGCACCGTATATCTACGTAATTACGTGGATATAGTGAATACGCATGCACAGTGGGTAACTCTACTGTCCGGTACTTATAGGGTCCAATTTTTTTTTTTTTTTCCAAGCG
>NW_019379669.1:517143-537297 GCF_000648655.2 Copidosoma floridanum
TTAAAAATAAAATAAAATAAATTGAAAATTAAATAAAGAAAACTAAAAATAAAGAATTAAATTTAAAAAAATAAATCAGGGGGTATTTACGGGTCATGGGACCCACGGTAAAATTGAAGTTTTTTTAACATGAGATGAGTATAAAGACGCACAGTCTCACGAACGAATAATTTAAATTTATCTAGCTTGTCTAATGGTACATTGAGGAATTTAAAAAAGTAAATAAGATATTTTACAAAATACATTACTTGTTGAACATTAAGCTGACCTTGCAAATTCCAAATTTTATTGTTCTTAAAAATATTGAACTATTTTTTTCTGTAATAAAACATCTGATAAGTCATTTTTTTTTAACTTGCCGTCAATAAAAAAAACCACTTTCTGTGAGCATTCACTTTGATACAATTTCAGTAAACCTGCATAACCGCTGGTTGTACGTGAGTAGTTAAGGCTTAAAAAAAGTTTTAAACATATTTGCACAGCTTTATCAAGTCATAAAATATTTTTAATAAGATTTATAGTTTTAAATCAAGAATTCTATAATCTTTCATATAATATTGAATAGGTTATCAAAAAATATGTTCAAAAAACACTTAAACGTTCCTTAGTTTTAAAGATTAAAATAATTTGAATCATTTCCTCCAACATATTTTGTTCCAAAACAATGATTAATAACATTATAGTTTATCACATAAAAAGTATTATGTTGTTAAAAAAATGTGGTATACTTGCAGCACTTAGTTGTATAAGGTTCTAATACCGTTTATTTCTTACAGGTTTGGTATTTTTCGGAGCTTAATGAACATCAATGAAGTTTTCGTTTTCCTACAATAAAGAAGTATTTGATTTCAAGTCCTGCTAATTACATTTTTGAAATATTTTAATTCTGATAAGTGTTAAAAATTCACTAGACAAAAAGCAAAAGTTAGCAAGAGTCCATACGTAATACAATATGGATCTACATGCATACAGATGCAATGATTCTGTATCAATTAAATCTGAAGATACAACAATGCTAGCTGTTGATAGTTATATATCACAAAATTATACAACATTGAACCTTTGGCAACTAATTAGTAAAAAAGCGTATCTTGCAATTTTACTATCTTTACTTTCTCTTACAACAGTTACTGGAAATATTCTTATTATCGTTGCTGTCGTAAAGGAAAGCTATTTACAGACAGCTACCAACTTCTTTATAACATCTCTGGCATTTGCAGATTGCTTGGTGGGTCTTGTTGTTATGCCTTTTAGTGCCATGTATGAAATTCTGGAAAAACGTTGGATATTTACAATAGAATGGTGTGATACATGGCGCTCACTTGATGTTCTTTTTTCCACAGCTTCTATTTTAAATTTATGTGTCATAAGTATAGATCGATATTGGGCGATAAAAGATCCATTTAGCTACCCACTAAAGATGACGTACAAGCTAGCTTTTACGCTTATAACACTTGTTTGGCTGGCGTCTAGTCTGATTTCATTTCCAGCAATAATGTGGTGGCGTGTGGCACGTGCTAATATTATTCCTCAACACAAATGCCCTTTTACAATGAACTTTGAGTATATCATATTTTCTTCCATGATTAGTTTTTACCTACCTCTAATTGTTATGGTCTTCACCTACTACAAGATTTATCGTGAAGCAGTTGTTCAAAGCAAAAGTCTGCGGATTGGAGCAAAACAAGTCATTTTGGCTTCTGGTACACTTGAACTCACTCTCCGGATGCATAGAGGTGGTCGTCTTTCAAGTAATTACATGTCTTCAAATGATTACCTTTTATATAGAGTAAGGCGATCAATATCACAAGGTTCTGATAAACATCTAAATTCCTTTCGTGGTATGGGCAATACAAAGTCTTCTATATGTACTAAATCAAAAGAAAAACCGCAAATCATAGCTTTGAATAAGAGTTTCTCACTCTCAAAGAAAATTTCTAAATTTTCCAAAGAAAAAAAAGCCGCAAAAGCTCTTGGTATTGTGATGGGAGTATTTATTATTTGTTGGTTTCCGTTTTTTGCTGTTAACTTATGGTCTGGATTGTGTGATGAGTGTATCTGGAAAGAAGAGAGCACATCGACAGCAGTCTCTTGGTTAGGATGGATAAACAGTAGCATGAATCCAGTGATTTATGCATGTTGGAGTAAAGACTTCAAAAGGTAGGTGCTCTATCATTTAAAAAGTTATTTAAAGATTATATACTAAACAACATAAGGTCAAAAAATCTTTGTCAGTAATTCTTATTTTTAAGAATATTATTTAAGTAATAACAGTGAGGCTGCAATAGAATGACAAATAAGCGTCTCACCTATTTAAATTGGGGATTCCTGTTTATTGGCCTAGTAGTAACCATCAAGCATGTCTTAAAATAGTCTTGCTGTCATACGTGTTAGAATATGAACTTTTCCTGTTAGAACCAGAGATTTCTTGATCTAAAAATTACAAGGATAACTGGAAGATGTAATGTTTCATTTCATTTTTCTTTTAGCCTTAGGGCCTACTTGATTCTTTAATAATTAATGTATGTTTATAAAATACCAAAAATTTTGTATTATAAGTAAAATTACATCTTGCCAAAAAAAATCATTTACATTCCTTCAATTTTAGAAGTTAACGTTTTTACTTGAGCAAACGATTTTATCATCACAAAATCCCAATAGCGTTTTTCAGTCTTTGTCTTGGTCATTCTGTTTTAAATATGTTGTTTATCATTGACTTGTGTAAATAATAGTTAACATTTAGCTATGGTGTCCTCTATACTTTGTTAAGTCCTCCCAGACAGTCCCTTAACTACAAAAATTTTACCTCGTGGCCAAGTACCAAGCATGTGCAGTTCCTACTTAGTTGCTAATACCAAGACTTTCTTTGGCAAATCTTATACTTCTTTTTGTTCCTATGCATAATATAAGTCTATTGATATCTGTGAACCACACTAAGATGTCTCAGATAATATGGAATAACTTTATGTGAGTTGTGCGTACCATACACTCGTGGGATATAAGAGCAAGTAATTGAGTAAAAGTGCAAAGGACAGATATCAGTTAAAAAAATATTAATTTATCCTTCTTGTGAAGCTTTTTCATATGCTCCTGGAATTAGAAAAATAATGGTCTGAAGTCTCGACTTTTTGAAGTAACTTACGGTTACCAATCACCTAACGAATCAATGTTATTAGCCGAAACCATAGGCAGGAATGAATATGGTTCACATTCTAACTTTAAAGCAAGTTGTCTTAATAATTTGCCAAATAAGGCAATGCAATAGTACTGGAAAGATTAGCTGGTTTCAAAATTAAGGTCAGCCATAGTGCAAGTACATATCAATCACACAAGTGAATCATAAATTTTCAATTTAATATACACAATTGTAAGTCTTACGATGGATACATATATAGTACGTAACGATAATAGTGCGTGGAAAAGGCGATTGATGCACACATGTCAGTCACATAACCTCTCGCACGAGTAGTGTAAACAACTTTTTAATTTATCGTGCGCAGGGAACCAAATAACGAGCTTTCTAATGTGATCTGTAAAGACTTCCACGTACACACGCACTCGCACGAGAGCGCAGCACAAGCTGCGAGTAGTGTCTGTAAACCAAGGTCGTTAAAGTGACAACAGATGGTTCATAATCAAGTCCCCGCACACGACGTGTCCAAAACATCAGAAGTAGAATTAAAACCATAGCACACAGAACAACACGCTCATAACTTTATACACGCATACATATTTATACTTACATCAATACCAATACATTGTTAATGTAAGCATATTGTGACAAAGACGTACCGATGTTATACTTCCAGTACGCTATGTACATGGTCAGTGACATATAAGTCATATTTATAGAACATGACGTATACGCTTTTTTTGTTGAATGCATACTTTGGTGTTATGCATGTTCTCGATATTAAACACCCTCCTTTTTACATAATTGCCATCCTTGGTAACTGCATATCAAATAATTGTACACACTAATTCATGAGACATACCTGTTCATTACATTATTACAAGGTTTTCCAGATATTGCTTCCACAATTCAATGGCATTCGTTTCAATATTGTATCTTGATAAAAAAAATCTGACAGGTCGACTTGGTTATTCTTAAACTATAGTTCATTAGCACGTAGCTGCTTTTGTACTAATAAGTGGCTAAAGTCAAAAGCAGAATACTTTTAACTTCACTGTTCGTTAACGTCTTATTGTCTTTAAAGAAAAATTATTGATTAGCTATTCAATACTTTTGCTTCAACTGTAAAGTAATACAGTTGAGAGCCAACCTACAGATATTAAGGCGTATAATTTACTTATGCTCATAATTTTTTGGTTCAATTCTTTATTTTTTTCTTGATTATTGTATGTTGATTTACTGTAAGGAGTTGCATCAGTAAGAGTCATGTTTTTAGTGGCACACAAAAAGAAAAAACGATTTTTACAAATAGTACGTACAAGGTTAAGTGCTGTTTGATGCTGACTGTATAAATGGCTATGAGTAGATTATTTGTTTATTAGTAGGTACGTGTGACAATAAAATAAATTGTCATAAGCTATGTTCAAATCCATACAGAATTGATGATACGCTGGATGAGTACCTGAAACCGCTTTCCTTCCATATTATAAGTAAAAAAAGTTACTCATACAGGTCTCACGTTAATAATTTTAAGCAAAAATTCTAGCTAACAACTTAATGGTTGTTTCTATGAACAAATTTTGTATTAAAAATATATAAATTCCACGTCAAATACTGTGCACCAACAAACAGTATAACGTATATTTACGATGACGTATACAAAATAAGGAGAGAGAATTTTAAAAAGATTATCTAAATTAGCTAATACAATAAAATCCGTGAATGTTCAAGGACATTACACTTCAAGGGTCAAAATACAAATATAAATCTGACGGAAAAAAACCAGAGACTACAATACTATTGGTAGATTCAACTTCATTTTACCATGTAGGCTATAACTTAAGTTAACTTTTTTATGACAATAATAACTTATAATTAATTTTGATAGTCTCATATAAATGAGCTTTAAATTCAGTACGTGCAGTTTTAATTTTAAACTTTGCGCTTGATAGTACCATCTATCGTTCCCTAAGTGGTGACTGCTGGTTTTTAGAGAACACTACTATTAATGAAATGGCTTTTTCTGTATTAAAGAGACTACGCCATGACTCAAAATAACTTACACGGATTACCCAATCCTTAGTTAACGCTAAGTCTTAGTTTACTCTAGGAAACCTACGAAACCTGGCTAGACCATGCTTATTTAATGAATATCGCTGTATATTAATACTACCACGTTAAGTTCGTCTCTCTATTTCTTACCAGCACTCGCCTACTACTGCCCACACTCTTTGCACAATCATCTAACGAACGAGGAAATCAAGCGTTCATTACACTAATGGCTGGCTCACCTCACTTGCTACACTTTACTAGCAAGTCACCCAGAAGTTCTAGTGACAGCTCAGGTCTTAGTAAAAATTATTATCTAATCACGCTTAGCTCATTATTTTCATAGATCTGGTAAGGCAATCCAATACTTTCAAAGATGACTAACGCCACCCACTACTGATATTCACAATTCAAAGCCACCCACCTTGATAGGTTAGTTGTAACAAATGTTTCAGTAAAGAATTAAGAAATCCTTTCTAACCACTCGGTTTGAAATGAGTTTTTTGTGTGTTTTATATAAATCACGTATAATTATCAACAAATTCTTGTTAAATAAGAATGAAGGTTATCCTACGAAAAAATTTTGGTACATTGGATGAGATTTTCATATATACCAACTGCCCCTCCACATTTGTATAGTTAATAGAGAGAAAGAGAAAGAGAGAAAGAGAGAGAGAAAGAGAAAAAAGAGAGAGAAAGTAAAAAAAGAGAGAAAGAGAGATCGTGCATACGCCACTGCATGCATGTATTGTACGCTATACTACACTACTCTCTGTGAAGAGAGCATGCAGTTGTGGAGGACGAGCTGGAACAAAGGCGGTGAAGAAAGTGTGACACTTTCTCTTACATTTGTCTAGCAAGGGCTCTACTTGTTTTTTAATTTGAAAAGTTTTTTTTTTCAAAACGAAAAGCTGTTTAAACAATAATTTACTTTTTATAAAATTAAAAAAATTGATTATGAAGAACATAATCCTTATTAATATTAAGAAGATGCATGCACTGCTTGAATCTAGTAGTTTGTAAATTTCCGAAAAAACATTTAACTGAAAAAGTAAGTTCATTATACATACTTTATAAGTTAGTTAGTTAAAGTTTATTGTGAGATATATATTTGACGCTGGTACCTGAATTTTGGTGCGTGCGTAATAGCAAGGAGTTGAGACACTGCTACGCTACACTGCAACATCAAAAACGTAAAGCTTGATTTATTTCCACATGGTCAGTCTTACTCTCCCTGCTTTAGTATTTCTTTTTATTGATATGAAAAGTAAATATTTCGATTCGTTTGATAGCAAATTCAAGACCTTAGAACATAAAAATAGATTTGATTCATACTTCAACTTAAGACAGCCAATTGAAAATAGAAAGATAGATTTGATTTTGGATAATAAGCCTTAATAATTAATAGCAAATGAAAAAAAGACTCGATTGATATATGGACTATAAATAGTACATTAAGGATCTGAAAGATAGAAAAGATAGCTTAAAGAATCAGACAGATACTTTGCATGAGGAAATGATGGGCACAAATAACAATCTTAAATTAAAACTGACTAAAGAAGCCTACGAAAAAGATATTGAAGAGATATAATAGTTAATTAAAGATATAGAGCAGACTTCAAACTCAATACTTGGTATATTATCTCTAAATTATTAAAATATAATGTACGTTATTACTCATCCCACGATAATAATGCAACAATTAATCATATGAAAAGAAGTAATGTGCAGATGAACACGTATCAAATATAGAACAATATTAACATTGTTAGATTATTAGATTTGATCACGCAAAGCAAAGTGTTACTAAATTTTGGTGAATTCTTGGATGGACTAAGATAGATTTTGAATGGATTTTGACTGATTTTGAACTTGTTAGTAAGACTCAGATTTTTTTTGAAGATGAAAAAAGAGATGGCTTTTACCATACCAATGTTAATAAAGTACCAGATGTAAAAATTGCAGATCCTAATAGACTGATTAATAGCGGGAATAGCTTGTCTTATAAATATTTATTTTTAACATAAAGAAGGATAAAGAAGATTAAAGTTATGTAAAATTGCTTACATATAATGCCAGGAGTAGTATGTTTGTTGTTGGACCCAAAACTTTGCTCTCTACGTGCACGGAGGACACTCAAAGTTTATGAAAGAAAATTTATTAAATGAGCGAATAAAAATTCCCCCGTGGACTTGAGAGTCAAGGAAAAAAGATGGCTTTCGGGTGGTAATAACAGAAACAAAATGGTCCTAGATAGAGTGATATGTGCCGAGGTGCTTGCTGAAAACTTGCTGTCACTTTGTCAGCTTGCTGATAGAGGCATGTTTATCTATTTAGTATAACAGTAAGATGGATATATTTGATCTACGTTCTAACGAGACGTTAATTTTGGATGCCAATAGAGTCTTTATTAGATAGTGGAACTAGTGCAAGATGGTCAGAGTCCAAACAACGGCAAGAAGTGTAAGGAAATTATAGATTGCTCAATAACAGAAGGTGCCTCTGCGGCAATGACCGATACGGTTCAGCAAGTTAGCACAAATTATAGTAAGAGCTGCCTTTTAAACCCAAACAATGGATCTGAAAGTAATTGTTTCAATACTGCTCAGCGAAATAAGTGTAAGAAAACCATTAAAGATAGAAAAATTAATTATAGTAAAGAACTAATAATTGGTGAGACTTCTAAGGTCCCCTTACAGAAAAGTGTAAAATATTTAAAAGAAATAATAGAGTCATACTCTGACACGCAAGATTTGGCATTCGTCAGTAGAATATCTTTAGGCGTTGCAAAAAAACTTTCTAGACAAGAAAGATTTAAATAAGTCTGTATCATATGATTTCATTGCAACGTGCAAAGTATGCCAAGTTGCTAAAATTTAAAAATTGCCTTCTAACACTAAAAAAGAAAGAGCATTAAAACCACTAGAGATAATCCATGCTGACACAACGAGATCAATAAGTCCGGCAACTCATCCTAAAAGATACCAATATATAAAAGTATACACATACGACTACTTAAGATTGACAATTTTATACCGTGTAAAAGTAAAAAGTAATTAGGAAGTTTTCTAGACAAATTTGTGACCAGAGCACAAAATCTACTGGGATTTGATGCAAAGAAGTGCCATTTTAGAACTGATCAAGGCACAGAGTTTACAGGAAGCCGAACAGGTTCTTCAGAGATTGGGAGCTAAGCTTTCACTGGCCTGTCCAGACACTTCCTAACCCACTGGTTCATTGAAATAACAACTGTCTTAGGAAAATTTATCCCCAATTAAAAGATAGATATAAATCAAATAATATTTAGAAGTGTGACCAACTATACATGTTGAAGGAAGCAAGCCGAACACCATAGATTCCAGATGAGTCCTAAATAAGAGGATACAGAAAGATGAAACATAAAGTTAAAAGCAAGGATGGTAATTCGTAGATTTAATGATGGGAATAAGTACGACTTGCAAGAAAATTATGCTCCTGTGTCTGGGCTGGCTCTTGAGAGATCGGTTATTTCAACTATTGATAAGTTAAAACTGGAAACTTGTCAACTGGATGTTAACTTCTTATATTTATATAGAGACTCCTGAAGGTCTGCTTGACAAAGATAAACTTTTTAAAATAAAAAGTGTGTAATTTAGAAAAAGCCCTTTGTGAACTCAAGATCAGCTCGAAGAGATGAAACGAGTGTTTTCGTGTGGCAGCACTAAAACTAAGATTACAATTACACATAAGTGAACCTTGCCTTTACGCATGAAGAAAGAGAGACAACCTTTCATCTTAATTCTATATGTAGATGATATTATGATACTAAGTGGTTGAGTTAGTAAACTAAAGGAAATAAAGATTGATCGGAAAAATTTCACGAATATACACACAATTCTCTATAAAATAATATTTTTTAAAACCTCTGACACATAATTTTGCTAGTAGTAGGAAAAGTAAGATAAGTGGTAAGAAATTGGTTATGCTGGAGCTTGTGAGAGAGAAAAATGTTCTAGAAAAAATGTTGTCATTTATTATTAATCAAATACGAAATAACCAAAACTTGCGTGAATTAAATACCTAGTTATTGGAAAGTAAAGTCAATAATTTTAAAGCAGAAATCAATAACAATTTAACAATTTAATCATCTTTTCAGAAACGAAACTCTTAAAATTAAAAGAATTTAAAAAAAAATTGAGTTACTAATAATTAATTCATAAATTATTTGATATTTCAAAATTTAATTTTATCTTTCATTACTTTATTCATAATTTATAGGCACATAAATTGCGCATTGCACATTCAGAACACTTAATGGGTAAATCAATATTATCAACCGTTTGAGGTCACAGTGCCTATATTTTGAGAAATGTATAACTGTAGTAAATAGTAAAAAAAGGTACAGACAACTGTCCATTTTTAAAAACCAGTGTTGAGTCCGTCAAATTAATTTTATCTGCCTAGAAATTTAGGCTAGCGTCAGTATATTGTATGAGAAGGAAGCTCTCACTCATAAGTTAAGTCAGAGAGATTCTAGCTGTGGAATGGAGTTGTTATATGTAACGCACTGTACATAGCAGTTAAAATACTTTTAGTGCACAGCATTCGTATTTTTCCCAATATTTAAACACTCACTCTTGGCTTCAACAGACTATCAACCATATGTTTTTCTATTCATAATACATAAAATCCACGCTCCTAGCATATTTACATATAATTTATTCATATAAGACCCAGGAAAAGTAAACGAACAGGACCAAACACTTTATATGAACAAGCATTTAAGTACTGTATTGATACGTACATTATTATTGGCATTACATCGTCAGCGCTTGTATCGTCACATACTCGCATCATTGCGTAAAAATACAAATACAGATCCATACAATGTTAACAATACGTAAGCTAGTAAGTGGCTGTGAGTAGATACAGCAATAGCATATTCAGGCACACTAGAGGGCGAACACTTTCATTCAAAGCAGAGAGAGAGTCTTAAATAATGCCCTATATCACGGTCTCGTAGCAATTAGGATGTATAACTGCACAAAATATTTTAAAAGTCCCTACGCCGTAAACTCCCTCATTTGAAGTAGATGATATTATACATTCGTGCTTGATTATACTCTCCCTCCTTAGTTTCTGGTCATACACATAGTTTACTTATCCTTCTGTAGGCAGACGTATACCTGTAAAAGTTAAAGCAAACTTATTGCATATGCATGCGCCAAACAAACTCTCATATTAAAGACACATACCCACAAATACACATACATATATTTACATATGTATTTAATTATTTCTCTATTACTTATGTCTTCTGTGAAAATGTCAAGGATTTAACAGAAAATTTTTGGAAACAAGTAAACAAAACAATAGTATAATTTTTTTTACACATATTTAGAATATAGAATAAAAATGAATGAAAAGGAGAACAAAAACGCACGTAAACCAAATTATACATCCAAGAAAGTGGCCAATAAAAATAATGATGCCGATATGACAGTAGCTGAAACGCTGATGGAGTCTCTCAAGACCAACTCTTTGTTTATTTTAAGTAACGCTTCTTCGTATATTTGATCGAGATATAGATATGTCTGTGATTGTGGAAATGTTTTTGTTCAAGTCCTTTGAGCAATCACACTATGCTCTAACTTTGGCCATTCCTTGTTTGTTTTTTAACTAAAGTGTCGTTCAGGACCCTGGGCTGATTTAGATACATTTGCTTATGATATTGTCATGCTTCTAGCTTCTGTTACTTCTACTGTCTCCTTCAAGGTTGTTGGCAATGCTTTAGGTTTGATCGTCATAAAATTGGACGTTAGTACTTTTCCTTTTCTCTGACTTTGCAATTCTGTTTCCTTCTTTTCCTCTACTTCCTTTTAATTCATTATTACAACTCTCAGTAATTGTAATCCATTGTTTAAACTGTTTTTTGCTTACGAGGTTTCTAGACAATACATTAACTTAGGTATTAAGTAATTAATCATACATCGTCATTCACTGGTTAATAGAAAAATCTCAGAATAACAGCAAAAAGACTTAACAATGGAACAATTCAGCCCCTGTCATCGCTATATAATTGACCCCTCTGGATTGTTGAATCACCAACTAGTTGAAAAATAACCTAATTTACCGATCATGATTTACTAGATTTTTTGCGTCAATAATAATATCATCTAAATACACTAACATTTTAACATTCATAAGATCTCTTAATATGAGATCTATTAGTCGTAACGTGGCAGGAGCATTTTTCAAACCATTAGGCATCCGTCTATATTGGTAATGCCCGAAAGTTGTCACAAATGCTGTTTGATACTTATCATATTCAGCCATGGGAAGTTGTTGGAATCCACTCACCAAATTAGAAACTGAAAAATATACGGATCCTCCCAACTGGTCCATAATATCTGCGATATAAGGCAGTGGATATGCATTACCAGTGGTCTTTTTATTAAGTTCTTGGAAATCAACTCCTACTTTTTCTCTTGGATTTCCATGCCTATCAGATTTTTCAGAACAATCCAGAGGGGGGAATTATATGGCGATGACAAGGGCTGAGTTATTTCATCGTTAAGTCTTTTTGCTGTTTTTCTGAGACTTTTCTATCCACCGGTGAATGACGATGTATAATTAATCACCCAATACCCAAGTTAATGCATTATCTAGAAACCTCGTAAGACCATTTCCTTATGCAGAAAACTGTTTAAACAACGGATTACAATAACTAAGAGTTGTGATAATGGGTCAAAATTCACGTATAACAAAAAGCTTTCACGTATAACACGAATCGACATGTGTCAACAAATTTCACGCCCTACGAACTAGTACTTGAGTGAATAGCAAGGTTGCCCTTAAAGATACTTAAGCGTAGAAGGTTACGAACCTATCCATTGTATTTACAAGATCTTAAGAAGCAACTTCAAGAAATGCAAATAGCAGCAGGAACTCAACAAATGTAGATGAAAGTACAAACAAAAACAAGATACAATAAATTATGAAAGCCTTTAATTCTTAAACCAGGAGATTACGTTTTGATAAAGAAAGAAGTGCATTTCTATAAATTTAATTGTTTTTGTAACAAACCTCTAGAAGTTGAAATAGTCTTAGAGTTAAAGAATGAGTTACTTTAAAAGAACCAATGGTGAAATCATACGGAATAAGACGAATCAATTACAACTTATTCCTGAATAATAATGCCCTTGTAAGAAATATATTCTCCATGTCTTTCAGAAATAAGAAAAAACATAACGATGTGAATTGCATATTCAATTGTAATGACACTAGTGCTTGAAGGTTGCACAGATTTAAACTATGCTAATCATAGCAAGTATAGCATAGAACTACCTAAAACAAATTCTGGAAAATAGTACGAATGAATTAATACAACAAAAATAAAAAGAGCTGATTGAAAGATTGTGATATGGCCAGATGTTAATAAGTTTTAATTGGAACAAACACCTACTTAAGGATTAAATTAAGCTTTTAGATATTGTACTGTACAATTTGATTATTCTTACTGCACTTACTATATGCAAACTAACTTCTTAAATTTAAAAACAAAGCGATTGACAAGCCTCAAAGCAACACTATTGAACATAATAAATATTGTGGGAACCTATGCGGCCGATATCAGCGTTATGAACACTTTTATTATCAATTTGCATACTGACGAAAAAGAATATATAATATTGTATGAACAGTATAGCCATATTTTTGCAGCTTTATTCAAAAAACTACATTACACTACAAAATAATGTGAGTATATTCTAAAACAAGTTGCTGATGTATTGATTTCAGGACAAGATTTAACTCTCAACAGATATTCAATTTATGTGTCAGCTTATCTTAGAAACACTGAGGCTATCTTAGGTCACAATATTTATTCCTATAAGGATCTGATTGACATTCTGGATGATTGATAAGGAGGTATAGCACATCTAAAGCTATTTCCTACAAATATAATTATAACAACAGCCCAGCATGTAAAAAACCTGGCAGGAAATCTAGAGCTTGCAGCACCAGTAGAGAATCTTTTTGCTGGGAAAACAAGTACTCTTAGCAAATTAGATGTTGTGCATCAAAAAAGAAGTAACGTGCTAATATGACATTTGCCACTTGTAGATCAAACGCCTTATAATCTTAACAGACAGCATCCAGTCATGATACCCGAACCTGGACAATATATATCTGCCTATATAAATTCATCGTACCCTTACTTAGCAGTAGCAGCAGACCATAATTCATACTTACGATTTAATGAAGTTACATTTAACCAATATGATAAAATGGTATATGCTTATATGTGCTCTGCTATGGTACCGGTAATAAAACCCTATTCTACGAACAAATGTAAGATTCTTATGCTTTCACGATCTGAAACAGAAATATTTGAAAACTGTCAAATTATATTTACGTCTAAAACAGAGGGTCAATGAATTTACTTACCAGCTAATAATGCATGGTTATTCTCGACACCTTATAGAAAACAGTTAAGCATTATCTGTCCTCACAAAATGGATCAACAAGAAAAAATAAGAGGTCTTTTACAAATAAATGACAGGTATATGGGAAAAACACACAAATTGACTATAACTAGTGAACATAAGATCCTCACTTAGATACAATATACCTATTAAGCACAAGTTAACTTGAACTTAACTGTTTTACGTGAACCCTGAAAGGACACTAATTCCTTTTATGACGCCTTAAAATCAATTCGAGAACTCAACGTTAATAAAAAAGCATGGACAGATAAAAAATTAAATTTACAAAATGTTATAAATCAAATGGAGAATATACGAAACTAAAAGTTGGAGGAAAAACAAAATTCTCTTTTTATTTGAATATGTAATATTATTGAAGCTTTCATTAGACAATAGCAAGATATATTAGCAAAGCAAGAAGTTGTTTTAAAAAGACTATGAAACGTAGTGTCTCAGATCTCGGAAATATTTATAAAACTAAGCTTTACAACAAAATTGAAAAATAACAAAAGATAACCTACAGCACCTAAAACTAGACGTATAATGAAGATACACAATTCGATATTCTCACGCCATACACCTTAAAAGTTGGAAATAGACTCATTAATCAATAGTAATTTGATGCTGTTTTCCATCCAGGTTGCACGATAGAATCGATTACAAGATAACAACAAAGATTAGATTCAACGTAAACTTCAACAAAATGCACATAATTTCAGGTTTACATAGTTATACACATCAAACAATAACCACTAACCACAAAAGTAATTTATTTACTAAAAGAACTGATAAATGACTAAAAAAGGGAGACGAAATTTAGATACTTCTTCCTTTTGAGGTGAGATCCACTATTGGTCAGGCAGAAAAGACTTCTTCGCCAACACCGTGAAAAAGCGTCAATGATACACCAAACATTGATCCGAAAAGACTTAAGTGTTTTCTGCCGTGGGATATAAAAGAAATGAAAAGGGAAAGAGATTTCTTCTACCCTTTGTCTCAATTTACTATCTTAGAGTACTTCTTTGCTGTAAGCGATCGCCAACAAATATTTTCCTAACGAGATGTAAAATACATAAATCCTAAAAGTGCTATTTTAGCGTTGCAGAACCAGAACGATGAATCCAAGTATTGCACAAAATACGCTGAATTAATTAAAATAAGTGCACAAAAAAATTGTATACGATGTTGACTCACTCTGTATGTCAACAACAAGTTGAGATAATAATATATCAAAGATATTTTATTACATGCAGAAGACAATGATGTACATGAACTTTAGAAACAAGACCAAGCTTTGCCAAAATCTTAGATTTGCGAGAAAAAGTTGAAAGTAGCAGAAATGAACCCAATAGCAGAACGCCACTATTCGACAATCTTTATTATACGCCAAGAAATCACTTATTTCTAAGATTTTAATTATAAGCTTCATACAACTTATGATACTAATAGTACTTCATACGATTTGAGATTCAAAAGCATGTTGTATTTTATCACAGTTGCATGTCACTCTATTGTAAAACTTTTCTAACATTAGGCTTTAGCATGTATTTGAACTACTTATTCCATTGTAGTATGAATCTGCAAATGATTTGGCATAGCATAATAACTAATGATTGTATCTATCTTCGTATTCCCTACCCATTATCTAATAGTACATAAACCTTACTTCATTTTAATATTTGCATTCCACATATAACCTACGAATCCTTACAACTTATAACAGCACGAAATCCACTACAACAGCATTCATACATATACAGCATCAATCAATAATCCTTACAACACCCATCATATTTATGCTCACATTACATACACAATTAACAGACAAAATACTAAATCGTAGAAGCAATGGCTGATGAAACCCAACTGAGCTTACTGCTACAGGGGAATTACAGCTAACTTAAGCTGAAAGGAATCCTAAAGAATTTTGGGATAGTACGGTCCATAGAACGGAAAACATGTGCCATGGATTATTTGAGCTATGAGGTGGTGTTTTGTTTACCACTGGAGGCAGAAATAGTGGCTGACAGTTTAAATGCAGTGACAATGCTACAGGAGCTACTAAATTCACTATCTCATTTATCGGATAGTAAGAGGAATCAGTCAACATCAACGGCACCTAAGTCTCTGATAAGTATGAAATCAATTAGAATTTACAACATATCTGGTGCTTTCCTTAAACAAACCATTGTGAATCATACCCTACGCCATGTACCATGCTAAATACTAACGAGTATGTCATAAAGTGGTTGCAGCAGCAACACTGAATGCAGCACCAACCTTTGAAACAGAAATAGAAAATGAATCACTAGCACAAAAAGTACAAACGTTAATGAATGTCAGAATTCCAATGCCAAGTAGGAATAAAAAACTGCCAACAATAACAAAACTCCTAAAAAAGATGTGGAAGGAAATAATACTCCAATATTACAACTTGTGAGAGTGAGTTCCACCAGAACTAAAATAAGTATCCTTATTAAAAAATCCAAAAATGCTAACTACCTCAATAATTTCTTCGAACACAAGTATCCAAAAGAGGATATTTATTTTTCAACTAAGCGACAAATACGAGAATATGTTATTCCCGTTCATATAATATATGAAATGGCTAACTTGGCAAAAGACATGCGCACTAAGAACTTAGACACAGCCGATGAAGATAATATTCCTAAAGACCACAACCCTCTTCAGAGGAAAATAGTATCTAAAGTGCCAGTCATAATGAATCTGCATGAACATATCCATTTGGTGATGACTTTCGGCCCTTTAAGCCATCTACACTAGTACCCACTGGATGTCATGTGCGATAATGGATGTCAGTTGTATCTAAGCTTTGCCACTTATTGTAACAAAAAATTTATAGCAAAAGCCTTCGGAGGACTTAAAATGTATGAGGCACAATCGTCATACAGGGGTTATCAGAAAACCAGTAATACAATAACATACTAACCGTGTCGTAATATGATAAATAAGTGGGACTTCAGAGAGTACAGTCTTTCGTGCAAAATACAAATAAACTTTCTTCGGTGAAACAAGAAGATAGTTAAAGAATTTACGTACTTTACTTACAAAAAGATTATTACTTGGCGATTGGTTTTACTAAATTTACTTTGCTCTGACCCGTCCACTGTATTCTAGCTGGCAGCAATGGAAAGCATATGGTTTGTGTTTGCGTACACCATGTAAATGTTAAATTGATGTTGGAAGGGGCTGACGTATCTGAATTAACAAAACTTAGCAAATTACAATCAAACAACTACCATGATTGTATTGCAGCCCTAGTATGCAACTATCCGTCAGATGAATGCTACACTGGAGACTGTCTTGATTGCCCGAATACAGCTCAATTGAAAAATCATTTAATTTAAGTATTTAATAACAACGATATTTGTGAAGTAAAGTTCCAGAACTGGTTTCAAACTGATCGGTGTAATGTAGCATCACAAACGTTAAGGGCTCACGAATTCAATGCTTTACTCTGTGAAAGGTTAATAAAGTTAAAAACCCATGATCATTTCTTGAAAAAACCATCACAGTATTTTTAAAACCTCAAAAGTAACTTGGAAGATGGCCAATTTGTCGTGTGTTGTGATTCCGTGGAGAACTACCCGTTCGTCGTGCAAAACTCGACCCAATCGTTTCATTGGAACAACAATCAGGCAACTGTGCTTACAATAGTTATTTATCATAAAGAAGGAGATAAAGTGAAACATAAAAGTATTGCTATTATTTCTAATAACTTAGCACATGATACCTTAGCCATGTATGAGTATAAGAAATTATGGTCAATGCTTGTAATGGCATCTGATTATAAAGCAACTTCATTATTTTTAAAAAGTAGGTTTGAAAAATGCTAAGTTATCCCAGGGACATGAAATTATCACGCAATCATTCCCATTGATAACAAATATTTTATGCTTAAAAATACATCTTTAGCCACAAAATACCAAAATTTTCCTAAAGTAAAGAAAGAAAATCTTAAAGCGACGAGTATTATGAAGAAAAAATGCATATTACCTAAGAAAAATACTAAAAGACTTTCGTAAACATTATGTGAGGAATATAATTACAGAGTTATCAAACAGTTTAAATGATTTATTGCAAAGTAATTATAAGCGATGTAAATAGATTATTTTGTCTTTCTGTCAGTTTTGAATTTATAAATACATTTTTAATACTTTTGTTTTGTTGAATTCGCTTTTGGTTTTTTTTTTTTTTTATGGCAACTTATTACAATAATATAATTGTTTATTTAATTTATTATTTTTCTGTGTATTAAAAGTTGAATCAAAACAGCGCAACCTAACCATGTTCGCTTGGCGATATACTCGTATATATATCATGTCATCGCGTGAGTCAAGCACCCGCTGCCGCTGTGTCATTGCGCCCAACTTTGTCATTCAAAATCTCGCTAAAATAAAAAAAGTACTTTCTGGAAATCCCCATACGGACGTCAGAAATTCTGCACTTTTACATACTAGTGAGAAATATTCTAATAATTAGTACCATATAATATAAAAGAGATAAAGAAAAGCAGTGCTATAGAAACATTTGAAATCTTACCTGACAACAAGAATCATGTTTTGATGATTTTATATCCAAACAAATATATTTTAAAACATAATAAAAATTAATTTATTTATTTTCTATTTGGTAAAATACAAACATATGACGGACATGATGAGTGTCCTAAGGCCTCTTATAAAACGTGAAACTGAAGTCCTTGCGCCTTAAGCTATTTCTAAACAATAATGTAAAATAATATTTAATATCATGTAACAATTATTATCAATTTTATTTTTATTGTTGTGATTGAAATTATTACTCATACCAATTATTGTTATCTTATTATAGTTACCATTATCATTAAAATCCTTCTTATTATTATCCTTATAATTATCGACATAATTATTTACATTATAATTATAATCATTATCATTATCGTCACCACAATCAACATAACCACTTCGTCATCAATATGGACATCAACATCCTCAAAACATTCAGAGTTGGTGTCATCGTTATTAACATCACCATTATCCTTATGTTTCTCTGTAACAGCAGTATTATAATTATTATTATTATTTTTTACGTTATTACTATAACTTTCATCATTATCGCTATTTTTATTACGATCATCATCATCATCATTATCATCGACATCATCATCATCATCATCATCATCATCATCATCATCATTTATATCATTTTAATACTTCTTATCATCATTTTTGTTATTATTATTATTATTATTATTATTATCGTTAACATCAATATTATCATTTGTACCATGAGTATTGAAACCATCAACATTATTATCATCAATATCCTAATTTTTACTATAGATATTATCACTATTATTATTATCATAATCAGAATCATCAACATTAGAATAATTTTTTTTATAACTACTATCGATGTTACTATAATCATCATCAACATCATTATTAACATCATTATTATTATCAACATCATTATTAACATCATCATTATTATCATAATCATCACTTTTATTATTGTTATAAATAAAAACATCATTATCATCATTATCATTAACCTTATCATTATCATTGTAATTGCTGTTAACATTACCATTATCATTGTCATCGTTATAATTATTATTAGAATTATCATTTTCATCGAGATTATATTAAATGTAATCATCATCATGATCGTCTTTAAAATTATTATTATAATCATCAGGTTAATCATCATTATCATCATTATTATAATCATCATTATCGTTATCAGCATAACTATCGTCATTATGATTATTATCATCATAATCATCATTATTATCAACATCCCTTAATATGATTATTATTATTATCATTAATATAATCGTCATTATTATTATCATCATCGTTGTTATTATTATTATTATTATTATTATTATTATTATCATTAACACTAACGTTACCTTTTTATTATTTTATTTATTACTATTGTTATCGTCATTATGTTAATTTGTGTTCTTATCAGTATTGTTCTCTAACGTTAAGATATCTCTATGGTTATTTTTTTTTATCATCATCATCAACGTTATTTTCAGCATTTGTATGACCATTCTACTATTGATCCATATCATTTTTATTAGTGTTATCCACGTGACTTTAATATGTGTTACTAACATTAACATTGTAAGCATGTATATTTTCATTGTAATTATTTTTATTATAATCATCTATTTTATTGTTATTGATTTTATTGTTACAATCAGCGTCACAATAATATGTCACAAATAATATTATTACCATCATTACTGTCGTATTTAAATTTATTACCATTATTAGGCTAATTTTAATTGTAATAATTATCCCTATGACCATTAGTTAATTTATTATTCTTATTATTACTCTTATTTATATGATTATTATTGTTATTATTGTTATAATAAAATTCATTATTATTATCATCATCAAAACTATTGTCGTTATCATCATTATTATTACAACTATTACAATTATAGTCCTTGCTTCTAATATCATCAGTAATAACCAAGGTGTA
>NW_019379669.1:547084-574317 GCF_000648655.2 Copidosoma floridanum
TATCATTATTATTATCATTATTATTATTACTATTATAACTATCATCGTTATTATTTCAATGAACTTAGGTATAAAGATAATAACTGTGATAATTATCACTGTGAATAATAGTATAATTATCATTAATATTTATAGTATTTAGTTATTATTATTATTATCGTCATTATTACCATAATAATCATCACCATTGTCATCATTATTTTTATCTTTGTTATAATTATTACAATTGTAGTTATCATCATTATTAGAACGATGATTTTTGTTACTATCGTGATCATTGTAATAACACTTATTATTAATATTATTATTATCACTAACATAATCGTTGTTGTAATCATTATTATCTTTATTTCTATCATCATCAACATTATTAGTATTATCTTCATTATCATTAGTTGCCTTATTTTCCGTGGTATTATCATTGGTATTATTAAATAGTTAAACAAAGTTCTGACGAGACTATATTCTTATTCACATAATAAACTTTTTGTTCGCACATTATCTTTCAGCCGGATTTATAAATCTAATAGTTTTTTTACAATGATTTTTATACTAACGACTTAATAATTAAGCTGTGTAGTAGAGTTAGATCTTCTTATTACCTCATTAGCTTTTTTTTTTTACTTTTAATTAGTACTAAGAAATGATAATTTATTAGTTTGATTTTATACATGTGTATGGTGTACATGTACATTTGTAGTAGTTTTTACGTATACATCTTTCTGCACACTTAAGAAAATGCTTTACTTTCTGTCCAGGATGAAAAATAAATAAATATTTTTTCTTTTGTGATGCAAGCAGATAAATCAGGGCGTTCTTAACAATCCTGTGCTGCAATAGCCAAGACGTGTCTGACAGACCTTTTTTAAGAGCAGTTGCTTTTTCCTTTGTCCACGAGGTTTAAGTCTTGTTGACGATTGGGCTTACTTGCACATTTTTTCGTACCTGCACGTGCCTCTTAGGTTTTATAGATGAAGCTGGTTTTTGCAGAGCTCTACCTCATTCATGCGTTATTTGTTACTAAAATTAACTTGTGCACGCAGCAATTTCCGTTTGTTATTATTTAGTGACCAAGCGTTGTTTTTATATGTGGCATGTGTAGTACAAGGTTTTAAAATAGAAGAAATATTGATTCGAAAATTAAAATGAAGCATTGTTTATTAGAAACACAGTCGATATACTAAGTGAGTACCTTGTATATTAGTTTATTTTATAGCGAAAACTGCTTAAAACATAAAGCTTAGCAGATCTTTTCTGTAGCATTTATTATTTCTTTCCCAGATATGTCTTGTAGCTCATGAATAGTTAATCTTGATACTTAATTTTTATGTTTGTAGGGATCTGATAAGTAAAATAATAATGAGTGGTTTTCAAATACTAAATTAATCCAAAAATAGTGTAAGTCTTACAATTATGATTGTCTTAAGTTTGTTTATGTTTACTTTTTTTTATTTAAGTATTCTTTTACGTTTTCGATTTAGAATTCTGAAAACGCTTGTCTACAGTATACTTTTTTTAAACTGTTTGCCGTACATATCATTTTCTTATTCTTTTGTTGACATTGTCGAAAATGTCTCTAACGATATGTTGCTGTAGGGTGATGTTCACATGAGTTTGATCACTGCTATTGACCTACTTACTTTAGGTGACATAGTCAAGTCTACCTTAGATATAGATGTTTTAGCTACAAGTTATTCTGATCTTATAATTACTAATATAATCCTTTGATCTGAGGATGTCAGATCTTTTACTTCAGTCACTCTAGTGACTTTAGTGATGTGTGGTGTTAAACTCCTCGGTGATTTCAGATCAATGTATCGTACCGATATCTGTGGTTCTCCCAGTGTAGATTCTACTTGAACAAAAAAGAATGCATAAGAGTAACACTACAATTAAAAAAAAAAAAAATTACTCACAAAAAATGAAAGTTATTAGCAAAGACGATAGTATCTTGTCTTTTGGTGGTGATGTCACTTGGTTGGCTATTTCAACATCTCTGACATCAGACAAAATCTTTGATTCAAGATATGTTTGTACTCCTCCAATTAAGTTAATCGATCATAGAAAGCAGCTTAGGTAATTGCTTTTATAATTCAAAAAATTAAAGAAACTTAATATAGGAGGAGAAAAATTTTTAACCTTATATTTTAAAAAATAAACTTACCGAAGAAAAAATTTTTATCCGTCAACAATGTTCATGCAACTGCTAGTAAAGATGGCTGTACAGACGGGTATAATAACGAAATGCCTCGGAAGTCTGAAAAACAATTTTGTATTTAACAACAACTCTAATTTCAGTAAGATACCTATACTTCAGATGTTCATAAAAATGACACTACGAATTTTTATGTGTATATGCCACTATTCACTAATGAACAAACTGTAGAAGCAACTTTAAATAAACTTACCACTGACAGGTGTATTATCCAACGCCAATAATTCGACTGCTAATGACGACAGATATGATACTCTTTCAAGACTTTCCAAATAAGCTTGCAGACCAAACTCATATTCTTTATTTATCTGTGAAAGGGAAGAAGTCATATCATCAACGACTAAAAAGAGTACCACTTAATCCTCAGAGTCCTAGATTGTTGTTGTTGCCTTTTTTTTATCACACACTCTAAATCTTTCTATTCTAATGCTCAATTTTCGTCTAGACACGAGGGTGCCACTTTAATAAAATACACACAAACACATACACACACAAAGAGACTGGCTGTAAGATTCACAATGTTCATCTTGTTTCGACTGACTATTACTGAACACGTCTTTTCTTTGTATACACTTTAGAATTGCTCCTCCGAAAATAATATTTAAAGATATAACAAAAATGATGCTCAGATCAATAATGTTCTCTCTCTTTTGTAGAAGTGCAGTAAGAAATTTGTTTAACTCAGGATATAGGAATAATATTGAGAGAGCAATATATAATTAGTTCTAACTATGGACGATATTTTTTTATTAGATGGCTTAGAAGAAGACTATTGGAGATAAACGCAGATACGAGCAACGTAAGTAACTTTGCGCTCTAATGCGTGACATGAACGAATGAGAAAGACAACCTCTAGAATAACCTATAGGAGCAGTACTTGCAGAGCAACCTCTACTACAACCCATGAATCTAAAAGCAGGGGTAGTTGCAGTACCTGCAAAAGTGTTACCTTTGGATATCACTTCATTCAGAATAGCAACGACAGGAGTAGTAGGAGCAACAGAAGCGATACCAGTAGATAAGGCTAATTATACTGTTTAGTTCTCTTTATAAATCCCAATAATTAAAAAAAATCTTAAATCAAACTACTTTTTTTTATCTTGATATTTCTTAGATATAATAACGCCAACAAGAACTTATTTAGAACTTCCTCAGTCATCAACAAAGTAGCTTACTCAACAAGATTGGAGCGAATTAATTATAGAAGAAAAAGTAGAAAAAAAAAAAAAAAAAAAAAAAAAAAAAAAAAAAAAAAAAAATAAGCAGCAATTAAAAATGAGCGTACTAAGTTTCAACCACTCTCACTTAAAGTGACACAACCACCACTACCACATGCAGAGACTCAATCACCTTCACCACAAGGAGCAGCTACAGCCAAAGAAAATTAATCAATTGGTGTGGTGCAACTATTACTTGATTTAGCATAAGCATATCTACCTAAACAGTAGTTAATATCGGCATTACCATCTTTAGATCAAGCATTGTCCAAAAACTTTGAGGAGATAACTTACGATGACAAACTTTTTTTCATCCGAGGTTTGCACATTTCACTCAAAAAAGGAAGAATCAATGTAATCGATAGAGAGTAAAGGAATATAAGTACCTTACCTAACCTCAATAGAAATGCATAAAAAAATATGTTTAATTAATAGGGGTAAGCGAGAGTATTATTGCAGTACTCTTAAATAATGCATACATTTCAATTGAACTGATGAGTTATGGTGAGTAAACACTTTAATTTATTAAATAAAAATATCCAGTATTTATTTCTTTAAGCTTAAGTTTTAAGAAAGCGTTACAAATTTTTCAGTCACATAACAAAAGTTACGTCCGTAACAACTGATACATAAATAATCTCTTTCACTAAAATGGTATTATTACGGATACCCCGTTGATTAAAGTGGACCACAGTAATAGGTGCACAGTTGTTTGACTAATAAAGTTATTTTGAAAATCTGTCATGGTCTTGATTAAATGTTTTAAAGATGTGGCTCCGTGTATATGGCAATTAGATCAACAAATCAGTAATAGCAAAGTTGACGTGTTTTATATTGAAAGACTAGGTGATACATGTCTTGCAAAAATTAGTGATAGTGATATTTTAACTTTGCTAAATAATTAAACAGTATCAGAAGAACAAACATTTTAATTTTCGGTTGTTTTATTAAAAACTGTTAAGCATATTAAAAAAAATATTAAGCATTAAACTTAACGTTTGTGAGTCCAATGGTCAACTTAAAGTGACGGCAGCAGTTAGTCAATTGAAAAATAAACCTGAAGATATTGTACACACAAGTCTTCAAGAAGTTGCAATGAAAGTCAAGATACGGAGAAATGCGCATACCACATGCATTCAAAGTGAAAGTATATCAACTGCAGCTATTAATGTTAAGATTTACATACTGGTAGATCTCAGTAATTTAAATAGTGTTTTTAAAAATCGCATCTCTACAGTTTTAATTATAAATTTTAAGCATCTAGATCTGAAAAAGTTTTTTGAAGATGCTTATCAAAAATTTCTCGAGGGACACTCAGCATTAAAAGAAGACACCATGTCAACAGCTTAATATGTAATAGTTGAAGATAATGTCATGGTTATGAATTTGAAATATTTTTAATACAATATCATAAGCCATTTACATGTCTACTGCCTTAAATAAGTGGTTAAATGTAAACAAGCTACAGTCAACTCCGAAAAATAGGGATGATTTTCAAAATAAAGAATCTGGTTTATCTATGCAAGTGTAAATAATTAAGTAATTTAATACTAAGTTATAATTATTAATAAACTAAATTCTATGCAAGGCAGTTCCGTTGTGGACTGACCAGACTTCATAAAAAAAAAACGTTTGTGTGAATGTAACAGACAGAGACGATCAATGTTTTAAATAGGCTATTTTACCAGCGTAACATGCAGCGCCAAAGAATCTAAATCGTCTCTCTAACTATATTTAATTCAAAAGTAAACTATCAAGATTCTTGTGAACCCTAACAAAATAGCAAGATTTAAAAATCAAAACAAGGTTTCAGTAAATTTAGATTTTTTTAAAAAAAGAACAACACATATGTTATTTTTCCTAGTCATTCAACTGCAAACAAAAAAGATAAGCATGTAAATCATATATTCCCTGACAGTTTCTACATTAATGATGATAATGATGATGGTGACGATTACGAAGATAATAACGATGACTCTATCGTACGGAATGAATAACACTATGTTAAGATAAAAAAATCATCATACTTAGAACTCAAACAGTTAACACAACATAAGCATACAATCAATATATCTGATCACTGCTTTCACTTTTTTTGTCCAAACAGAAGTTAAAAGATCATTTAATTTATTATAAATTTTTAAAGAAGAATTAAATAACATTACCAAATAGGAACAATAATAAGCATATACTTAAATTCAAAAATTTTACCCAGAAGGAACGGGTACTTTTTGTTGTTTATGCAGGTTTTAAATAATTGCTAAAACCTATTAAGAGTAGCCGTGCCTATCAATGTCACGAAGCATAAAGTATTGATAATTTTATCAAATGTTTATGTGGTGATAGTAAATTAGAATATAAAAGCTACAAACACCGGTTTGTTTAAGCCCTTTATCTCCTTGCTCTGAAACTAAAAAAACTATATAAATAATTTTATCAACATAATCAATTTCACGCGAAATAAATCAATTACAACAAAGTATTTTTTTCCGATACGTAACCAACCTTTCAGCTGGGATATCGTAAAAGTTTTATCACTTTCTCCTCACTTAAGAGTAAGTGTAATTTGTAGAAATAATTTTTTTTTCTAACTCAGTCTTGTACTTTTTTTTTAAATTACCTTGGGTATCGAGGCCTCACTCATAGTCAATTAAATATTCGTTACCAAGACTTAGAAATAAAACCAGTAATGTTTTATAACCTCAGCGATTATAATTTATATTTATTTATGAAAGAGCTCGTCATATGTTTTTGGGGACCAATTCAGCTGTCACTGCAGACAAAAGAAGAATATTCTTTATTTACAGAAGTTGGTATCTTACCAATATTTATATTAGATTTATACAGTCCTTTAAATGTATGGTCTTGTCTCTCGATAACCCCAAGGGTGCAAATCAGCAATTGCACTTTAGGCCCATGGTAAGAAATATGAGAATGAGAAATAGCTAACCAAAATACTTATAATATAATGTTATTCGTAAAAATATTGGGAAATCGATACTTCAAACTATTATTCTGATAATGAATATAATATATATCTAGTATCAAAAAAAAAATTGTTAGGTAAATATAGAATGAATGTAATCAAAAGATCGTGCTCAAATTTGTAAGATTAAGGAAAAAAATGTACAGTATATAGACACAACTTAAAAGTACAGTAAAGAAAGCTAACGGCGTTACAAAATCCGTTGCGAGGGCTTTAACTTTTGATGATTGTATTACATGCTTTCGTGAAAACACTAGTATAATACGTAAGCGAAAAAAAATTAAATCACGTTGTCATCGACTCCTAACTAAAAGAGAAATCAAACTCGTTTTAAGTACTCATGATGACAAACGTTATTCGTGACCTGATCACACTCTTTCATAGGGTCATTTTAGCATAATAGCAATAAAAGCAGTTAATAGTAAAGAGCAGATAGTGAGTTTTAAAAAAAACAAAATATGTACCACACTCTTAGACAATGAAAAATTGTTTAAAGAGTTACTAGTAGCAGTAGAAAAATTCAAATTTTTTGTAGTGCCCAAATAAACACATTGTATTCTTTCATGCATAAGTTTGTAAATATTAGAAAAAAATAAATTACTTTATTTTTATAATTGACTTGTTTATTTATTAATTTAAATACATTTTTTTTCTCATTCTTGAAAAAATTTGAAAAAAACTTTTCAACTTACCACATATTTTCTTACAATTTACTCTTGTTGATCCAGCTGTTATGGGCAGTGTCAAGGCCCAAAGATCTTACTAAAATTTGATTTCCACATTTATTAAGGACTTTCTTAACTATACGTAAAAATGCGTTATTTTGTGCAGTTCCTGATCGTAAAACTGTCCAGAAAAAGGTTGATTTCGGTAATCATTAAGAATATACGTTGTCGGATTTGTAGCTGCTACTCGTGTGACTGTAAATATTTCAGTCAACTAATTTGTCGTTCACCCTTTTTTAAATTCTTGTTTGGTTTTGCTCACTAGTAATTTTTCACTAATTTTAAATTTAGGTTTGAACTTACAACGATTTTGCGTATTTTTTTAACCTTCTACAAAAGTGCGTTTTTGGCAACAACATCTTTTGGTTTTAGCCTAATTGTTCAGTGTTATCTGTTATTATAAAATTTAATTATAGTTTGAAACAAATATACCCGCTTGTAGTTGCCATGCGAACCAAATTTTTTTAACATTAAATTTTTGTAAGACCAATTAAATCGCTACTATATAGAAGGTTTAATATTGTTGTCAATTAGGTATGAATTTATTAAATAATTTTTGCATGAGATCAAAAGCTTGCATTATAGAGCTCTTTGTCGCGATAAGTTCGCATGTTTATGGGCACTCATCTTTTTTGCTTCATTGCTGTAGTTACTTTTTTACTATCTCTACAAGGTCTACTTGCCAAGTCTCATTTAAACTAAATGTGTTAAATTTTTGACAAGGATAATAAGGCCTTGCTGCCTTATAAAGTTTTTCAACAATTTACTTTCGGTAACAGTCTTTTAGGCTTCAGTCTTATAAGTTAGCTTGAATAAATAAAACATTTTTTTGTAAGTGGTATATAAGAACTCAAAAGCTTTTAATTTTTTAAAAGATTTTTAACCACTTTAGTCAGAAAACCATAATTGACAGCATCTTAAAGCTGTTTCAGTGTTCCAACATCCCACAGTTTTTTATTATCTAGGTCATATTGTCTATCTGCGGTGAGTTTGTATATAATACCAGGAGAACCTCAGCCACCAATCTGGGACTTGTATTTTCTGCTGACTTTTCAGCTATTTATAATCGTTAACAATCTACAAACTTAATAGAATCATCCCAGTGTGAATAATTTACTTGCTGCATTATTTCAAGCATTTTTACAAAAAGGTAGCAACCATCCACCGTTCTTACAAATCATGAGATCGAACATTATAGCAATACTTTTACTAAATTTATTACTATTATGGGTTTGTATTGCTTCATTTTTTTAGAACCTTTTCTGGGAATGATTAAGTTTTTTAAATGTTGTTTAGTATTTTTCCTAATTCTTTTCTCATCAGAGATTCATTAGGATGCTTTTTAACGAGTAGCTCTATTAATCTAGGACTCATTGGAAAAGTCTTTCAGATTTTAAACGAGTACTTGTAAATATAAATTATTTCTTGACAACTTATTCCTCACTGGAACATAATCTATAGATTGATCTTCAATAGTATCATTTAAATAAGTATTATCATTATCTATTTCACTAATGGCAAGCTTGAATAATAATCCACCTTTACTGAATTTTTCTCTGTTTTTTGTTGATTCACTTTATTAACTTTATTGTTTTCTTTGTCGTTTTTACTACAAAAGTAATTGTGAGTTGCAGAATTTTTACTTTTCTTTTTTTTTTTTGTTGCAACTTTTATTAGAGGGTCTGTAATTAGTTAAAAAGTTTCACTGAGCATTTTTTAGCCTAATTTTTCTCGAACTTTAACAATCTGTACTTTTCTTTTACTGCCTCTAGTGCCTTCACTATAAGAAGTAGAACGCCTTTCCCTTGCTGATACATGATAGCGGTGATGCTCTAATGTCTTGCAACAGACTGTAATAAAGTTGCACCAGGTGTGTCCTAAATGGACAGCAAAATTTTTAAAGATTCTTCTGTAGTTAATATTATTTATTGGCCTACCCTTGTTTATAAGAAAAAACTCATGTTTATCGCCATTTCAGCAAATAGAGTATAAATTTATTTTTCGAATATATGTTACGCCTGATTTTATGTCATTATTATACAAATGCTTTAAATAAACCTTACTTTAACAAAATAAATCCAAAAAATTAATATTTTCCCTTACAAGATGCTTTGGTACTGAAGCATATGAGTGGGAAAGATAGAAACAGTCTACATTTTTGTGTCCACCCTTGCAGAAAGAAGCCTTCACATTACCTTCTTTTCACAAGCTATATCATCAAAAATCATTAGAAAATTCGATAAAGCATCATCTGGTCAGATTACAATTTAGTGTTCACTAAAAAGGTAAGTATTTTATACTTTCCATAGGCTCCAGTAGTTTTCAGAAACTTGTACTCTTGTTGATGTAGAGATTTTAAATACATGTACACATTTTAGAACTTAACTGTATTTTAATGCACGATTATAGTTTATAATTTATTAGTTTGATTACAAGCAGATAACTCGTAAAATACCGCACAAATACTCTCACGGAGCAGTTCACCATGTAGATTCAAATACTTTTCTTGTTTTATTATAGCGTCAACATTAGGAACTCGTAACTTTATGGGCTGCTGTTTAAACTCCATGTCTATACTGTATGAATCATTACTCACAATTTATCTTTAAACGAAATAGTACAACGGAAATATAGTTTAAGCTTTATATTTGTCAATAAATTTTTCCACTGCAAATACGTTTTTTATTTTCTCGAACACTGAGTCATAATCCATCCTCTGAAGACTAATCATCATCATACATCGTAGGACAGGGCATGGTCTTTTAAGCAAAATCATAAATTCTCTAACAGTAGAGCTTTTTTTGTCAGGCTATCAGTATTGTGGTCGAGGTACTAAGCTTTCTAAGCTGTTAGAGAGAATCGTGAAGTAAGCCCAACGGACACGGCATGCAAAAAGCATTATAAAGCGTACTTAAAAAATCGACAAGATTTGAAATCCATACGCAAAGCAGATAAGATTTTGCCTGAAAAGGCTTGGCAAAGAGTTAAAGCTTTACATTTATGTATTGGTGAAAGAGCAGCAGCTGGTGCTAAGGAGGTTGGAAGTAAATTTGGTATGGGGTTAAAGCAGTAAAAAAAGCAGAGTATTAATAAAAGGAAAGAAAGCATGAGTAGGTCCAAACGGTAGGTCAAAAATGTAGTAGTGCTTGAAGAGCAGTTATTAAAGCTGCCTCGCATGTCATGAATACCAAAAGCCAAATTGCTTTAAATGTCGTATGTATCACTTTGAGAGGTGCTCGTAGTGCAGTTTAAAAATTAGGAGACAATAAGTATGTTACTGTTCCATGCATCTTTCACCTTGCTTCCTAAATTGGTGAAGCTTTATCTCTCATTTCTTTGTTGACTGGCTTGAGTGCAACGGGTGAAATAGCTAATGGAATAGCTAAAATAATGAAAAGCAATAATGCTACTACGTCAGCCAAAAAGTATCTAGAAGAAAGTCATAGACGTAATTAAACCATGGACTCTATCGCCCTTGAAAAAAGTTTTTATCTTAAACCACCTAAAACTATATTAGGAGTCTATGTTAAGCCTTGCGCTGGAAAAGGTTAAGAAAAAAATAATCTCAGTAACAAATTTAAAAAAATGAAATCACCTGATCAAGATCTAACGAATATAAATTTAATAAAATATTTTAAAATGTTAAAAATTCTTCATTTTCGTAGAGTTTTCATAACGAACAATGAATCTGCTAATGGTTCATGGTTTTGTGAAATAGCTATAGTATACCTTGATAACAAAGATGGATCTGAAACTTACAGGGTGGCTTATCACAACCGGGATATTAATGTTGTGTTCTTATACAGTTTTGAAAATCTGCAGCTACTGACTGACTAAATTTTGTATGTTAAGTTAGTAAAGTAAAGTAGAATCTTGAGGGATATTAAAAATTTTAATCTTACATCTGCGATCAATGATGCTAAGCGTTTCTTTCGAAACAAATAATACTCTATCATATAGGGAGAAACCACTTAGTTACACTTTGAAAACCATGAAAGAAGCATTAATACTCTGCCTCTCTGGTACTTCTTTTATTTTAAAAGCACAGCATTTTTCACCGATTGAATTGGCTTAGAAACACAGTGATGAACTTTTGTGATTGAACTTAATCCTAAATATCCATGAAAATTGTAATGAATATTATGTTGACAATCAAGTTATTGTATTATCAACAGGCAGTTATAACATACAAGAAATAGGATTATTTTTGGTTGAGGTGTTACATACTTGCAACATTACTCTCCATATTCAGTCAAAGAATAATATGCTTCGAAGTGTTATCAAGTGTAGTCATACTTTCGGTTTCAGACCTAACGATTCTTTAGGTATTCTATTAGGTTCCACTTCGAGAGTTCTAAAAAATGATACCACTTAAGAGTCAGACCTACCTGTAGCTATTATGAAGATAAACGCATGAATGCAGTAGTTCAGTTAGGTATATCGTGTGGCATACTGCACTATAGAGTATGCATACGTTATGCAGTCTTTACTGAATAGCTGTCATTGTCCCTCTCACGAAACTACAGGGCAGTTTTTAACTCTGGAAAGCTAAAATACAAAATCTGTACAGTTAGGCTTCTGGAGATTTGGTATTTAGTTTATTTGTAATATCAATTATAACACATCCTTTTTTCGAAAGGATTGATCATTTTGTTTAGTAGTTATGAATTATTTTGTTTCAAACCCCAAACCAGGCGCTTTCCTATCTCTAACGTGTTAAAAAATCAGTAGTAAAACTTCAGTATCTCCAAAACTACATGGCTAGGCATCTCCAAATTTAGACTCGCGATGAACTATAACAAACTTAAGATAAACGCAAAATTTTAGAAAAATTTATCGTCTAGTCATATTACTGAGCTACTACCTTAAGACATTAATGTAACATCACGAGTGAAGCTTACATAAATAGTAACAAAGTGCACATGATTCATGAACTTTTTTCAGCAGTACCACCAGGAAATAAAATTTTGAAAGTTCCTTCACTAATAATTTATTACTCGATTACTGTACGTATCATTGATCATTAACAACTACACATTGTAGACCAGGACGATGATTTAGTTAACTTTCGTTGAGAACTCATTACTCTAAGATTGCACATAAAATCCTCTTTATAATAAGCATTCTTTATACTCAAACAAACCATCAAGGCAGCTCAATATGTACTTCAGCGCTCAGTCAACAATGAACTCTCAAAGGGTTGGAACGTCAGACAAAAAAGTCTATCAAAGCATCTAGACATCCAAGAAAACAATTGACACGTCAAACACGATCTTATCAAAACATCAAAATTATGAAAAGTCTTGGTCGAAACATAAAAAGCACTGGTGAAAACTAAATTGTATTTTCTTTTGCAAATGGACAAGATTCTATATGGTCAGTCTCCAGTCACTTTTGACGAATCTATTGCGCACTATAAAATTTACGCTCAGTATCCGTATGCATCATTATCATATGCCAACATAGATAAAATTTGTATTTTGATTTAGAACTTGTGTCTTTTACCATCCAGATATTCTTTACAAGTTTATGAAAGATGGGTCAAAGCATATGGAAATACAGCAGTAACAGATACTGCATTGATAAAAAATACTTTCTGTTATTTTTTTAAAGAAATAAGATATACAATAAATGCCATAAAGGTGGACAAGTTAAGAAATGTTGGACTCACAATCCTTCTAGAAAATAAGCTATTGCTTTCTTCTGATCAACGAAGTCTGTGATGAATGCAGGTTGGCTTAGCGTTGAAGAAAATGATGAAAGTCTTACTATTAACGATGGCTTCTTTGATGTCATACTCTCACTGAATCTGACTTTAGGTTTTGTTTAACAAAGACTTAGTTAAATAAGGACTACTGTAAGATAGTTGTTAATGTAAGACACAAGCTTACACTTACAAAATCAAAAAACGATATAAATGCTGTATTGCAAACTCTGCTTAAAGCCAATGTTGCTGATCCCACGGCAGTAGTGACATGGAAAACTTCAAAATAATGATGTTGAACCTTGAGTACCATATGCCGTATGTTTTCATGTCAGATTCTCATACAATTGGTTCATTCAATTATTTGCAAAAAGCTAAGTTTATATCTATGAGCTTTCGAACTTGGGAAATATATAAGTATTTCCTCTTACCTGGCACATCAAAACATATTTTGACAGTTAGGATATCTAATCAGTTAAAAAAGCGGCGTTATGTTATTTTAGAATTTCAGACAAACTAAAAAAATTAGATGTATGTAAGCGCTTGCATGTTAGATCACTGCAATGTAAGAAATGTGAAACTCTATTTTAATTCTTAACATTATTCTTATGGTGATCTAAATCTTGATATATTGCGTAGCTAGTATGCATTGCTATATAATATGTATGCTTATTTGTTAAATTCATATTATGGAAAAAACTATACGCTTTTATTAGGCAAACATCACTCTTTCAATCATATACCTTTAATCGTCCTCCATTGTTCCAAACAAAGCAAGTAATTAAGAAATGCTCCAGTAGATATGACGCTAGAATTCCAGTCGTAAAAAAATTTTTCTGCTAATACATTAGCTTATTGCTTAATTTTACATAACCGTATTGTTTAGTATAGTCCAATGAGTGGAGATGTTAAGAAACTCATGTAAAAGCTATATAAAGCCACTTTATGGCTTTGCTAGCGTCAGTTCAGCTTTAACCGTCAAAAAATTAAGATAAGAGTAGCAACACATAAAGTAAGAAAAAAGGAGTAAGTAAGTGACGACAAAATGAGTGGGAAAAATTTTCATAGAGAAATGCAGAGAAAAAGTTGGAAATAAGTGTTAAAAGTGAATTTTACAAATAAGATAAGTATATAGATTGGATAATTTTTTAAGAACTCTGAACACTAATTGATGTGTCACATAAACCAAGTTAAAGCAACTGTACAACTAATGTTAAGTGTCAAAAAATTTCAACCAAAGATGACGATGACCGAAGCAAGAAATGTTGGCTCAAAATCCTCGTCGATAAGTATATAACCAAAAAAGAGTCTTCTTCTAAAAATGAGGGCTATAAAAAGCTAAAGAAAAATTGAAAAAATTGTAATAGAGTAAAATGTAATGTTTTGTTGAAGTGCAAGGTTTCAAAAACCAGGTAATAATGACGTACTCAAAGAATCAGCTATCCTTCTTCTTAGTACAAGTAATATGGAAGCACAAGTATTTCTTTTTTAAGCATCTTTCACCAGGCGTAAATGACTACAAAATTATTAGAGTCACTAATATGATGGATTATCTACCCTTTGAACTTTCAAGATTGGTCACTGCTTGCACTTATCACAACGGAGCTTAGAAGTCCACTTATGATCTTTATAATTTTAGCCGTACGAAAACGTTCTATTTAAATATGGAATGGACTGATGTTGACAAGGAGTTGTGAGCACAGATAAACTACAGCTGTAGAATAACATATATGTTTTGTGGACGCAGTTTTTGTACATTTTTGTAATAATTTTTCATTTAAAATAAGCTGTTCATAAAAATAAAACTAAAATGTGTCAAGATTTAGTTTTTTTGTATCCCATCATAATTTTCACACTGAAACTACAATCCAACCTTAGCCGTATAATTAGGTACATGACGAGGATGCAATCTTTCTGTAAGTTGAATCACCTACAAGCTTAAGAAGAGTGTCTAAGCAGACATCTGCATTTAAATATTAGAGATTTTTTTTCTAAACTAAAACTGTGCACACACAAAATTTAAAGCCTAATATAAAGTGGTATATATAACAGCTAACCTTGCCGTAAGATTTATTCCTTCAACCATCCAACTAATAAACATATCATTCTACTTTACAAAGAATGGAATATATTGCAGATATTGAGGGCTCCGAAACCTATGATAAAAAAATTTTTTTTAAAGGAATTTTGTACGTAGAAATTGGAAAAAAACATTTTAAGCCTGTTGTAATGTTACTCAAGCTAACTTTTGCGTAGAAAGACTTATTACTTTGGGACAGAAGGTAAAATAAATGGTTTATAACGAATTTTCATGTCACAAGCTGAAATTATGGTAACGTTCGTCATGAATGAGGGCTTAGAGTTTTTAAAACTCAACTGGTTGACGCTAAAGAAGTGTACGTTAAGGGTCTCACAGAAAAAAATGCTTTTTAGAGATAACACCATGCAGGTGAAAATATAATTTTTTCTACATAAAATAAATGATGAGTGAGTTGGTTACTTATCTTTGCTACCCTTATACCCTTAAAAGTTATCAATATGGAGAAGTATGAATTTCTGACCCTAGTAAATCTTACCAAGGACTATTTGCCCTACTAATTTCACAGCTTTAGTATCAAATTTTTATGTACGATAAGATATATCCAGGCAATAAATGATTAGATGCTGCAGCATAATGTGTTAAATACTTTGTACAAAGTAGTTTTTTTGTCATTAAGTACACAAACATATGTGGTGCAAGTGTACGATTTTGACTGTATTTTAAAATAACAATTTTTTTATTTTAAGCTTCTACTGAAAATTTTCTTATCCCAAAAACCTTTTTATACATTGTAATGACACTCTTCTCCAATGGGCAATAGACCTAGGTCTTCTTCCACCCTAAACCTCCAGTATTAATGAGTTCCACCAATAAAAAATTTTTCTAACTGATAACGTCTCCGATGAAATACCGGAACACGTGTCTAGCCATCGCACATCCTGCTCCAATTCTTCAGAGTTATAAGGCCTTTCTACCATCTGGCCTCGTGCCACCAGAGAATTTTTTCATAACAAACGTAAGCCAGGAAAGACAACCCTCAGGAGCATGGGCAGCCAACGGCTTCCTTCTTAGAAGTCGTCCCAACGGCATACCCACAGATAAGGTATTCTCTAGGCCCATTTTGCCGACTAACGATGAGCGGTTGGTTATCCAGGGAGAACGACCTGAAGACGAGATATTCTTTGGTCAGTGGCATATCTTTCTCCATCACGGTCTCCCTACACAGCGACTTTGAGGGTCAGAGTCAAGCTACCCACAGCCTGCTCTTTATAATCAAGAATAATAGTTTGAAATAGCAGGAAGTCTCACCACTTGCCTTTTTCAGGACCATTATATGTTTTCTACTTAACCATCAATCTCATCGATTTTTTTAAGGGACACCTAAGTTTAAACTACCTTGCCAAGAAATAAATTTGTACTACCATTTCCGGAAACGATTCGTAGACTAAAAAACTATGTTAACTAAAGATGACCTCTATTTAAGTCATTCAGTGGCAGTCATTACGAGTGGAGTTGTTCGTCGCAAGGCTGGAAACCCCGGTGACTGACGACCCTATATTACTCTCTTGACTCTAAGCATTCAACCAGGAATAGTTTAGAAACTTTATTTAGAATTGTACTCTGTCATGATAGAAATATAGCAAATGAGACTACGAGAAAACTATTAGACTGTCTGCAGTGTAGAGAAAGAAAACTGAAAAGTTATGTATTATATCCTCTCTTTTGTTCATTCTTTTTGGCTTAAGTCAGGCTAATGAAGTTGTGTATTTAAAGATATATAGTACACATAACTGTTGGCCTTGTGCCGTCAGTTAGATAGCATCATGCTTATGTCGCAAGACTTGCTTCTTTTAAAGTTATGAACTATATTTGAAAAATATTTGTCTATCTGTTGTGCAGTTATACAGTGTAATTAAATTAAAAACAGAGAAAAAATTAAGAAACCGTTTGAAATGGCCAAAAAATATATAACCTGCCAAGCTAAGTATGAGGATGTTGACTGCAACCGTAGTTCTCACAAGTTTGTATTACTTGTTACTAGTACTTGTACGAAAAATTCTGTTAGTAAATATCAAAAATAGTAGTACATTTAGGTATAGGTTTATCATTGATAACAGTCTTTGTTAAGAATCGTTGAGTAGGTTGTAGTCGTCACAAAAAATGAATATTAAAATAGTGTATGCGTGCAGTGCCCACTTTTCTAAAAGTCCCTTTTTCAATTTTAATGAGCAGAAGAAGCACATGCAACTTTGTCCTGATGATACTCCACTAATAAATCAGTAATAAACAGATATAGTGTTATAAGTAAAAGATTTTTTAGGATCAAGCAGCTCATTATGATACGCATCAAAAGAAATAAAACGTGTGTGACAGCAAAAAACAAAAAACAAATAAAAGTAATTACAATAATCCAAATTCGCCAAAGAGCTGGAATTTTGGCAATGAAAGTGTAAATGCCAGTGATTAAATATCATGGCATTTTTTCCGAATATAAAAAAAATAAGTAAAAACTTCAAAGTTGGCTTTGTTTCACAATGTTTTATTATTCGCAGACAGCTGTTTTGGCAGTTACGCCATTGTCAGATGCTCGACATACACTGAATGACAGTGACGTGCCCTTTCCGAACGTATGAAAGAGCATAAAAAGTCTATTTATAATGATCGCAATACGACGGGTTTTAGTGAACATTGTAATTCTAATGCGCATTTCCTAGATGAAAATAATATAAAGTTACGACATAGTTTACCTAAAAGTTTTAAATTAAATCTGTTTGAGACAATAGAAATAGAATTAGCATAAAAACATAATAAACTTATAACGAACGATCAAATTAATTTTACTCTATCTCCAATAATAGAAAATGTAATACATAGTATCTCATAAGGTACTTATACACAGGCGCATACATATCATACCGTTGAGCGATAACTACATTTGTAATACTTGTACTTGACTTCAGCGAACTGATGTACATAGACCATTCAGTGTATGTCGAGCATCTGACAATGGCGTACCTGCCGAAACAGCTGTCTGCGAATAATAAAACATTGTGAAACAAAGCCAACTTTAAAGTTTTTACTTATTAATATACATTTTGATTCGAAATGTTTCACCAAAGCCCAAGTGAGAAATCAATTAATAATATTAAAAAAATCCTCCAAACTCTATGTATGGTTCCTTTCATTTGCTATTATTTAACACTTAATTTAATCCATTCGTATTTTCGACTAACTATTTAGCTCTTTTTATTATTGCCTTTCTCAATTTGTTACTTTGTTAATCAACTAAGACGTCCTCTGGGAATAAAACACACTAAAGCAAGAAAATTTTATCAATGCACTTTTCAAAAGTTATTGTTTAAGTGTAATTGCATGTGTTTGTTTCATATTGATGCGTAAGAATGTATTTGGCAACCTCATGCCAGTCATGTTAAATTCATATTAGTTGTGTCAAACTTGTTCTTAACTCCTTCCAGTTTTTCAACATTATAACGAGCAGCTAATGTGTTGTTTAAATATTGCAGAAGCATTAGAAACCTATTTTTCTTTCTCCAGGTAAACTGGCATGATTCCAGCTCGTGAGACTTTATGATAAGTTTCATTGCTTTTCGTCTTTGTCTCTGATTTTATCTGTTTAGTTATATTTCATGGCCGTACAATGCTCATTCAATCTTACATACCGTTTCTTATTTTTACATATTTATACATTTTTTTTTAATGTAATTTTGCTCAGCTCTAACTCCCTTATCCCATTCTTATGTATTACAATTTAGCATGGCTTTTTAATATATTTGTGGGTCTGCCCATGTTGCTGTTGAAAGCAAAGTTTTATTTTCAACTATTCATGAAACATCGTCCATTAATCCCGTACCATCAGTTGTTTGTAAGTTGAGAGTTCCAGCGGGAAACACAACCTCTTTTAGAGCAATATAAATACATCTTGATTTTCAAACCACGATGTAGGAGTTTTATGTAAGGAATTTCAGATGGCACCTTGCAAAATATAGGTAACCCTTAAAAAATTCGAGATATTTTGTCAAGTATTCATTGAGTCGTATTCCACTTGTAGTAGCATACAGTTTTAACACTTACTCATAAACATATATAATGGTTCTTGCACACAAATATGTTACTTTTCAGCTTAGCTGTGTTTGTGTTTATAGACAAATTTCTCATTAAATCTTAAATCCCTGTATTCGTAAAGTCTTGCTTTTTCTGGTTTGTATCCCAGACATCCTATCAAAATGTATCCTACTTGTGCAATGTGTTGTCGTTAAAAGCTGAACTTAGGTTTGGTTCTCGTTCAAATTTTTACATAGGCTGGTGTCCCAAAGCATTGTATTCTATCAACTCTATCTACGACAAATTTTAACTTTCGTTTGATTTTTAGTAAAGTAAGTGTCATGACGTTTGAGCTATGTGATGTTGAGTTGTAAAAATACATTACAGCACTCTACGTCGAGTCCTACATGGTTTCTAGTATTTTGGTGTCATGTATGAATGATCTTATTTTTTTTTAATGATATGATGGTGCTCTGGAATGTTGGGACTACCTAGCTGTAGTTATGCGTCTAACTTTTTTAACACTTCCAGCGCATATCCTTCTGTAAATTTGTGCCATGATCACATCTTAAATAGCATATTTCCTCTTCTCTCCCCATAAGTTTTCAAACACTTTTTACAAAAGACTATAAAAGTCTTACTTCCAATTGGATAGGCAATACCGATATGTGAAAGATTATTTAAGAACACTAAGATAGATCTAAATATACCTTTGGCTTGATGGACTCACAAGGCTCATCGTATCTGCATAAATTATTTAGAGCGGTCAAACCGCTCTGTGTCTTACTTGTTTGTCTAACATCATTGTTATTTGCACACCTGATGAGAAACGTTTTTGTCTCATTTGTCGTTATAAATGTTAGTCTATTATAAGTCGCGCATTTTTTGTATCATTAAAGTTGGCTATTGATCTTATTTATACCGTATTTTTACGATAAGTAGTAATTGAGCTGCTTATTACTTGTAAAAAGATTTCTTATCTAAATTTTATGATCTGAATCATAGTTTTGCTGTTCATTAGTAGGTTTTGCTTGATTTTCTTCCAGCATGTTTCTACTGTCACCTCTGTCTTGATTTCTACCTTTGCCTCTACCTCTACTTCTTCCTTGGTTTAATCTTCAAGGGTCAGACGAGTACCAGGAGTTTCAACTTAGACTTTTCATGCCTCCCATATAACTATTCCTGCTTAAATTATAAAACGTATTAATGTCATACTATTTTTTCAGTTTTTATGGATCCTCCCTTTGCCTGTGTGTACGAGTAGGAGCCTTTCATATGGGTCTTGTATTGTCTGCATTTGTAGTTTATAAATTTTTTTCTAGTAAAGTCTTCTCACATATAACCTTAGTCACCACAATTAAAACACAGCTGCTCCAATCTTTTCTAAGCGTGACTAGTAAAGACTGTAATAGATTGCTGCTATTAAATCTTAGAGTTTTGGCTTTCGCCTCTAGCGGCCTCTTCCGATAGAAATTCTTCATTAAGTGTTGAGTATTTTCCTGTTGAATTTTTATTTATGACCAAATTTCTCAGGAGTGACAAGGTAGCAATGACTGCTACGAGAAAAACGTTTCCCGTTTTATTTAAAAAATTTTTAAATTCGGTTATTAGTCAGTGCAGCTATTCTTAGCTAAGCTTATGCGTCTATTCACTTTTATTTTATTTATTTGGCCATAAAACAAAGTTAGTATTTTATTTTAGGTCAGTATAAGCCAGCGTGCAACTACGAGCAAACTCGCAGGTGATTCACCTTTTTTAAAATGCACGTTTGTCTCTGCTTAATACGCCTTCCGAGTAAGCATGGGGAATTTCACAGGAATAACAAAAAAAAATTATTAGTAATCGTGTCAACAATAGTTTTGCAAATATTTCACTATCTTTCATATCACATAGGACCACAGAAAAAAGTGTCAGGGTACCAATAAGTAAATATATATTTCTCATGTATTTTGAGGTGCTGATTCAAGATCCCAAGTCCGAAATGCTCCATCGCGTCAGAATTTCTACCTTACCTCAGAAAACACGAAAAATACTTATGAAAATCGCAAATTCTAGGCTCTTAATGGAAAGAAGTAGACTACGAGGATTCGAAATGTCAATTAACATTCTTTATAGTAGATGTACCCCATTTAATATCCAAGGGACACGTCTGACATTGTAAGAAATTTCAAATCTCACAAACTAGTAAACTATTTCATAATTCAACAATCCTTACCAAAATGAAAAAGCATATAAGATTGATTTGTAGATATGAATTTAACGATCTTAGGGGTAGCTTCTCACGTATATTTTAATTTAAAATAAGAATTCTGCTCATCAATTGCTTTATTTCATCAAAATTTAAATCTGAACTTAAAAATTACTGAATATAAACAAATAAACGGCTAAACATAAATATTGAGTATAAAGTAAATTATTTGTTGTGTCTTTTTGCGTGCTTCATCACAAAATACAGCTGAAATTGCTCAACTACGTTATAATTCTAACATAACCTCAAAAAATTTAAATAGAGCTTCATACCACTAAAGATAGGTATACATTTGAAAGTGTAACCATGCACTTGGCTTTACAACATTAGAATCAAATATATATCTAAATACGCTGGTATTGATTATGGTATGTTTATCTTATTTAACCTGTAATTCATTTCTTCTAACCTCCAAAAGTACTAAAATTTATCTTAAAATGGAAAATTTTATGTAAAAATTTAGAACTAGTCAATTAAAGCTGTCTTTAAAACAGTCTTACACGCATTTTTATGTGATAACTAGCACCCTCTTCAATTTTCTCTGTTATATCATATTTACATAACTTTAAAATAGGAGGCATTTATTTTAGTGCTGGTACTGAATATGACTTCTATCATGGCCTTTTTCTTTGGAAGTAGTATTCATCATGTGCACAACCCTCCCATTCACATGAGAAACATGGAATATTTTGTAAAATTGAATCTCATTTTACTAGCGTGGCGTCAGTTTAGGCATAGGGTTGTTAATGAAACAAAATTTTCTACTTAAGTTACTGTTTAAAAATTTTTATTTGTTTTATAAACATTACACAAAGAAAGAGTAGACAAATAAAAAATGTTGAACACTGAGTAAAGTAAAAATAATGTTTTTTTTAATCAATAACCATAAGGTAAAACAGCCATTACTGGGACACTTACAGAAACCTAACTACCAACATCCTTATTATAATTGGAAAGTGCACGTTTTTGAAATAATTATTGTGTGATAACGCTAGCCGAAGGTTATTTTTTTAATAAAATAAACAATTTATTTAATAACTCTTCCCAAATAATTAAAAATAATGTTTATTTAGAGGAAGTCGTTGGACCCGAAGTGGGACAAGATTTTTGTGAGTTGTTCTTTAAGTGGGACAACATATGCTAATTATGGGACGAATAACAATAACTCTTATTTTAAATAAATAACTGTATGAACAAAATTAAATGAAGATTTTTATAAACAAAAAGTAAAAATATAGGTAAGAAAACATAAATTAAATAGACAAAATTAATTTATTCGTAGCAAAGTAGTCAATTAAATAGACGTAAAGCTTACATATTATAATTTATTGGATACACTTAACTCTTATTCAGACTTTTCAATGTTTTTATCGCAGTACAATTATAATTACTGAGTTACGTCACTTATAGTTATTTGGAGAAGTTGATTATTTTGTTTCATTTTTTCTTGTTTGATTTCTTTTGAAGATTTTCAACTTCAATGTTTGTGAGTTCTTGATCGAGATCTTTCAACTCTTGTATTTTTTTTTGTTACTTCCATGATAAGTGAGCTCTTAGTATAAGCATTATTTTCATCTTTGATTTTCTTTTTAAGATAATGAACATTAGAGTTAATTTCATTTTTTTTTGCTTTAATTTGCTTCTTTTTTTCTTGATAAGATCGATTGATGAGTGCTTCCTTTTCTTTTTTTATTTTGTTTTCTTCTTTCTTTTTTTTATTCAGTAGTATCTTTTTTTTCTTTCAACCTTTTGTATTTCCTTTTTGCTAAGGACTTTTAATACATGATCAGCAGTGTTAACGACAACTTCTTGCTTTTTTGTTTTTTTTCAAATTCTGGTATTTTAAGCTTTGATTTTAACATTTCAAAATTATTCTTCACATCGTTGGGCTGTTGTCCTACAGTAAATTTATCGTATTACATACGTTGATATATTATTCAGTAGCTTAATCAGAATATACAAACCGATATTAATTGCAGAATTTTGAACTATGAAACATTTATTCTCTTTTAATGAACTACCAGAAATACCAGTTGTACAAATTTCACTATTAATTTTCTGAATGGAATTTTCAACAGTTATAAAAGGTGGGTGGGTACTTTCTTTTTCAGATTCAGTAGATAAAGTAAATAAATCAAGTGCATGATCTTACAAAATACAAAATTATAAGGTGAATACTGATATTTAAAAGTATTTCATTAAATTAGCAAAATCTGTACCTTGGAGACAAAACGTACTAGTAGAAGCAAAATACTGACAGCCCCATGACTTATTTNTATTTTTTAGTTAAATCAAAAGTATTTCATTAAATTAGCAAAATCTGTACCTTGGAGACAAAACGTACTAGTAGAAGCAAAATACTGACAGCCCCATGACTTATTTCTATCTTGAATATCTTGAAATGATAAATTACTGTTTTCAAGAGTTATTAGTTGTAAATTACTTGATACACTGTCTGGTGATGAGTGTAATTTACCAGTTACGTAGCAATGACTGCTACGAGAAAAACGTTTCCCGTTTTATTTAAAAAATTTTTAAATTCGGTTATTAGTCAGTGCAGCTATTCTTAGCTAAGCTTATGCGTCTATTCACTTTTATTTTATTTATTTGGCCATAAAACAAAGTTAGTATTTTATTTTAGGTCAGTATAAGCCAGCGTGCAACTACGAGCAAACTCGCAGGTGATTCACCTTTTTTAAAATGCACGTTTGTCTCTGCTTAATACGCCTTCCGAGTAAGCATGGGGAATTTCACAGGAATAACAAAAAAAAATTATTAGTAATCGTGTCAACAATAGTTTTGCAAATATTTCACTATCTTTCATATCACATAGGACCACAGAAAAAAGTGTCAGGGTACCAATAAGTAAATATATATTTCTCATGTATTTTGAGGTGCTGATTCAAGATCCCAAGTCCGAAATGCTCCATCGCGTCAGAATTTCTACCTTACCTCAGAAAACACGAAAAATACTTATGAAAATCGCAAATTCTAGGCTCTTAATGGAAAGAAGTAGACTACGAGGATTCGAAATGTCAATTAACATTCTTTATAGTAGATGTACCCCATTTAATATCCAAGGGACACGTCTGACATTGTAAGAAATTTCAAATCTCACAAACTAGTAAACTATTTCATAATTCAACAATCCTTACCAAAATGAAAAAGCATATAAGATTGATTTGTANCAATTAATTTATAAAAATGTAATATTTCTATAACTGTCCTAGTTTGGCTATAATTTCTTAATGGCTGTTTTACCTTATATCTGAACTGACACCACGCTAGTAAAGTAGATTTGAAGATCTTCATTATTATATACCAGGTCGTCTTACCAACAAATTAATTAAAAAATCATTAATTACTGTAGCATACGGTGTAGTAGTAAAAGGTTGCTAAAGATCCATCTGAATTAAGCTTGTCAAAATTTGATCGATCTGAGGAGTACTACGTTGACATGCAAGTATCCAAAGAAAGTAATTTTAAATATAAACTTATCAAGTATTTATAGTAATAAGATAAATTCACCACTATGTTAGAGGCTGAAAAAGTATTACGCAGTGAGTATGAGGATTCAGATACGGATCTTATAAGAAAAAAATGTTTTATCAAGATTAACTGAGCGATTAAATTAGAGATCTGGGATTGTCCCAAGAAAATGCTGAATTTTTAGCCTCTAGATTAAAAGAAAAAACTTGTTTGATGCCACAAACTAAAGTGAGTTTTTACTGCAACAGAGAAAGTAAATTTTGGCAGTATTTCGCAAAAAAAGAGAGTTTAGCATACTGCAAAGATATTAATGGTTTACTCATCAAATTCGATAGTATTTTATATGATCCAAATGAGTGGTTTCTTTTTTAAGACTCTTTAACAAGAAGTCTAAAAGGTTTACTGTTACACAATGGTAGTGTATAAGTACCAATTCTAGTAGCTCACTTTGTAGTGTTGAAGGAAAAGTATGAAAATCTGCATTTCGTATTAGAAAAATTGTATTATTATTGGCACAATTAGCAACTTTGCAGTTATCTGAAAATTATAACAATTATGATTAGACAGCAAAGTGGATTTACTATGTTTTCATGTTTTTTATGCGAATGAGACAGCCGAGCTCGTGATCAGCATTACATCAAGAAAGAATGGCCAGCCAGAACAAATATGACACCAGGGCAAAAAAATGTTTTAAAACAGACTTTGACACTGGTTGACAAAGTATTGCTACCACCTTTGTATATGAAACTGAGACTTATAAAACAGTTCACAAAAGCAATAAAAGATAATAATAGTCAGGCTTATAAGTACGTTTTTCTAAAATTTTCACATTTGTCAGAAACCAAAATTAGTGCAGGAGTTTTTGATGGTCCACAAGTTAAAACTCTAATAAACAATAAAGATTTAGAAAAAAAAATGATGAAAAGCAAAGAAATAGCTTGGCAAAACCTTAGAGAGGTTACCCACGCGTTTTTGAGAAACAGAAGAAATCCAGAGTATAAAGCCATCGTTCAGAAAATGGTCGACAGTTTTTATGAATTAGGGTGCCTCATGAGTTTAAAAATACATTTCTTGGACTTGCATTTAAAACATTTTTCAGAAAACTTAGGTAATTTTAGTAAAGAGCAAGGGAAAAGATTTCACCACGACCTAAAAAGCTTTAAAGAGAGATTTCAAGAAGTTTAGAATGTGAAAATGTTAGCTGACTACAGTTCAATGATGAAAAGAGACAAAAATATTTTACACAAAAGAAAGTCCATTTGAAGATCATTTGAAGATGGAAAAAATTGCTACTCAAACAAAAAAGACTAATTTCGTGTGTGTATATTGTAGAAAAATCCAGGAGTATATTTTTTTTTAATCTGTAAGATTTTTATTGAAAACTCTAAGATACTGAGCAAACTACTCGTGATCCTTTTCATAGACGAATGTCAAATAATTTTCTGCGTTCTCTTTAGTAGTAAACATTTTTAGGATCTTATGGTTATAAAATTTCACAGTGTTGTGAATATCACAAAAAATTTTGGGTTACTTTAACGATAGCAAATACAAATATCTTTTTATATATCCTTATCGCTTATTACCTTGCACTAAAAGCCAAGAATTCTCAATTTTCATGTTAAACTGTGGTGTTTTAAGAGGTAATGTAGAAATGATAACGTTATGGAACAATTCAGAGTGAGCATGCTTTATCATAATTCTGAGATATGTTACTAACTATGACCACAGCTGTTTAATAGACAAATTAAAATCGATCCTAATTTTTTTCCCTTTTTCGTAAGGTATTGGGGATTTTTGAGGTGATAAATTTTTTGCAATGTCATAAACGTTACGTCAATAGTAAATAGAGTGCTTTTACTAAAAAAAATGTTGTTGTTAATTTATTAATCCTAATTGTGTATTGCTTTGCAGTAAGAGCCTAGAATTTTGATTTTTCTGTTGACTTTCGGTGTTTTTTGAGGTTAAGTAAGAATTGTGGTACAATTTGGACACAAGATTCGGACTCACAACCTTACAATATATAAGGTATGTACATTTTCTTTTTTGCTACCCTGACTTTTTTTTTAATTTGTGATTTTTGCGTTTATTTTTTGATGTTTTTTGAGGTAAGAATAAAATTCTGATGTTGTTGAGAAGGATAGAAAATACATCTGGAAATCAAACAGTATAATTTCATGGTTAAATGTAACCATTTATGTTTAAAATGTGGATAATTTATAACTTTCACAAAACTAAGACAACGTGTGTTGCCATAAACGCTTATTTTGTTTAAACTAGAATTTTCAACAAAGAATGAAACACAATGCGACCTCTTGTCCCACTACTAGCAAGGAATATAAGACGTGGTCTTATACTGAGACGTGCGTATTTCGTCTAGTCCCGCTTTAGGACTAGCATGAAAAATAAAGTCCAAATGTGAGACACGTAATAATTAAATGAATATTTATTTTTATGTTATAAGAAGCTGAAAATTTACTTATAACAAACACACCAATCGTTGGGAAGAAGAATTTTTCGATTTCATGTATTATTTTTGTTACGGTACG
>NW_019379670.1:3539-48648 GCF_000648655.2 Copidosoma floridanum
TTTAATGAACTGAGGTTGGTATTTGTAATATCTGGTACTTCTGGAGCTATGAACGTAATATGAAATAAGTGTGTGTTGCAAAATTGTATTAAAAATAATTTGAAAATAATTTCATAAAAAATTTTTTTCTTACTTTGTAAAGTTAGATTGTAAAATTCCCATGATGGATTACGTATTGAAACTTTTTGACATTTGTAAGTGTTTTGATCTTTATCTGTCAAGTTCTTGATCTCTTATTTATTTTAAAAACTAATATTACTATGTAAAAATTTGTACTCGATAAAATCGTGTGTCAATACAATTGTAGTATATTGGATGGTCTAGCCTTTTATTTTAATTAGTGGCAGACTGTAAGAAGTTGTTTTGAAAATATTTTGTTTTTCAAACTAATTGTAATGTTCAACCACACATTAATGTGTATGGAATCTTTTTTTATACATTTTCTGCTACTTATGACTGTAAATATGTCTTTTATGATTAGCAAACTGTTAATTTTGTTAATTTGTCGATTGGTTAATTTTTTCTGTCACCAGCTGACAGTCTAAAAATTGCCAGACGTGAATGAAAAAGAGGACGGCTTTCAGAGAAAAGCGTTATTTTTTATACAACTGTGTCATAAAATAAAGCTGGAAAAGATAGACGTTGAGCGTATGCTGAATGATGAGGACAGAGATGTGTTTTATCCTTAGTTGAGGTAAAATTTTCGATCATGCCGTATGATTGCAGTACGTATAATACAATTTTTATCCATAAGGGCAAATAACAATAGAATCTTGCATGGTTCTACCACTCGAACATACACATATTTTGTCCTTACAACGAGTAACCTCAAGGTAATTCGAGTTTTTTATTTTTAAAGTGAATTAGTTTTAACTCTGTAGCTGTTTAATCATATTCATCATACAACTAACTATTTTATTAGAAAAAAAAGTAATGTCACGCAGTTTTACTTTTTTAAAGAATTAATTAAGCCTAAACTTAATTGAAATTAAGCAACATTAATTGAAGTTTACAGAGAAACAAAAATCAGGGTAGCAGGCAAACAAAACATTGCATGATGTTCCATTCTTCTCATCGTGTGTCGTACGTAAGAGACGCAGCCACGAAATTTAGTAATGTACATATACATTAAGTTTAATGAAACAAGTATTTACGAAATCAATCATGCTATGCAGCTAAAGTGTCAGAATTAGAAGGTGTCAGTAAATGTGATCGGAATATTAACACAACACAACACAAACATACCTCTTTAATATCATATAAAGGTATCTGGAAAAGTCACTGCTTGTTATTTTGAGAAGAGTAGTATATCTTTTGGCGTTGATTTTTTCTTTAGTTGATTCTCTAAAATATGTGCATTTTTAATTTGTGTTGATGAAAAGAATATTTGAAATATTTCTACCTGGTACTAAAACTTTATAAATCTACATGTTTGTAACTTCAATAAAAAAACGTAGTTGGATATTTGTCATGAAATGGTTATTTGTATTATTAGTATTTTTAAGGGTTTCATTATTTAATCAGTCAAACATTTTATAGATAAAATTTTTTTTTTATCACTTAAACTTTATAAATTAACATATTTATTACTTTTATAAAAAAACGTAATTGAGTATTTGTAATCAAATATTGTATAATAGTTAATTTTTATTAAGTATTCTGTGATAAAATTGCAACGAATAAAACATTAAATACCAAAACTAGTTCAGTAATCACACGTAGTTACAAGCAACAAAATATTAAAGTATGACGTTGAAATCAAAATTATAACTTCACTGGTTAATTTTTTTTACTACGTTCTTTTTCTTGTACTTGGAAATAATTTTTTTTTTTTACCTTATTGACAAACAACGCGAAACGAACGATTTTGTAAACTCATGTAGTCATCTTTTGAGAACTTGAATTGTTCCGATTTTATTTGAAAACAATGGAATACATTACCAGATATTTTACCACACAAAAATGGAATTGGCTAGTTGCAATCTCGTCACAAAAACAGATGAGTCCCGATGTCACTCATACATTAAAAATCTTAATGATTTTTAAAATTATTGACGAGGTAACCAAATAATGTAAATGACAATGCTTACAGACCATGAGTGCCAAAATAGGTTTTGTCATGCAATTCCTTTACGAGGCTCAAAATTAGAAAAATAGTATCGTTACGGTAATCACCAACGTCATTATCACCAGCCTCACCAAAATAACTATATAAATATATTGTACAGCCACATGATGGCTCTGTCGGTAGCGTGTCTGCCTACAGATCTTGATGGCCGGGGTTCAAATCCCACTCTGGACAAAAATTTCATCATTGAATGAGGTTTTTTTCTGGATGGGAGTTGTACTTCAATAAACCTACCGATCCATCTACCGTTTCCTCCTACTGTTATTAAACCCAACGTATGGCTAAATACACTTTATGGTGTCAAAATAGCCATGTCTGAGCCCTTAAGGGGCGATGATGAATATAAAATAAAAAAATATATTGTACGTATGTACACTCGTGTACGCGGTATGTGCGGGTATTTATGTAGAGTCTAGTATTTTTCTCAAAAACAAAATCATCCAAAGATACTATTTTTTAACTTAGTCCACGTTTACGTATTTACAACACGTAAGTATAGGCCAAACATTTTAACCGTTTTGTATTTTTTTGCTGGCAAGAAGACAAATAACATTTAATAATTATTTTTATTTTTTTAACATATTAATACTTTAATAATTGCAATTTACTTGTGCGTTTTCTATGTTAATTACATCAAATTGCACAAAATTGTCGATTGTATAAGTAGTCATCCTAATGTAAAATAGAGTTAGGTAATTCATACAACTAGTGTACTTTAAAAAGTTTAATTATTACTTTTTATTCGTGTTTTTACAATTTGAATTAAACGTAACATATCAATTTTGCGCGTAGATGAAGTTGTTTGTATTTCCATTAGAGTTTCTGCGCCCTTAGAACAAAATTATAATGTTTAATAAAATTGTGCAACGATACGTGTATTTAATCTGAATTCATTATAAATTCAAAATTCATGATTAAAAAAAAGTACAGTATAGTAATTTTTATTACTAATTACATACCTTTTACAGTAATGCTCAAGAAATTTGTTACTATTCCAATGCGATTTTGGGCTTGACAAGAATAATTTCCGCTATCACTTTCCAAAAAGCTTTTAATGTAAAATTCTTGATTATCATTTTCAAAATTATAATGTTCTGACGACTCTAAAAGCACATTGTTTTTGTACCATGTTACTTTAGGCTTTGGCTTGCCATTAGCATAACAGTACAAAAAAATATCTTTAGCCTCTCTTACATCAGCGAAAACTTTCATGTTATTGAGGTTGGTATTTGTAATATCTGGTACTTCTGGAGCTATGAACGTAATATGAAATAAGTGTGTGTTGCAAAATTGTATTAAAAATAATTTGAAAATAATTTCATAAAAAATTTTTTTCTTACTTTGTAAAGTTAGATTGTAAAATTCCCATGATGGATTACGTATTGAAACTTTTTGACATTTGTAAGTGTTTTGATCTTTATCTGTCAAGTTCTTGATCTCTAGGATCGTTTGATAAGTGAAATCGGACCTTACCGACTTAATAGATATTTTTTCTGAAATAAGATGTAAAAAAGTTAAAATTTAAGTTAATAAATCACCTGGTGCTATGAATTTGTAGATTTTTTAAATCAAAAAATTGAATCATAACCTACCGAATTCATAATCCTGTTCCTTTTTATTGATAACCCAATTTGTAGAATCATTAGTAAATAAATTGACAACGGCACAGACTAAAGTAACGTTGTCCCCTTCATATAAATCTGTTTCTGGTTTTATTATCCCAAACAGAGCCTCACTAGGTTTTTCATCTTTATAAATAATAAAAGAAAGTCGTTAAGCTGAGAAATCATACAAGTAAAGTAGAAATTTAAGCTTAAAGATGTTTATCACATTTATACCAGTAATTAGCACATTCTTTTCAGTCGAATTGCAGTCATAAATGTTACAGTCTTCACAACTCATTAGACTCGTAGTTGTCCTGTTTGTTGATAATGCTGAATAAATTTTTGTTAGACTTTGCTCCTCTATTAATGAGCTCTGTAACAATTAAATAATCATGAAAACTATAATTTTTATTATTTGGTCTTACAATAAAGCAACATTTTTGTATTTACTTTCACAAAACTAACCTCAAGTTTGACTATCTTGCATTTATCTTGGGATTGAGATTCTGGGCACTTTGTATAGAACCACGGTACATTCAGCTTAGGGAGACCATAAGCACTGCAAAATACAGTCGTATTTTGGCTCGGACCCAAATAAATTTTTCCGGTCGGTAGTGTCCAAATTTCCTTGCCAGCTGCAAGTATGATATCAATTAATTAGTTAATAATGCATGCGTACAACACGATTGCTTGTCAATATTTTATAAAAAATGGAAAAGGAAATGAGTAATGTCATTATTTTATTACTATTAATGTAAACGTGTATCGTTTCAACATCTGGATTATTTTTGTAATCCTCCTTCTTTATGTTCTTTCTTTTCTCGGCACAGCCATATCTACCAGTATCACCGAAGACGCTTAACGGCCTTTGAAATGTTGCATTGCGGTCCAACTCATTTTCATAAATCATGTGCTTGGATGTCCTTGTCTTTTTATCAATAAAAGAAAATAATTCAGCACCAATCACGAAAAGAAACTTTTTCACAACTGTCACATAAATATACACGCACAAAATATAGTCATGTCGTACAACTTACATGGTTCCTATTTTCTGGATAGTAAAATACGAGTTCTTCAGTCTTACTCATACACGTGATTTCAATAGATTGTCCTTCATTGATAGTCACCCTGGACATAAAGGGATGGAGCGGGGGCGAGGATGAGTATCCATGGCAGCCTAAAATTTTTGAAAAGTTAATTAAGTCAAGTATATACAGATAAAAACAAAATTTGTAAATCTTATGAGATAACGAATGCAATCTTACTATAAGCAATGGCGTTAAAAGTACGGTGGATTACCATGGATTATATAATTTCAAAATGCTGCTTTTTATTTTACGTATTGATTGTGTGACTATTTAATTATTTTCCTTTGCCCAATTGTAACTTTGTAAAAACGTCATACATGGTAATAAAAAGACAGCAATAACAGGACAATATCATGCACTAAGTATATTATAGTTATGCTGCTAGTTTTATAATCTTAGAGACTCAAGGAATTATCACTTTGATTCTCTATTAAAAATTTTATAGTTTAAAATCCTTGATTTTTGGTGGGGGAAAAATACTCAAAACGTCGAAATACGAACAATCTAATTTTTCAATGAATTGTAGATTTTTATGAGTAATGCCTGAATATTCAGAGACTTTTTTGGAATGCCAACACTCAGATGGCTCGGTTAGAAAGATCAGTGATAGTTTTCAGTCATAATAATTTTCTTAATTTTGTTACATTTTCTTTTAACAATCGTTGGTGACTGAAATATGCTAAGGAATGCGAATTTTACTTTCATCCCACATTTATAAACACGAAATGGTAAATACGTACTGTATGCGAGATGTGCAATAGTAGATAATTAAAGATGCGTGGAAGTTTTACAGTCGGAAGCAAATGAAGTTTCGTCTGACTCATGCACGGTCTTTTAAGCTGTACAGTGGGTACGTGATAGGTACTTATGACCCCGAAATCAGAAACAATACTTAAAACTTTATACATAGGTATAGAAAAGTTGTTTTTTTTTACTTTATGGCATTTTTTTATCTTTATACGTTTACTGCGCCCGGAATAAAAAAAAAGAGTTCGCACCTACTCCAACGGGAGCAAATAATATAAAAGGTCCATCGAGCCTGGTGCTTGCCCTATCGACATTACCATATAGAGTATAAATACTACTGTTCCTGATTATTGTATGGACTTGTAAAATTATGAAATTATTTGAAAAGTATTTATTAACAAGTCATAAAAAATTTTTTTTTTTTTAACTACGTATTAGAGTTAACCACATCATACATCAGTCATTTTACAAAAACTGTGATATTCTGTGAAGCCCATGCTTCAAAACGATGGATTGAATTATTTTGAGTCAGAACTTTTTTTTAAACGGTTTCAACAAATTTCTTCTAAATACGTTTTCGAGAACGAGTCGAAAAAACTTTTTGCGTTCAAGATTGAAAAAGCAGGTTAAAATATCATTTCCATGACGTGAAGCATTTAGAAGTCTCAGTTTTTGCGGCTTCTAATGCCTAGACGTTTCTTTTTACATTTTTTTTTACTGGGTACTATTCAAAAGTTTGAGGTGTCAAATAGCTTTTCTAATAGTTTACGACCAAGAATTTTTGTTAAGTCCAAGATATTTAATTTTTAAGCCTACTGTTGATACTTTTGCATTGCGCGCCACAAATGACTTAATTTGGCCAAGCAATTAATTTTCAGACACTTGGGCTGCGTTTAGAGGATCTGGCAGATTCCCAGACTCCATCTAAACATAGCTTTGGAATTAATCGTTTCGTATTCCAAAGTGTACGAGAACAAGTTAACTTTTTTTAGACCCAAATTTGAATGTGGCTATTTGTAGTGGCGTTTGCGGAGCGTTTTTCCTGGCATACTAAGCGATCATTACCGCAACGCCCCTACTGTCAGAGAGATTTGAAGTTATTGATTAAATGACTGTAGTGCACAAAAGGGTCTGGGTTGCAAATATAAGAAATGAAATTTTGTCGAAAAATTCTGACTTGGGGATCCACAACTGCTAAAAAAGTACAGTTAGTGTAATGACAAGTGTGTCATTTTAAAATTATTAAAAAATTGCATTTGAAATAACATAGATTTTCAAAAATGACTGTAGAGTTAGGCCCAAACGTTTCCAAGTCGTTTGGACCTCACATAACTAGGGAAAAATAATAAAAGTATTCTAAACGTTTGAATGAAACTCAGTTGAAGCGTAAAAATATTGTTCCTTAAATATTGTGTGTTAAACAGTTTTTGTAAAATGATCCATGTATATATATACTCTACTGCAATACAAAATTGTGTTTCACGTACAAACTGGAAAAAAGCGTTTTTTCATAATCAGTGGTTATTTTCTTTTTAATGAACATATGTTACTACATTTTAACGCTTTCTATTGCTTCAAGCAATTAAATTACATGTAAGCTATCATTAAAATCCTACTTAATAACAATCAGACGTTTCGAAAGATTAACAGGTAATGACTAGGAAATTTTCTTTGTTTGATTTGGATGTAGAAACTAACTTGTAGACCTATTCAAACCATTATCAACGTAATTAAAGTATTGTATCTATATTTTTTACTGATATAAAGAATTGTGTCATAAACCTATGGTATTTTTTTCCTTCATCAAAAAAAGTCAAGCATAAAATAAAATGCACAATATTTTTATTATTTCTGAAAATAACATTTGATGCACAAAACAATTGTACCCTTAGCTCTCAAAAATAGCAATGCGGAAAAATTGTACTTCATATTTAGCCGTAAAAGGTACAAATAAATACGTTGAAGACAAAGAGTTAGTATCGCAAGATAAATTATATCAAATTTTTCCTGGTGTGTGTTTTCCTTTTAATTTTTAAAGCAATTAGAATATCGTGAACGAGCAGTTATATATATTAAGTTTTACTAATTTTAAGACAAAAAGTTACAGTATAAAGTATTAAAATGCAATATACACGTTATGGTTAACAGCCGTATAGTTTGAGGAAAAAACGACAGTGCCCTTTCCACATTTAACATTGATAAATTTACTCTTGACAAGTATTGTGTTGAATCGAACGTATTTTATTTATTTATAAAAGATGACACCATCACAAGTTTTTTCAGCGTACTAGGGAGTCAAACTTTTCCTAACGTTGAAAATGTTAAAAGGGCTGGGCTTTGTTGTTTGTTGTTTTAAGCGCCCGCATGGATGAATTCCTTAAACAAACCGATTGATATAAACTGTATACTCACATGTAAGTATGGCGAGAACAAAGAACATCAATTTCCACCAAAATGGCCACGATAGGCCCCATTTTTCTTTGGAGTTTGACATCTTACCTATCGGAATGTCTCTAATGTAATAAATCCTTTCAGCTTGCACGGTTGGACCCTAAAGTCTTACGTTCCAGCTAGAGATAAGGATCTGTGGAAAAACAAAAAAATTATTACAGATAGCTATATAATCAATACAGTTGTATCGATATTAAAAAATTTGAAATATACTGACATACCAGAAGACGAATCGACACTGAGCTGGAACAACAAAAACTAACAGCTACTTTTCGTGCAGCACCTATAACAGCTACGTACCCCACCACTTTGTAACATTCCTGGTAGCACCGTCATCAATTTTGATGCTCGTCTAACACAAAGCCTTTGTCATGAAACATAAAATCACTGCCTAGTTATTTTTAAATGAATGCAACGAAAAAGTATTGTTTTTATTTAAAATCTTGCTTAGGCACTTTATCAAACACTACAGACATCTGTAAAAAGTATACAGAAAAAGGCGGCCCCTCCTGAATTATCTTAGATACTTCAGAAGCAGAAAAATTCTACTACATTTTTAATTATTATTCTCAAAAAGAAACTAGAAACTAGAAATACATTGCGTGATCTATTTTTGTAACTATCTTATACATCTTACTCCATTAGTATTGACCCTAGAAAGCAAAGCTTGGTCCATATTTCAATCTATTAACTTTAAAAAGAGCTGCTCAATAGTACTTGGTTCTAAAAAATACAAACATCCTTAGTTCTTTCTTGAAAAACTATTTCGTTTTATTTCCTAACATACTTAGCAGCATAATTTTCATTATCTTAGGCCTTATTACAATTAATACAATTAATAATTATTGTTTTCTTAATGAATCTATACTTAAACTGTTCTAAGATAGCAGCTCGTAAAGTTTTCTTTTTTTTTCACAGTTGATAACTGACAGTTATCGACAATTAAAGCGTAGGCATACTTTGATTTTAAATTGACAATATTGCGAAAATAATACTTATAATAACCTAAAGTTGCTTATTCTATACTTCAATTGATATGCTAAACCTTAAATAGTTTTCCAGAAACATTTTTATAACACATAGTACAACATTAATATTATGTAGAAAATGTGAAAAATTTATTTTAATTTCAAATCAGATCTTTGAATCGTAGTTTTTGTAATTTATTTTTATCAATTTCAGATTTAATTTGTTCAAATCAAGTTACAGTTACTTGAACCGAGGTAAAGTAGCTAAATTAAAATGCATTAATATTAATCTTTAGGAACCTTTTAAAGTCGATAAAAAGTTTCAGCAATACCCAAATTTATTGTAGTCAAACGGGCAGTAATCCTCAGTTACAACAAATATTTTTTGGTGGAAAACTTTACGTCATTCTTACAGTTTTTTGTTTTTTGTTTTTAAGGAGGTTTCAGCGTTCTAGTGTCGCCATATAAGACATATGTCATTAAATAGTTTAGATTACGATGAATCTATAGGTACCCTTTCTTGTACCCTTAATTGTCCCGAGAGATCTGTTTTTCGTTTACTGTAAATGTGTACTATGAATTTCAAATCAAAAAATCACGCAAAGTGTTTGTATATTCTATAATCAGTTAACTTAAAACACATTATAGATTTCTACCAAGTGAATTCAAAAATAATTAAGAATACAGACATCAACAAGAGGACTTATAAATAAGTTTAAAAAATATGACTGATACGTCAAAACGCAGAAAATCATTTAATTTAGTGGACAGCATTTTATAGTATAGGTTTTCTGCTTATTTCTCAGTACAACTTACGAAGAAAATTATAAAATATATACTATGCCTATATATCTACAACTTATATACTGAGGAAAATCGTATCATAAACAGAAGAATAATTTTTAATGAAGCCTTTTTTATTATGTGATTGGGGTTGAAAGTCAAGTGACAATAACAGTAGGAGCGAGAAATTTTAATTAACAATATTTTTTGACATTGGTCTAAAATGACGCATAAACAAAGTCGAGTTACGGTCCATCATTTGGTTTGAAGCTCCCGTTTATTTCAGTGTTGCCATTCAATTAGCGAGCTTGAATTTTAGTACCCAATCTGGTTCAAGCTGAGATTACGTGGTTATAATTCACTGACATTCGTGGGTTGTAAAAACTAACGATTCGTAAATCATTACTATAATCCTATATCATTACTGTATTATCCTCGGTTTAGACAAAAAATAAAATTTAAAATATCAGTAACGGTAACAACGGTTCAAAGTATAGATGCAAACCTTGCAGAATATGTTTTTGGCAAGATCAAAATAGACTTTCTAACATGAGAAAAAAATTTAAAGATCAGTCAATACTATTTGTAAATTTAAAAACTAATTAATAAAACATACATCATTAGAAAATGTTTTTTCCATGGAAACCACAGAATTTACATCGACGAACAAAATTCACTCAAAAAACATTGACGAGAATATTATTTTTGTTTTTATTTGCGAACGCTGCACAAAAGAAATTCACTAAGAGAAAAAACAAAATATAAATGGTGCTATTTCACCGGCTTATTTGAGATATTTTAGTATTTGACCAATAACTTTCAATATTTAGAATAGTAATTTTTATCATTAGTCCAGTGATATTAACTGTTTGTATGTTCGATAGAAATTGCTTTCCAGAAAAAAATTTTGTTATGAAGACCGAAAATTTCCTCGACGTGATAGACACCAGATTACCATTCTAGCATAGTATATATTTTTATCATTTTATACTTTCAGTGTGATTCCGCTGTAACTGACTTAGACATTTCCCCAGCTAGTTTTCGCGTATTGGTGCAGAATAAATGTACGTAAAATTCAGTATTGAAGTAATAAACAACATTAAAAATCGTTTTGGTAGTATCAGAAAAAAGAGTCAAAATGCCTTTTTCGTTCAGTGCCACTTTTGAGATTTTTCAATTTTTTACCCTCACTCTGCGAACATAGAGCGTAAGTTTATTATCCAACTGTAAATAGACTTTAATAACTTAAGGGTATGGTCAATCTTTTGCCATTAATACTGCAACTGAATTCTTCCATTCCTAGTCCGAGAAGTGGACATATATTTTGGGTACAAAATATAATCAAAACAAAAGAATAAGCGGGAGTCTTTCGATGGCATTATATAAAGGTGTATTTTCAAACTGTACTATAAAGTAAACAATCGGCCACCGCATTATAAATCTGTATTTGACACTCTATTATGTTACCGACAGAAATGGGCACTATTTAATTAAGTTGAAATACTCTGTGATACGTTGGTCAAAGTTTTAAATGATGTGAAGTGAACACTTAATAACTTTACCTAAACGTAATATTTAATCCTTTATTGCATCGGGAATAGTAACTAAAATAAAAAAATGTAACAAATATTTCAAGTACTGAAATTTGAAATGAAGACATTTATTAACTTTATTAAAAATACAATATTAAGAGTATTTTATGTAAAACTACCTGGTATCTGCGTTTTTACCTGCTTTTTGAATATCTTCCAAGATTAGTCTAAAAATATGATTNTATATATTACGTTACAAGGCCGTAAAGTGGCTCATGTACGGCCGCGTGATGTCGCCCTCGGCGTATTCAAACTGGATCCAAAGCTACAGTAGATGGATCCAGACTGTATCCAAACTGTAGGTTCATTTCTACTCGGGGCATGAAGTTTGGAGAAAGTTTGGCCAAACGTAAAAATTTCCACGCGGGTACCATAAAATAATTGTGAAAACTCATAGATTTTTCTGAGTCACCAAATATAAAAGATACGTTCTTGGCAAATGCGTGTACAAAAATACTCCAGATACTTCAAGCAGAAAAAAATTAACTTATGCTCTTGCTTACATTTTTTTCAATTGAAGTGGTTAACCATATATTTTTAAGAACTCATGGAATTCTTTATAAAAAACTGCATCATCATAATTTTTAAATTTCTTGGGTTTGTGATTTACTTACGAAGTTATAGCCGATTTTGTAACGACTCCCATGAATCGACGTATTAACGTTGCAAGTTTCTAGTTGTCATTTTCTTAAAATTAAAGTGGTTAACCATAGTTTTTATCATTAATAAATTTGGCATATTTTGTTAATATAATCACTTAATTACAGAAGTTTTTATCATTCCAATAAAAACCATTTAAGCCACCGTATAATTACTCTAGTCTGTATTATGTTATTTTCATGAAACCCATGGAAATAAAAGCATTCTGGAATGGTTATGAGTGCGTGTCGTTCATACAGCGCCACACTAACTAACACCAAATAAATATATACAACTATAACCAGAAAAAAGACTTATTAGTTCCATGGACCTCAAAAGGCTACGGCAACCTCCCATAACACTTTAACTACATATACAGCGTTGTGACGTACAGTATCTAGAACCTTTGTAAGTTCGCGCCCAAGACTCACCTCTCACGGCGCATGAGCAGCGGATACAGAGTATGATGATCACCTTTCGGCGGCGGGCCCGAGCGTTATCAGATCTCCCGCTCTCTCTCTCTCTCTCTCCGATCAGCCTCCGAACCTAACGCCACGCACGCGACTGCTCTCGCTTTGAGACTCTAATAAACGAACATATACATTCTTCCACGTGTATTCAATCCCCTTACACCCCGAAATTCCACAATTCCCACGTAACAGGAGGTTGTAGATAACCCGACCCCCAATTTTTGGTGCTCGACGTGTGGCGAGTTGTGTACGACAAAGTGATAGAAAATTTTTTTTGGTTTTCTTTCGTCGTCGGGAAGCACCCACAGTGCAGTGTAAGTGGAAATAAAAAGAATCATCGTGAAAAAAAAAGCGAAATAAAAAAAAAGAATTTAAAGAAGAAAAGTGAAAAATAACAAGAAAAGAAAAGAATAAAGTGTTAAGAAGACGCACGCGGCGAGACACGTGAGAAACGAGCAGGTGTCAAGTACCAGCGTGGGCGCTCAGCAGCCATCCAAGAGGCCGGCACCAACAGGAAATAAAACAAGGGAGAGCCAAAACACGGAACTACATCACACCACGCACCCTCTGGTAGCAATATTTTTTTTTTGACACTTTGGTTACGGACACGGAAATGCCTTGGGATCATACTGCTTATAATACTGTCCAGGTAGATAAAATTTATATTAACGGTAAATAATATTACTGCTGGGCGATAAGTTTTATCAAATTCGCCCATAACAAACAAATACAACCAAACAAACAAAAAAAAAACACAAAAAAAATAACCAAGCAAATAAAACAAAATGCAGTCGGGAAAAATTGATAACGTTGTAGGTGGGACGATGGACCGCTTAGCAGACGTGGAGGTCGTAACAGACGACAGTTTATGGTAACAATTTTGCCACGATCCCGAGGCGGTCAAAGAGTTAGAAAAGTTGAACAAAAAAACAAAAGATTTAATTGGAAAAATTTTTTAAGGCATGAAAACGGTCGTGCTAAGAGATAAGAAAAAAGAGGGCCCTAAGCAAATAATTGGAGGAAACAAAGCCTCAGAATCATATATAGAGCCCCTGCGTAGTGATGATGAGTCAGATAGGGGGCCCGCTAGGAATCAGCTTGGCAATTGGAGAAGGGAGACAGAGTTGCTCCGGAGATGGCCAGAAAAGGAGGGGGGAGAAAATGAAAGAGAATTCCACAACAGAGATAGAAGGAAAGCTAGACCGGTGCGGGAGTTCGAAAATTTTAAAAATAACCAGGAAAGGTGGGAGCAAACAATAGGTGGAGCTGCACACAGATCGCCGCATCACCGGGAGTAAGAGAGGAATATAAATTACTAGATTAAAGAATTGAGCACAATAATCGCCACAATACCAATATTTACAGGGGATCCAATAAATCTAACAGGGTAGTAAGGGCAATAGGCCGACAGGTGGACGACAGAGACGTCCTATATTTTTTGGCAACGCTATCCAGCAGGCTCAAAGGTCGAGCGGCAGCACATTTAAATGATAGAATCACACAGTTTGAGTCTATTGAAGAATTTCTTGAGGAGGTTACGGAAAGGTACAGGGCCACAAGTAGCATAGAGACAGTTATGGCAAAAATTAGGTCGGAACGACAAAGGGATAGGGAATCTGTAGAAGAATACTCACATCGCATGCAAAAGTTGTTTAAAAGGGCCATGGAGCTTCAAGAAACAAACCTTGAAGTTTCTGAAATGTTAAGGCAGGAATTTAAGAAAAATATTCAAAAAGAAGTAGTGACCCAATATATATTAGGCCTTAATCCCCCGTACAACCACGAAGTTTCAATGCATAGGCCCATAACGCTAACAAAGGCCATTACATTGGCATTGAAAGTCGAGGATATAATGGCTATGAAATCACCTCGAGTAGACAGCAATAAATATGAGAGATGGGAAAAAGAATTTAACAAAAAGGAAGACGAGGTAAACAAGTGTAACTATTGTGGCCGAATTGGGCACAAAGCAGAAGAGTGTCGTTCATTGTGGCACGACATAGAAAAAGGGCTGCTAGTGAAGAAAGGTCGCGGTGAGGAGACCAGAGCACCGTACTATACAAGGTACCAGGATAGGGGTGAAGAAAGAAGAAGTGCAACATCATATAATGACAGTGGAAGAAGACCAGGAGACTACAGACATAATAATATGGCTCAGGCAGAGAATAAATACAACTACGGCAGATATGGGAGAGATTTTGAAAAAGGGTATGCTTATCGCGAAAATAATAACAATAACAATAGTAATAACAGATATTATGAGCCGAATGGCAGAAATTATGGCCAAAGAGACAGTGGTAGGGATGATAGCCGAAATAATTATGATTGGAAAAGTAACGAGCGTTATGAGCCTAGACACACAAACGGGACACAAGACGCAAAGGAGGCTGAACCTAGACGGGGTGATATCTCTAGTAAACAGAAGCCGAATTTTTAGAACGATGCTCGAAGTACTCCCCCAACATCGAGCATCGAGAAAAAGTGGCTACGTATTTTAAAGGACCAAAAGTAAACGATGTAAAAATTGGAGAGAAAGAAGAAAAACCCATATAGTCGGAGGTGTGGGGAAAGGAGATAAACGAAAACAAAATTAATACTCGTCAACAAATCGAACCAAATTTCAAAAAAATCTAAAAGATGAAAAGATAAAAATATATCGATGGAAAAAGAGGACAAGAAAGAAGTCACGACGGTACTAATAAACTATGCAGCAGTAGAACGCAGACCGCCAACAGTAACGCTGGAGAGTGAAGATTTCCGAAATAAAAGATCAGATTTCTATGCTGACACGGGTGCTGAGATCTCGATAATAAAAGAAGATTGTATAAAAGAAAATTCGCCATTGGATGAGGATGTAAAAGTAAAAATAATTGGAGTAACTCATGGAGAACGTGAAACAAAAGGCATGGTGGACACAATGATCCATGGTATGAAGTGCACTTTCCATGTAGTCCCACAGGATTTTCCGATCGAAGTAGACGGAATCCTTGGATGGGATATGTTTAAAAAATAAAATGGTGAGGTGAGCGCAAAAACAAATATACTTAGCCTAGGTGGTGTGGAAACCCCACTGAAGACGGCAGAATATTTCGAGATAGCAGCGAGATCCAGGCAGGTTATAAATGCAAGAGTCAAAAAAGAATTCGGAAAGATTCAAGTTGGATTTGTGCCACTTCAAGATTTGGGAGAACATGTGCATTTTGGAGACTTTTACGGCACTAATAATAAAGGTAAAATATATGTGGAATGCGTGAATTTTTCAAACATAAAAAGGAGAATTACAGTACCAGAAGTGGATCTAATAGAGTGCGAAGAAGTGAAGAAAATGGAAATAACTGGCAACGTGGGGGACGGCACCAGAGAAGAAGAGACTGCATTTGTTGGCTTGCTCGAGGAAGTCAAATTGGAAGAAAAAGAAATAGAAAAAAAATACAGATTGAGATATAAAAGCGTAGATGGAGATAAAGAAATCGACACGTACGTGGTAAAAGACTGTGATATAAAAAGTGTCGAAGAAAGAATTGAAAAAATTATGGCACTGATCGACACTGAGGGCTGTAACGAAGAAGAGTTACAGCACGTAAGAAAATTAATATCGATGAATCCGTTTGTGTTTGGGTTTGACGGGGAACCGTTAAAAACAACTCATTTAATTAAACACAAAATAGAGACTACAACAAATAAGCCAGTAGTAGGCCAAAAGATCGATGATCAAAGCAAGACGGTGCAAGCGCTGCAGGGGGGTGTGACTGACGTGGAAAAAGAGAAAATACAAAAGCTAGTAGAGGCGATCCCAACTAACACAATGGAAACAACTAAGTACTTAATGGAACGAATTAGAGTCATAACATATGGAAACCATGAACGATACCTTCAAGATATAAAAACGTTTAAAGATAAAGCTGGAAGAATAACGGAGGAAGGTTTAAAAATGTTTGCAGAGTACTTCGGCAATTATGACAGAGTTACAGAAATGGTGGGCGAATTTGAACACTTAGCCGAGAAAATTATAACAAAATTTGGAACAACGGTGGACATAATATACTTGGCGAGTCGGGGAACGACGCATATACCAGATGCGGCATTAAGAACGATTTTGGAAGCAAAAATTTTGGCAGAGCAGCTGAGACCAGATCTACAGTTCCCAGTAAGAGAAAATATAACCACAGAAGAAGAAATTAGAGAAATCTCAGAAATAACGACCATGGCATTTAACGGCAGAATAATATATTACATTCGGATACCACTGGTTACGAAAAAAAATTTGGACCTTCTTAGGATATCATCATTGCCAGTGGAACAAAAAGGCTTAAATACTACGGATTTAGTGGCATACTTGCAGCCAACATACAAATACATATCGAGCAGTGTTAGTGAGAAAAGATTTATGCCAATACCGCAAGAGGTGATAAGACTATGTAAAAGACTAGGAAAAACACGAATATGTACACAAATGGAGCCAACACAGGAAGTCGAAGAGGACCACCCCTGTGAGATACGTATCATATTAGGTATTGCAGTGAAGAAACCAGAAGAATGTCCGATAATATTAGCCAAGTTAAAGAGCACATTTCAGACACGTCTCCATGCTAAAAACCAACATGCCTTTACCACCACGAGAAAGGACAAAGTCCACATACAGTGTGAACACACCGAACACAAGACACTGAAGGTGGTGGATTCTGGAGTAGTCAGCTTAGCAAGAAACTGTATAGCTCAAGCATCGAATACAAGACTGGATCCAGGACAAGAGGAAGGTGAAAATCGCATAATGAAACTTGAAAGCGCAAATCTAAACTTGAAGGAAATACTACAAAAGGTGAAAGGGGCTAAAGGAGGTATGTTATTGGAATTTATGGAAGCAGTGATGAAAAGAGACGGACTACAGGAACTCGATAACCAGGAACACGGACTTGACGATAGGATAAAAATAGGTACTAAGCTAGCGGATATACTCCAACGGGCACACGAATTAGTACAAACAAAGAAGGAATTCTCAAATTGGAAGGAATACGCATTGTTGGCAGCGGAAATAGCACTAGGAGTGGCAGCCGGATCTTTTGGATTTTTAAAATGGGGGGGTCCAATAATACTTAAAGGTTTGAGAATGATTACAGGCGGACGGGAGAGGAACCGCGGAAACACCAACTCAGTACTACAAGACTTGTCAACCCAGAGGGCCATGGTTAATGCACGAGAGGTACAAGTGCTACTGGGCGAGCGGGTAGGATCAGAAGGCAGAAGACTACCAGCTCAGTTAACAACCAATCCGCGATGATCACTGAGATCGACGATGTAATAAAAAGGGTTATACATAAGATGTGTACAGATTTAAAAAAATAAAATAATTAAATAAATAATAAATATACAAAGAATATAATTATACAAAAATAATGTAAAGAGAGCAGCGCAAACAAGAACAATTATGTATACACAAATAATTCACAGACAACATAACACAAATATACTCGCACACACAAACCAGTATGGCCATCGAGGACGATGACCGCGTGGCCTCGGACGTGTGACGTACAATATCTAGAACCTTTGTAAGTTCGCACCCAAGACTCACCTCTCACGGCGCATGAGCAGCGGATACAGAGTATGATGATTACCTTTCGGCGGCGGGCCCGAGCGTTATCAGCTCTCCCGCTCTCTCTCCGATCAGCCTCCGAACCTAACGCCACGCACGTGACTGCTCTCGCTTTGAGACTCTTATAAACGAACATATACTTTCTTCCACGTGTATTCAATCCCCTTACACCCCGAAACTCCACAATTCCCACGTAACAGCGTCACTGTAAAGGAGCATTCTCATGAAAAAAAGCATGAGTAATATTTTCCATGAAATTGAAATATTCACACTTATTTATTCTTCAGGAATTTCAGCATCAAATAGCGCTGTAAGATATTTCATTTCTAATTTTGATAATTCATGGTCATCAAATTAAGGTAATTCATAACACCTATATTTCTCAACCTACTCGTACAACAGTTAATCATTAATTTTTTTAATGTTTATTATTGTTTATCGTCAATGAATACCTTAGTAACATAATAAATTTTTACATCACAAAACTGACAAAAAAGAATTAATAATTTTAACTAGGTGCAAAAGGTTGAGAACAATTTTACCGCTGTATACATATACTAGAAAACAGAAAACATCATTTTAAAATGCAAATGTCTTTAAAATGGCACTTGGCATGTTGATCATCTCTTCACATATAGACCGTAGTTTTGTTATTCGTCTTATATGCATTTTTTGAAACGATTGTAAAAAAAATTTTAAAGTTATGAAAAAAAGAACAGATGTTTTTGAAAGTGAAATATCTTGGAAACGGCATGCCTTAAGGTGAGACTGTGATGAGCAATAAAGTGTTTAAGAAACTGGTTGTGACGAATGTACAAGAGGTCGATAAATTGTAATGATATTGTATTCTCACTGCAGTACATTTTGCTTAATTTAATAATAGCAAACTGATAATTACAATCGCATAACAACAGTAAATGATATATCTACAGATATCTCTTGACAAAGCCAAAGATTTGCCCTTTTTCGCCAACATGGGCGCTTCGAGCGTCTTTTTTTATCCCCTCCATGTGTATGATGCTGTCATACTTAAGCTTCCCTCGATCAGCTTATTATTTCAGTCGATGTTTTGTTACAATTCAAATTTTAGTTTAACACTACTCATTTCTGGAATACTTTAATTGTTAACAAAACAAATAAAAAGTAAATCACGTGTTAGTAAAAATGAATAACGCACCAGCTTGCATGAAAGGATTGGAGGAGGTTTCCTGTGAAAAGGTGAATATTTTTGTCATTATTGTCATTAATTGCGACGTAAAATATATTCTACATAATTATCTTAAAAGCCATATCGGTCGAAAATCACGCCTATAATACCCACGAACAGAAATCATCAGCGATAAAAAAATGTGGTGATAACATCAATCTCAAGAAGATTATTGATAATTGTAGAAAATGAAGAGAAAGCTCATGTATCGAAACATATTATGTAGGTCATTTTATAAAAGTTGCGTTTTTTAAGCCTGTTTCAATATAAACTATTTTTCTCTGAATAAAAATTCCGAAATAACACCAAAAAATTTATTGCTTGAGTATAGGATAAAAAAACAGGCTTAAATATTATTACCATAATCTGTCACATTTTGAAAAATTGCGTTGAGTGGTCTGACACTCAAACGAAAGCGTTTCGTATTCAAGAAATGATATCAGATTTTTTCACGACTCAAAATTGTATTGTTTTGTGGTATTTTAATTTGATTTTTTAATAAAATAATGTCCTCTGATATAAAACTTTACAAAGCTGGAACAGTTATTTTATCAATTTTAAAAAACTAAACAATTAACATATCACATAATCTTAGTGGCAGAGAATGATGTTAATGAGTATTAATAGGTTTTAATTGAAAAGAGATGAATTACTTCAAAAAAGTGTCAAAGTTAGATAAATTTTACATGCGTGAAATAAATCTGAAATTTCTAGAAATGGTAACTGTCAGTTTCCTGGTGAAACGTGCGAGACAGGGTTAGGTTATACAAGAGCTATTTCTACAGTACACCCTAGGCCAGCGATAACAACACCCTGAAAAATGATTTTAAAAGGACACCAAGCAATGAAATCTAATTTAGAGCGTATTCCATGAAGTAAGAAGTTAATCAACTGTTGTGTGAATACCTTTTTTTCATGTATCGTCATTATTTTTACCTGATGATAAGCGTGCATTTAGTAAGGTGTGTTTCGAATACTTCTGACTACGTGATTCAACAATAAATTCAGAAGTGAGCCATTTCATATCTAAAAAGTGTACAGAAATGAAACTTGTAATTCATCAAAATATTTTTTCACCAGATTTTGTTACGAGAACACCCTGTATTAACAGGTATGTACACTATTAGAAAGCTTCGAAGCTGAGACAGCCTGACGCTGTATTTTCTAACTTTCTTATAAAGTATACTAAAAAAAAAATATATAACGTAATCATGTTTTTGTTGTTAGTTTAAACTATTATTGTTTTAAAAAATTTTTAATTTACATGTATGAGTTAGATTTTTCTTTTAAAACTACTCACTGCTGGTATTAAAAATTTGTATGGGAAAAGTTAATGTACATTTAGCGTATACCAAATGGATCATACAGTTGACAGTATTAGAGCAGATGGCCCTCCGTGGACGTGATAAACATGTTCATTTGAAGATGAAATTAGACAAGTAAAGAAATAAGGGCTGAATAAAATTGATATTGAAGATAAAAATACAATGCATGTATTTAACGTACACAGAATCATAAAATCACACAAATTTGCGAATTATTTGAGTTACCTAATAAAAGCCGTCATAGCCACTGCTTCTCTGGAGGGTAAAAAAAGGCTCATAACAACCTATGTTAATCACTTTTGCCATTACCAACGAGTCCGACACTTTAGCTACAGGAAACTGGGCACTTCAATCGCTGTTGTACAATTATCTGATACCATGATGCATGAAGAAATGAAATCTATGTATTTGATTTTCTGTATTTAACCTTGTGTATTATACTTTACTCTTCCAAGACGGGTGACGAAGAGGCTATTGTAGTCTCCTATAGTTTTCCCTGTCGACCAGTGACTACTCTCTCGTGTTACTTGAGTAAAGAGCACATCATCAGCTGTATACCAGAGCTATCCTCTAGATTAGAAAGCTGGTGAACCGGTGGATTTTCGAATCCTTACGGATCCAAATAAAATAATACACGAAAATATATATAATATNCTGTGACGGTGACTCGTCACGTCTAAATATATATATGTGTGTGTGTGTGTATATGTATATATATGACAAACAAGCGTCTGTTCAAAATATCCTTGGTAAAACCTAGCTAGCTTTTCAAATAGAATTTTCCCAAAAATGGTATAGTTGTTCTGAAAAGTTATGTAACATCAGAGTTTCTGATGATCAAGATATCTTTCACTCGTTACCCCATGTTATAAACAAAAGTAGACCAGATCCAAAAATGTAAAAAAAATTTAATCTTATTGTATTTTTTAGGAAACATGTAATGAATAATTTAAGAATTTAATGTCTTATGAAATTTGTATGTGTATATATAGTATGATTTTAGAATAGAGGAAGAATAGTTTATGCCACCGACGATTTCTTTGCTGTAGCCGAAAATTTACTGAAAGTATGTATATAATAACAAAGCAGCTTAAATCAATAAACATTCGTTAAATTAACTTGATTTTAAAGTACAATAACTCTTTTGATTAGAAATTTATCTTTTAGTATGAAGAACCTATAAGTAATGATTGTTATACTGAAGTTGGAAAGTGGATGGATGGTTGGGAAACACGGCGCAGACGAATAGAAGGTCACGACTGGGTAGTATTTGCTTTGAAACAACCATATTTTATAAGAGCAATATGCATCGATACAGCCTTTTTCACAGGGAATCATGCACCGATTTTTTCACTGCAAGGAACTCATCTTAAACATTCGATAGAAGAAGAGGCTGCAATAAAGTCTAAAAAATTCCTAAACCACAAGTATAATGGAACAGTTCAGGATCGCAGTAACCGACTAGGGACAGCAGCAAGTGCGCAAGACAATTTAAACATCAAAGGGCTCAGTACGCATGTAAGTCGTATTATTATATTTTTTCAACTTTCAAATAGTTTGTTTAGAGTATTGTAAAGATAGTCACTTTTAAAAAAATGTACGTTAAATAAAAATTAGGACTACTTTGCAAGTGCACTTGGAGTACGTTTTTTTAGACTGTCTTGATCTCTATTCTTTAGCCATAGGTGTACACCATGACCTTGATGTCTAACATCTCATAAATAATGAGCATATAAAAATCAGTTTTCGTATAATGCTCAAGATACATAATGAAATTAACGAGACTTCTAACTGTAGAAAATGCCTAAGTTCCGAAGCACACATTAAATGTCTTAGGTAAATACTTTTATAATCTTCTTAGAAATTTATGGTATGCTTTATTGTAATTCATGACTTTTGAAATAAAATTTTTATTAATTATAAAATTTAAATGANTATAATTTGTTGCTTTTTATTTTATGTGTATGATTAAAGACGCTATCGACATAGCTGTAATTTTCCACCTATCCAGTAAAGTCATTTTATCTTTGTAACTGCATGAAACTATTTTATTGAATGATTTAATATTTCATTAAATTCTTTGTCCGAGGAATTTTATGACTACATGTTTTTCGTTAGAGAAACAATTTTTTCATGCCCTATTTCACAGAAATATGGAAAAACAGTTTTGATCGAACCAATAAGCCTTATTTATTTATTTATGTATTCATTTGTTTTTGTTTTTTTTCTTGTTTTTTTTTTCACGGGGTTACCGTGACAGCCTATTATAGCCTGGTACGGGGCCACCCACTCACCACCTATGTATGGAGGTGTATTGCCGCACGCATTTACCAATCCTTTAATTAAAATCAGAGCATTTTATGCATTTTACAGAATGAAATTGGGCAATAATAATTTTATATTATACTCTAAGATATTTTATGCCAAATGCCTTATCATAATAACTGAATTCAAGATCGCAAATCCAATATGGCGGACCAGAATCTGATCAAATGCTTAAATCTAGACCAAAATCCCTTCTTACGGAAATTCGAAGTCGCTGATTACGAATCTGGGATCACGATTTACGAATTCAAGATGGTGGATCCAATATGGTGAACCGACATATTATTTCTCAACAAACATTTATAGTCGGGGGTTATTGGGGTGTCTGATTACGAATCCGTGGTTACAATTTGAAAATTCAAGATGGCGAATGCCATGTCGCAGACTACTACAGAATTACTATATCTCAACAGTGACAGACATAACCTCAAAATAAATGTAAACAAAACAATTTTCTTTAGTTTGAATAAGTAACAGTTAGAAATTCTCTGTTCTTCTCCCGTAAGTTGTAAAACAAAATTAAACCGTACAATTTATTATACATTGTAAGAGTTAAAAAGAAAACCTAACCTAAAATGATCACTAATTTTTTTTTTCGTTTTCCAATTCATGAAAATGTACACAAAAAATCTTGAAATTGATTATGACCAAAGCTTGTGATAAAATATTATAAAACAATTAGAAGTAGATAATAATGCTGATATAACACTGAAAATATAGTTCTACGGTAAGATTTTATTTTCTTCAACTTATAATAGTTAAATATTTGTAGTAAAAATGTAGTGTATGCTCCGTCGTACACTCATCAGCTGACGATCATTGGATAATCACTATTTGTATGATACTTACATGATTTTTATTTGATTTTGACATGATTGATACCCTACTTTTATCTACATATCAAACATACATTACCCGATATCAACGCGATAATGATCTGAAGTTTACCTTAATTCTACCTATTAATCAACTAATTGTATCAAGTGAATACTAGGTGATAATTGTATGGAAATTAAATTATAATCACGGGATGATTATGTTAAAAGTCAGAAATATTTCTACTTAAGTTTATGCCAAATTGTCTAGTAGTGATTAATAATTATTAGCAGATCTTTATCAACCGATTTTGCACTTTTGATATAAACACTTCTAAAAATAAGAGCCTGAAAGGTATCGAATCTCTGAATTTTATATTGTTATTGGCTGAAACTTGTGAGTAGAGATCAAAGACAGGGCTGTAATTCTACCTGTTGATGTAGTGGCAATTACACCCATTACACCATATGCAATATAGTTGGTGCAGAGTATTGGGGCTGAACTGAATCGCTTTTATAATTAAAGGAATTAAGTTATCTTTTCATACGGTCGAAAATTGGACGATATCATACGAATGAACCGCTTATTTAACGAAGATTTAACACTAAGACAGCGCTGATTTAACGTGGAATTAGCAAGGATTAAACGTGGATCCGATGTGTAATCAAGAGTAGACCAAAGACACATTTTGAAGTACAGCATTGTGGAATATTTGCATTGTTTTTAAGGTAGTCTATAACTCTTACTTGAAATCCCACGTGAATTCTGCACGAATTTCGAATGTTTCATTACACATAGATATTCTATGTCTTATACTAATTGTATTATTTAGCAGATTCCCTTATTTAAACATAACATAATACTATAAATTTAAATAATAAATCTCGTTTAGATCATAACTGTTGTAGATGATTACGTGTGGTGTAGAAGTAAATGTTATTTAATTTAAAAATTACACTAGAGAAACAGCTGAGCTGTACGTTAAACTACACAAATGGTATTACATGCCCGCATCTGTACACAAAATTCTGTCTCATGGTGCACACATAATGAATCATTTTGTACAAGGACCGTTTTGTCTTTTAAGTGAAGAATCACAAAAAGCGCGTAATAAAGATGTATGATTTAGCAAAAAATTCAGCACAAAGAAAAATACTAGATATAATACAAATAAAGATTTGATGCGAAAACTGCTAATCTCATCTGATCCATACATATCGAGTTTTCGACACATAAAGAAAAAAATTAAGCTTGAAATCGATGCAGCTGTAAAAAATTACTAAAATTAACACGAAAAAGACAATAACTGTATAATTATTAATGTATGTTTCTTACTGATAAAGTTCCAACGATAATCGTATCTATAATGTAAAATATAGAGTACTGTTGCATCATATAACATACTATTCTTAAAAAATTTGTCCCATTGTTATTCAATATATATTTATCACTGCAAGATTGGTACGGTAGATAGAGCTCGGATGATAATGCAGATAAATTACCGTAAAATAGTTAGAGATTCCGTATGTGTATGTAATGTGTGTGTATGTCAAGTATCAAGCAACTAATTTGGCATTGCTTTGGAGCAGATACTTATGTAAACATTACCAAGATGTGTGAATGTGAGTATATATTTCAATAGGACCAAGTTTTAAATAAATAATAAGTGGAAGTTCTTGTGTAACATGTCATGTTGTCCAGCATACCAATTTGTTTTGAGGGTTGTCAGCTGTGAAATTTTTTTCAGATAAGTATACATTTTGTTGTACAAGTAACTTTAAATAATTAAGAAAATTATCTTTGTGCATTGTCTTTTTTTTTCAGAGTCAAGGTAAGCACTTGCATTGTACTGTTGGTAAAACTTGAACCTGAAACTTCTTATAGCTGATCTTCTATGGTAAGAATAGAGTGGTGCTTCGAAAGGTTTGAAATTGATATAGTGCATTATAATTTTGTGTTAACCAATAACCATACAAATGTTACTTACCCAGCTTTTGATATTGTGCTACTAAAATTACTTCTACTAAGACCATCAATGATTGTGACTGCAACACAGACTATGAGGAATAAACGTCATCAATTGTGATACTTGTTCACTGCCCGATGAGAAGTGTCGAACTTATGAGGTAGTCCCCCAACGACTGGTTCAGGACAAAATTATATATAAAATATTTGTCAATATTCTTTTCTTGCATTTACAGAGAAAGTTTTCAAGAAGCAGTAAGGTAAAATATCCAGTAGTTGGACACTTTTGACAGACAAAATTTTCTATGCTGATTTATAAAAAACTAACAAAAAATGATGTTTAAAAAAACTTTGCATTCAATATTTTTAATTTTTTTTTTATTTATTGGAAAAAAAATATATCAGGTTGATAAACAAAGAAAAAATTAATATAAAAAAAAAATCATCAAGACCCACTGTCTGGACACCAGTGTCCAGGTCCTGGGACCAACAAGAGACTTGGGACCAGTAGTTGGATACCCCATGTTAATTAGGGACGTTGCCCTGTTTATGAAAATGATTACAGAACTTGACGAAACTTGAAAGTATGATATATTAAACCATTCTGAACTCGAAAACGTTTTTTGGACATACCTTATAATACTAAAAAAAGGGAAATATGCGATCTATGATAAGCAGTTTATCACTGTTCTTATGAGACAGCGATTGAAATAACCTTATAAAACCTGTTAGAAATAACACAAGTGAGAAATATTCTGTTAATAATTAAAAAATTATTTTATGATTCCACCCTCAAAGTTTGGAGCCATGTTATAATGCTTTTTATTAAGATATCAATGAAAATAGTAACGAAAAAAGATGTTTAAGGGTTAACGTGGCAACACCGTATCTTAGAGAAAACGAAGGAGGGAGCGAGACATTGGCGGCACATTCAAATGTACCTCATGTGCGATACTGAATCTACAGCAAGTTATTATAGAAGGTGTTAAACAACATAAAAAATTATTAATTGACAAATACAAATGTATTTATCACGGGGGGTATGGTGTAGTATGTATAAATTAAGGTATCGAATTTTTATAAGAATTTTTGCTTTTCTATTTATAAATTTTACATAACATTACTTGCATTAGTGCCAATGCGACAAACACTTTTATTTCTCAACATGTTTATACAACTCTAATATAACATTCAAAGTTACGCATGTAATGATACAGCTTCAGTAATAATCTAATTTTGTACTTTTGTGACTGACAGTAAGTGATTGAGAATATTATCGAGAGTCACTCTTTTTTTAATAATTGTTGCTGATCCATTTACTCTGCCTTCTAAAAGGTGAGTCACACATTCTGGGCCATTTTTATGAGCATCGATTAAATTTTGATAACTGAAATTTGACTCGGCCAATCTTTGCATCATTTCTTTTGAAAGTACACCTTTTAAAGGTAAAAATGTATCCTTATTACTTTTACTGCGCTTCTTTTTATCAATATATTGACACACATCAGCGAAAGTTGCATTGATTGCCATTAAATCTTCTATTCTTAAGAATTTTTGAGCTAGTTTTTCTAGAATTTCCACATCAAACTTTGCATCGTAAGCATCCGAACAACAAATTTGTAATTTGGAGGATGCCAAAATAGTCAACTTATGATTTTCTACATCAACAATTTGTTTTTTAAACAAAGGCAAAGTATTCGTAAAGCCAACAATGGCATCTTGAAAATCACTGAATAAATCACAATTTTTTACTAAATTAACGAAACGCCTGAAATCGAAGTCACATTTATGAGCAACTAAAATACATTTTTTTTCGATTTTCTTTAAAAATTGCAAAACATCGTGTGCAATGACCGATTTACTGTTTGTCTCAACTTGCTGACCGTTTTTATAAAGGTTCTTGTTTATTCGAGTCAAGTTGTGAATTTCTGAAGATTTTGGATTGATTGGTCGCAATGGTGTTATGTAAGAGGTGAACGATTTTTCATTACATTTTAGGAAAATTTGTAAAATTTCATCTTTGAACATGTCAAACCCTCCTGTTTCCAGGTCAAAAAATACTACAGCTTCTTGATCTGTCTCAAAACTGTTCGTATCACGTAGCTGATTTAATCCTTCACTGGGGATTGTTTCAGAGAAGCTTTCATCAGCATCGAAACCTTGGGCACTCGAAGATTCTTGCACGCCAAAGAGAGACATATGATTTCTATATGAAACCCCTTCTCTTTTTTCTTTTCGATGTTTTAATTGAGAGCGTGCCTGAGAAAGCTGAATACGCCTCCTTTTCACATCGACAAGTTCCTCTCTGATCTTGCGTTTTGAAGCTTTTTTGTCACAGCGTTGAATACGCCTAGTGAGTCGATCTGTCGTTTCAAAACGTAGAGCATGAAGAATACGATCGACATAAGCCTCTCCAAAATTTTTTTGTATGACTGTACAAGCAAATCGAAAATCACATGACTGACTTGTGCTGTAACATAATCTCTTTGGAGCCTTACTGCGCATCGAATTGTTAAGGCTCTCATTTGCCTGTGAAGATGCTGCCATTAAAAACTTTTTGGCGTTTTCAGCAAGCTTATCAAATAAAATTGTGAGTTCCTTGAATAATACGGCATTCTTCAGTTGTAACCCAACATAATTCTCTTTACCTTCTCTAGCTGTACACCAGGATCCACAGTTATCGTGCCTATCAAATGCATGATAAGGTATATTCTTAATGGCAGCCATCATTCGGTCCAGATCACAAACATTTTGTGAAACAGCGTAACTGAAATATTTTTTAAGAGTTTTTATTGTGTCGTGCTGCAATTCACGATCTGGATCTTTGTTGACTTTGCAATTGATGTTGTAAAGAGCATTGCTAACTCCTTTTTTGGAATGATTCATGTCTGATTGCTTAATAATAAAGTGACTAGATTTACTTTGTATTGCACTAATACTGCAACTATCATTGTCGGCAATAAATACGCCTATTTCAATATGAGCATTTTTAAAAAGCTCGTTTTCAGTTACCAGCTTACGCCCACCTTCGGCCTCAATACCCTTAGCGCTACCCTAAAAGTTTAAGCGACAATCAAGTTCTATAAGAACATTTCTTTTTTCATTAGAGTCGCACTGACGACATTTTCTATTAAAAGTTGTATATGCTAGGACCATTCCACTAAGCTCCCCAATCAGAGCACCATATCCATTCAGACTGTGGTAGGCGTAACCATTTGCGCGTTGAGTCCATTCAAAATAAAATTTAGCAAACAGTCTCACAAACGTAATTTCTTCACCATTTACACATTCCCTATAGATGAGGAAATCATCTGGGGTTCCTGGAGGCCTAAATTGAAGGAGAAAAGAGGAGGACATGTATGTTGTAGAACGATATGATATGATTTTAATAGAGGTAAATAACATTGTTTATTGATTTATAATTTGTATGTATGTATATATCAATGTGTATAAAAAAAAAATTTACATTCATTAACTGTTGTATAATTTTAACAATGTAATTGACAACATACTGGCAATTACAATCTTACAAAAGTAATTTTTTGGTAATATTTATAGAAAAACAACGGTTGTTGTGTATACCTCAAATACAATAACATTGTAAGAATCAAATTTTTGCATGGTTAAATTTAAAAATTGTAAGATTAACTTATTGTCAGTGTAAAAATCAGTTCATGTAAACTTCAAATTGATTGAATAAAATATTTGACAGGATGTATTGATAGGAAACTACTCACAACACTTTCTTCAGTTTGTCTAAATTTGCCAGGGTTGCTGCTCGTTCTAATTCAATAGCATGGATGCAACTATTCTTTGCTACTTCTTCGATGAATGGACCAATGTATTTCTCTTGAGTTTTGTAATTGTTTTTTGACAAAATAGGTACTTCAAAAGTACTTAAGAAGGTGTCAACCTGTGTGTGCCCTATACCTGCACGTATTGCACCTGTGTATAGACAATTTTATCAATTAGTTATTTATGAACAGACAAATATTGTGCTAAATATTTATTGTTTCTTACCTAAAGGTAACTTCGCATTTATTTCAAACATTTTCTTAGTACTGCCAGGAAGTGCAGTCAAAGGTCCACTTTCAATTGACTGGACAACACAACATCCATCACATTTCACTTTGAAATACGAACCCATCCCATGATTAGTTTCATCCACGATATCGCCCATGTGCAGTTTTTCCTGGCAATTTTTGCAGTACATTTGTTTGGACATATGCTTTAAATCAACGATACGCGCTTCTTCAACAGGGTACTTCGAGGTTATTTCGGCTGAGTTTTTTTTACTCTCGTTGGTAGATGCAACTTGTCGTCCCTTGTTGTTACTACCGTTCTCTGATCACCGCAACATGTGTTCGTAAACCTTTTTGGACACATATTTTCTTTTCCAATGGTATCTTTTGGGAGGCATGACACTTGACTTGAATACTAATACCTAATAATAAACAGCGATCAGCTGTATCTAGTATATATTATTTTACCCCATATATAAGTATACTTGACAACAGCCGGCGGTGTTGCCAAGTTTCGATTCTACGTCGATAATACAGTTAACTGGTCAAGACGAAAAGATCCAGGGCAACGTCCTTTAATGAAATGGAGGTTATGGTGAACATAATTTTAAAATGCTTTCTTCCATTTCTCAACTACTCAATGATTATAATCATTTTTACTACGTGATATAGTTTCTGGTCATCATACAACTTTATTTTAGTTTTCAACAGTAATATTAACATGTTATATTAAATAATAATCAATAATTTTAAGTGTTTTTTATCATCCAAGTACCAGGTATACAAAAAATCTTATGTTATCGAATGGAAACTATTCTTGGAAAGAGTTATTTGTATTTTTCGATGTATTTAGCCCTAATAAACTCAATAAAAACTATAATTATATAAATTTTGCAAGGTAACTTTAGTTAGAAAATAACTTGAACGTTCTATGCCCAACTATAAATTATAATTTTTAGCTATTTTTTCCGTGTCCAAGTACTGAGTATAGGAATACTCCTATGGTATTAAAGGGATCTATTTTTGGACAGCAATCTTACATGCTTCGCATTTGAAACATATTTTTTTACGTAAAAACGATAAAGAGTTTTAAAGGTAAATTTTTTCATCAGGCATCGTTATGCATTGATGGATTATAAATAAATTTTTTTTTCCTATTTGAAAACGTCTTCTATTCTAAAATGTTAATTATATTGGACTGTCCAACTACTGGTGCTATTTATATTTCTGTCCAACTACAGGGTACTTTACCTTAACAGCAAAGTAATCCATATCAACGACAGTAAGTGACTCCTAATTTTGCGTTCAGCGAAGCATCACAACTCCTCTCTTTGAAGAATGTTGCATACGTCGTAAGTCCTGTAAGCATCGAAAGGTCAAAAAATACAGAAACACACTATCATCATATGTCAGTTAATTCTAGTTTTTATTCTAATTATACTGTTAACAAAAGACTGTCAAATACGAAGTTTTAATCTACAAATTTTTGGTAGTTCAAGTATGAGTAAGGAGCGATGTCAAGTTATTTTTTGGTAGGTGTATTTTATCGCTATGCCTAATATTTGGTATTGTTTTCATGCGCCTAGATTACTGCAGCTAATCTTCTCGGCATGAAATCGGATGGGATAGTCTGACGATATTTGGATGATTGGCATACCATTCATTGACGATTCTGGCTGAGTGTATGGGACTGTCGTCCTCGACAACGTAAATTATCTGGCCTATCAAAGTTCTCCACCAACCTGTAATCCTTTCTAATAACACTTTCTAAGTAAGTGTATTGATTCGGAAAATAATATTAAAGAGCTCTTAATTATTATAATTGAAATTCCAGTAAAGTTATTTCATTCAAAAAATATGGTGGGTAATATATCATAGGAAAGATAAGTACTGTAGAATTTCTTTATTCCTCTGGGTAAGCGTGTTTATTGTCCAGATCTTTTGATGTAACTTTATTTGAATCCTATTATATTGTTTTTTTTTTAATCCACAATAGATGGACCTAGTTTTTTCCGATGTAACTGAAAATTAAATGCATCTATGACAATTTGGTATACTTTATAATAAGCGCTAAGCTTATGTGCCCCATGGCCGCAGATTGTATCATGTAATAGTTCATTCATACCCACATTGCGGATAATTTTTTTGTTTACTAAGGGCGAGTAGTGCTATTTTTTGCCCATAGAAAAAATCTTTGTTCTTGCCCCGGGCACAAACATACAACAACCACGCTCGTCGGGCGCAAAGATCGTAAGCATAGTAGTTATCGACACTGGTCTGCATGTCTTCCAGGATGATCACATGGCCTAAGGGCACTTGCAAAGCAAGTCTATTGGAATCACCCTGGTCAGATATGCATTATTGACGAGTCCTAATGTTCATGCTTACACAGGAAAAATTTACGAATGAAAAAAATTACCATCTTCTTGAATAGCATTTGGAAACATGCGAATCACGATTTTACTGATTTCTACGAAAGCCGCCTCTTGTAGTGTAGTGTAATTACGACGCAAACAGCGGCAACAGAGGTAGAACGTTCTCAAACAAATCCAAACACTGTGCGATTCAGTCGTGAGCGTGAGCTCATACCTTTGTGTGTTACAGTAAACCCCAAAATAAATGACACAGAAAAGATTGTTGTTGTTGTTGTAGAAGAAGTCAAGGACAGGACTTTTCTGTACACTAGGACACATAGTCACTACGTGGACAATACATGGATGGTAGCAAATCATCAGAGGACATAAAATCTAATGTCTCAGAAACAAAATTAAAACTTGAATAACCGATATCGTTTTTTTCAACAGATTGGGTGACCGAACTTAGTCTTGAAAGACAATCCGCATGACAATTACTTTCTCCCTTTATGTGCTTAATTTCATAACTATAACCCGATAGAAAAACTGCCCATCTTTGCAATCTGCTTGCAGACATTTGCGGAATACCACGCTTATCACCAAAAATGAAAACTAGGGGTTTATGATCAGTTTCTAAGATAAAACGAAAACCAAACACGTATTGGTGAAACTCATGAACTGCAAAAACGATTGCAAGTGCCTCTCGATCAATCTGAGCGTAATTTTTCTCTGCCCTTGTCAACGTACGTGACTTGAACGCAATAGGCCTTTCCGAGCCATCGGGTACAACGTGCGACAAGACTGCACCTATACCCGTAGGCGACGCATCACACGTTACCTTAATCGGTAACTCAGGGTTAAAGTGCGTTAAAACTTCATACGATTATTTATTATTTATTAACATTACTTCATACGCTAATTTATTTTTTGCCGTTAAAAAGGCATTTTCGCAGTCTCTAGACCAAATCCATTTGCTATCTTTCTTTAATAGCGCATACAGAGGATTAACCACCATTGCATAATTTTTAATAAATTTGGAATGAAAATTAATCATACCTAAAAAACTTTGAAGTTCCTTTAGGTTTTTTGGCCGAGAGATCTGTAAAATGGCTTCTATTTTGTCGTCCGTTACATGTACGCCTTTAGCATCTAATTCAAAATCTAGAAATTTAATTTTAGACTGACTGATCTCGCATTTTTTAATTGCTAACGTTAACCAAATCTTTTGTAACCTCAATAAAACTTGTCGTAAGCGCGAGTCATGTTCATCCTGATCGCGCCCGCCCACACGGATATCATAAAAAAATACACAAACTCCTGGAATATCCAACGAAAGCAACTCCATCTCTCTCCGAAACCAGCCAGGCGCCGAAGCTATACCATAAGCCAAACGCGTATAACGAAATAAACCCTTGTGCGTCGTAATCGTCGTTAATTCTTGAGACGCGGCATCTAACTCTATTTGCTGATACGCCTGTTAAAGATCGAGTTTTAATTGTACAGCATGACCTTGTAAGGTGGCCAACACGTCTTGAATACGTGGAATCGGGTGCCTGTCTACTTTCATGAGAGGATTAAGCGTTACCTTAAAATCGCCACAAATTCTAATTTGACCGTTTTTCTTAAATATGGGTACAATAGGTGTGGCCCATTTGCTAGATTGTACCGGAACCAAAATTCCCTCTTTCACTAAACGATTCAACTCTGTTTCCACTAATCCTCTTACCGCATAGGGTACTGTACGTGCTTTTTCAAAAACTGGGGTTGCATTTTCATTCAACAAAATTTCAAATTTTTTAATATTATATAAGCCTCATTTGCTTGTGAAAACCTTAGGAAACGACGTTTTAAGAGAGAGTTCGTCAATTTTGTTGATGAAAATACCACCGGCTTTAACATCATTTTTAATCATATTTAGTTGCCCCAGCCAATCTTTACCAATGATCGGCACACTATTACCAGGCAAAATAAATAATTCCAACTCATACAGATTACCTTTGAAAGTTACTAACACTTTAGTCACACCTAATGGCAACATAACTGCACCAGTATAACTTTTGAAACGACGTCAAGAAAGATTAAATTTACAGTAATGAGCAAAATTTTTGAGATAAAAATCTTCAGAAATTGCCGTGACTACCGAACCTGTATCTATTTCGAATTTTACTAAAACATTTTCTACCAAAAGGTCAATCGTGAGCGATTTTAAAACATTAGAATTTGAGGTCGAATATACAGTATAACCATTAGTATTTGAAATAGAATACAAGCTGTGACCAATACCATCTTCGCTTGCCGCGCTTTCCTCGCTAGCTGCATCATTACGAACAAAATATTGTTTATTTTTGACGCTCGCACGACTTTTACTAAACTTAACGTTGCCGCGTTTCAACTTACACACTCGAGCCAAATGACCTTTTCAATTACATTTATGACATACATACTCACTAAATCTACAGTTCGATGCTGTGTGATTTGAATAACCACAACAGTAACACACGTTGCCCATTTCTTCTGTTGCACGACGATTCTCGGAACTTAATTTTCCTTGAGACTTCTGCTGCTTCGCATCGGCTCGACCTTTGTTTACCTTCTTGTGCTGCTTGGCCGACTTGACGAAGTTAACCGAATTTTCCTCTGCAAGCATACCTGCTGCATCACGCGTGGCTGCTTCCATTGCCAACGCCTTTTTAACTGCCGAGTCAAATGTGAGGTCTTCTTCACGTAGAAGCATTTTCTTGGTAGCCTCGCAGCGAATGCCCAAAACAAACTGGTCACGTAAATGATTATTCAATTCTGATGCCACAAAATTGCAATGTTGAGCCAGATCCTTTAAGTTTGAGCAAAATTCACTGATTCCTTCTCCCTGATTTTGTGATCTTTTGTTAAACTTAAAACGTTCCATTATTTCACTAGGTAACGGCTGAAGATGTCCTTGCATTAATTCCACTAACTCCTTGAAATCCTTAGAGAACGGCTTCGCTGGCATGCACAATTTTCTTAACAGAGTATAACCTTGCCTGCCCAGCAAAGTCAAAAACAGCGCGACCTTCTTTGTTTCGTTGACCGAGTTAGCTTCAAAATACAGTTCAAGTTGCTCGATCCACTGTTCCCATCTTTCTTCTTTGTCGTCAAATGGTTCGATAGAACTCATGATGCTCTGACTTGCCATTGCTGCCTTACGACTCGATTTTAGCTGGTCAATTTGTTGAGAATATTTAAAATTTTCTGCCGACAAGTCATTAATATCTTGTTTAAGCTCAAAAAGGCTTAAGCTTATTGAACAACGATGCACTTATCACCTCTAACCGCCATTACGCACACTCACACACTGAAAGCCATGCAGTTGCACGTGTGATTTCTACTTTTTGCCCCGTGTAGAGGCTAGCTGACTTTCCTTGCTAAAAAACCGCTACACATATGCAATGAAATACTATACAGGACTTCACCTTTTATCCTCGTCGCCAATGTAATATCTTGAGGTTTAATCAATAAATGCACACTGAACTTGAAGTAACGTGTATGTTTATTACTTAATACAATGATGGGTACAGAGTGATGGAGAGTACAACTACGCCTTGCTACGCGTACAGTTGCGCTAGGAATGATCGGGCTGCCGCAGTGTCGCTCGCTCGCCCGTTACAGCATTGACGCTAGCACTCGCAGTTGTCGCTATTGAGCGCCACTTACTGTGCTCGCTTGCATATACAATAGAAGTGAAATAAAAATACAGGAAATACAATTTTTAAAAAAGAAATGCATTAACAAAAAAAATTAAAGAAAAAAAATAATGAAATAAAATATGAAAAAAAAAGTGAAATAAAATCAAAAAAGACATGAAAAAATGTAATGAATGAAAAAAAAAAAAAAATAAATGAAAAAAGGAAAGAAAAAAAGAAGATTAAATAGAAAAAAGAAAAAAATGAAATAAAGAAAATACAAAAAATACAAAAAAAGTTATGAAATAAAATATGAAAAAATAATGATATGAAATATGAAATAATATAAAACAAAAAAAGGAGTACTGTAATATAGGTATAATATAGTACTGTATTAATGTATGACGTACTCACGAAGTTTAACTATCGTGAGTACTACACTAAATTTTCTTATTTTTTTTATTCGTTTTTCAAGTATTTGTTTTAGTGAGCTACATGAATGCAGTACTTATTTTTATAGAGCTTCGTTCTTCCTATGGGTCTGAGGACCCCCTTCTTACCTGAGAATTTTTGTGTCTTTATACTCATCTCATGTTTAACGAACTTCGCTCTTACCGGGGGTCCAATTACCTATTTATACCCGCTGGTTTGTTTCTTTTAATTTTTTTTTTTTTTTTCATTTCTTGTTTTATTTTTACGGTGATTGGGCTGGGATAGGATATATATCTGGGCAGGACCGTGATGTCTTCGAACGAGGTTCTTTCGTATAATTACGGTCGAACTTTACATACAGGTAAGTTCGTTTGACCGTTTAATTATACTTCAGTCACCTCGTTCTTGATATCCTGTAAAATAAACAATGCAGCTGTTCAGCGTTATAGAAAAATAAAACGATTTGTTTATTTGGCATCTTATACAGAAGAAACAGAGATCAATAAGGCACGCATGAATTATGACTCCGAGCTTAAAATTATCGATGAATAGTTACTTCTATCAGGACCTACAGGTCTATTGTAACGTTCAGCGGAGACCTGAGAGCTTTCTGACCAACGAGCCGTTTCCTTAATAATATCGAGACTGATACTCTTTTTTAGGACTGCAGACGTACTAGCATGTCTGGTAGAGTGGGCAGAGAATATGTTTGTGTCTATACCACTAACTCCTAACACATTCTTTATCCATCTGCCGATTGTTTGTGCTCCTACCGGTTCCTGGAGTTTTCTTATAGCTACAAATAGATTATCAGACTTATCTAATCTTAGATCTTTGGTTACAGTAATGTATCTTTGGATTGCGGTCACAACGCAGATATTTAACTGACTGGCGAAACGGGGAAAAATAAAAAAGGGTTGATAACGCCCTGGTTTTGAGGTCTTCAAAAGCTCTGGTACTCTTATTTCTATGCCTTCTTTCGATTGTTTGTTGCTTAGCGTGATGTTGGCTAAAGTTTGGGTCCTATGACTCTTAGCTAGTGCCAACAATGTAACTGTTTTAGACGTCAGTTCTTTCAATCCTCACTTTTCCCAAGAGTCAGTATTTTCTAAAAATTTCAAGACTATTTCTACATCCCATATCTTGTCGTATTTTTGCTTTGGCGGATTTATTCTGCCCCTTTCATAAATCGTGAGACAAGCGCATTATCTCCCAGTTTGTCGGGCGTGAGGATCGACAGTGCACTTGTGTGTATACTTAACGTGCTATAGGATGCACCTTTCGTCAGTGAGTCTGTGAGAAAACTAAGCAGACTTGACGTATTAGGTGCCGTGGGGTTCAGTTTGTTGTGTGAACAAAATTTCCACCAGGCCTTTAAAGAGCTGTCATACTGCTTTCTTGTCGAGGGCGCCAAGGAAGCAAGCAGTACTACCGTAGCTGCTGGCGGCACGCCTCTTCTTAAAAACGACTCCCTGATACACGTGTTGCTACTAAGCACAGGTGCTCCGCTCGTGGGTGACGATTGCTCCTGAAAGGAGAGTATAAAAGGTCAGGTGCTGGGCCTATGAATAAGGATATACCTACTAGTAATTTCCTAAAGCGTGGGAACCAGACTTTGTTTGGCCAGTTCAGAACAACTAATATGCCTGAGGTTTTATCTTGGATTATTTTGTTCAGCACTCTCAGAATCAGCACGAATGAGGGAAACGCCTAGAAACTTAATTCAGCCCAGCTTATGGTGAACGCGTCCACCAGACTGGCCCTCTTGCAGGGTTTTCACGCAAAAAACTTCTTGTATTTGGCATTCCCTGAGTTCGTGAGAAAGTCTACTTCTGGTGTGCCTAATTCTCTTGTTATCGACTGAAACACTTCGATATTCAGAATCCATTCGGTATCTACGTTAGTTTTTCGGGAAAGCTTGTCGGCTACTTTATTGTCGGACGGTCGGATGTAAGACGCGAACAGACAATTTTCCGGACTCTCAGCCCATTGCCAAATTTCTCGGGCCAGTTGGTTGAAATGTGGATAGGCCATTCCCCCCATTTCATTAACGTAGGAGAGGGCTGTTGTATTTTCTATACGCAATAGGATAGCGACTCCCTTGGCTTGATACGCGAGGGATTCTATGGCAAGTTTCACTGCAAGCAGTTCTTTCCTATTTAAGTGATAGCTACATTCTGTTGCGTTCCAAAGCCCACACGAGTCCGATGAACCGTCCGTAGCTCCCCAACCTGTGTCAGACGCGTCTGTATGAATCGTGATGTCAAATCGATTGGACTTGATACATTTTTTGACGTTTGGTATCGCACGCAGCCACCATGTCAAGTTGGCTTGGGTTTTTTCTGAAATGGTCATAGAGCAATCGTAGTCTTGGTCATTACTTTGTAGGGCTATGAGTTCTTCCCTCTCGAATTTCCACGTATACAGGAGGCCGTATTCGACTGCGGGTAACGCCGTGATTAGAGATCCCAATAGTTGCGCTAGATCTCGTACAGTCAATTTTTTCATACTTAAACTAATTATAATATTTATTTTTCTAGTAAGCGCCACAGCTTTCTCTTCCGGTAAACCGATACAGAGGTCCTCTGAGTTGATAATCACGCCCAAGCATCGATATTTTCTTGCCGGAGTCAATATACTCTTTTTTTCATGTACTAGGAATCCTAAGTTTATTAAAAGATCTTTGGTTACTTTCACGTTCTCGTTACAACGTTCGAAGCTATCAAAGCTGCTTCCAATGCACAAAAAATCATCGAAGAAAACAACGGAGTAGAAACCTCGTGTTCTTAAGAAATTTGTAACCAGTTTGAGAATCTTTGTAAAAATAAAGGGACTTATATTCAGTCCAAAAGGTAAACATGTGAATCGATAAATTTTTTCTTCGAAGGAGAAGCTCAAGTATTACCTGGATTCTTTGTGTATTGGAACCATATAGTAGGCATCTTTTAGATCGATTGTCCCCATGAACCAGTCTTTCCTTACTAACTTTTCTGCTGATCTTATATCTTCTAGTTAGAAGTATGGAGGAAAGATGAACTTGTTCAACGGTTTGAGGTTAAGTATAAAGTGATCCGTTCCATCCTTTTTTGTTGCCAAAAAATATAAAGAGAAAAAACGGTCAGTTACTGTTTTTTCTTCCTCCACAGCTCCTTTTTCAGTGAGAGCACTAATTGCAATTTTTAGTCTATGTTTCTCTACCCTAGAGAGTTCTCTCTCCCCTGGTATGTGGTTTTAAAAAATTGTCTCCTGGAATTGGATCTTAAACCCCTTAATACAATTTAAAACGAACTTATCAGAGGTTAGCTTTGCGAAGTTATAAAAAGAAAGCATTAGCCGTTCCGTGACCCTACTTACACCTAATTGTTCGATTCTTGGGGTAGGGATTTCAGTGCTTGGCTCCTCAGTGGGCCTCTTTTCCTTCGAAGAGTTCCTCTTTCACCCCTGGACTGGTAATTCAGCCTGCCTTGTTGTGTTTGTTGACCAGCCTGCTGGAACGACCATTTTCCTCGCAGGCTTTGTGTGTTTAAAGCTGGTCTTTCATCTGAAAAAAGTCAACCCTTCATCGTAGTGGCCACTGCTTTGGCCCTCTTCAGTTTTTCAGTGAGATTCTCACCAAACAAACAATTGTCAGCCTTAGTTGGCTCTAGCACAGCTCTAGTGTCCTTGTCGACTGCCGCCGTAACTAGAGTCCTTCTTGATCTCGTTTGGCTATAATACTAGAATTATTTATATTATTTTTTTTTTGCTGAAGTTTACTTACTTCCTGCCTTTTCTACATGAATGAGTCCCGAACCTTGGAGGGTTTGGGTAGAATAAGAGCTATCACTGGGTTGAGTTTGGGTGCCTGCAGAAATTTTAGGCTGTTCAGGCATTTGTATGCCTCAAGGAGCGAATTTTTTTCCTCCTTCGGTAAGCCGTGCTCTACAAAGCAGTCCCAACCCCTTATGAATCTTTGATGGATGTCCATTTCGACAGTGCGGGAAAGTGGTGGATCGGACCCTAGCGCTTTCTCGAACCTCGGGTCCAACGGCTCTTGGTGCGCTTGCTTTTCAGTCTTTTAATTCCCATTGTCATCTAAGGGATGCAGAAGGCTTGTTACTCAAGTTTAATCATGTATCCATGCGTTTTCGTACGCATACACGCTATGTACTTGTATGTATATACATGTGTACCCACATATGTTTACCACTAGCCATCGTGCGTATGCCGATGCTCAGCTGTTCTGCACTATAGGTGTTTTGCCAGCACCTTTGTCATGGCTGTGCACGCTCTCGAGAATATGGTGCCCTATCTTTTTAGTGGATACGTGAGTGTTTTGGTCATAATACCTGATTTTGCATGCAAGTACGACCATGTTTTTTTTTTTTCTTTTTTTTTTAACCTGTATTCCGTTCCTCTAACTCCAGTGACCCTTCCTGCCCTGATAAGTTTTCGTCATCGTCAGACGGCGGATTGTTCTGCATCTCCAAGGCTTCTTCCAGCAACTCTTGGTTTACTCTTATTTTTTTTTGTAGGACTTCAATGTCCTTCTCCGTCAGTTTTTGCTTCATAGCGCGCACAACGAACTGATACGCGTCCGTAGAGAAAACCAAAACAGTCAAGGCTCACAAAGGGATCGATGAGTAAAAACTCGACTTATTGCCTGTTACGCACAAGAAAAGGGAATAAGAACGAAGAGGGGCAGGTATAGCAAAGGTCAGCGGCACGGCATACGGCGCCACTACTGGTGCTATCCTTTTTCTTTCAAAACGCATACATGCGTGTAAACTCTAAAGTGATGTTCGCACGGGAGAAAAGGGGGACTACATTGTTTATTTTACAGGATATCGAGAGCGAGGTGACTGAAGTATGATTTTGTCCTGAATTAGTCGTTGGGAAACTACCTCATAAGTTCGACACTTCTCATCAGGCAGTGAACAAGTGTAACAATTGATGATGTTTATTCCTCGTAGTCTGTGTTGCAGTCACTATCATTGATGGTCTTTGTAGAGGTAATTTTAGTAGCACAATATCAAAAGCTGGATAAATAACATTCGTATGGTTATTGGTTAACACAAAATTATAATGCACTATATCAATTTCAAACCTTTCGAAGCACCACTCTCTTCTTACCATGGAAGATCAGCTATAAGAAGTTTCAGGTTCAAGTTTTACCAACAGTACAATGCAAGTGCTTACCTTGACTCTGAAAAAAAAAGACAATGCACAAAGATAATTTTCTTAATTATTTAAAGTTACTTGTACAACAAAATGTATACTTATCTGAAAAAAATTTCACAGCTGACAACCCTCAAAACAAATTGGTATGCTGGACAACATGACATGTTACACAAGATCTTCCACTTATTATTTATTTAAAACTTGGTCCTATTAATATATATATCCACATTCACAAATCTTGGTAATGTTTACATGAGTATCTGCTCCAAAGCAATGCCAAATTAGTTACTTGATACTTGACATACACACACATTACATACACATACGGAATCTCTAACCATTTTACGGTAATTTATCTGCATTATTATTCGAGCGCTATCTACCGTATCAATCTTGCAGTGGTGCTTAAAATTTTTTGAAAACTTTTTGAATTTCTCGCTCAAAAAATTAAACGGACTCCACTGTACTTTAATATAAAAAAAAGATTACATAAAAAAAAAGTACTCACGAAGTTTAACCATCGTGAGTCCTCAACTAATTTTTTTTTTTTTTTTTCATTCATTTTTCAAGTTTTTGTTTTACTGAACAACATAAATGCAGTACTTATTCTTATAGAGTTTCGATCTTTCTATAAGTCTCGTGACCCCCTTGTTACCTGAAAAATTATGTTTCTTTATTTTATGACGTTTTTAACACACATATCATGATTAATTATTTTTCAGAACTCATCTCATGTTTAAAGAACTTCATTATTACCGTGGGTCCCATGACCTATTTATGCCCCCTGGTTTGTTTCTTTTAATTTTTTTCATTTTTTAAAACTTTCCTTAATTTCATTTTTTTTTTCATTTATTCTTTTTCTCATTCCTTTTTTATTTATTTATTCATTTTTTGTTATTCCATTGTATTTTTCCATGTCTTTTATTATTTCATTTAATATTTTTTTTCATTTTTCATTTCATTACTTTTATTTTTTTTTTTCCTTTATTTTCTTTATTTTTTTCTTCTACATCTTCGATAATATTGATCATTTATAATTTTACTTAAAAAATTAAAAAGTACATTGTTAAAAAGTACTTTAAAAGCTTATGTACAAAATTAAAACTTACTGGTCAGCTTTCTCATCAGAATATCGTTTTCGTAAATTTGACAATGGTAATGTAGGTGTACGTAATTGTGATATCGGTATGTCTGTATATGCTTCCTTCAATTTATTTAAAGAAGGATATATAATTTGTTTTCCTGTGAAATATTTGCTTCTTGTTTTATCCTCATTAACATCACAAGATTCCTGTGATTTTACTTTAAACATACGTTGTTCTCTAAATTCCTTTACTCTTTCTGGTTAATTCCATAATTTTGAAATATTGTTGTTACATATTACTGCTCTTTGTTGCTCATTTTGCTGTTGATTTTGTTGCTGATTTTGCTGTTGATTTTGTTGCCGATTTTCGTTTTCTTGAAATGTTCCTGTATGTCTTTGATGTAGCCTCAACTATTAATACGAAGAGTCAGAATTTGATTTGTTTTGAATTGATGTTTGGAATCAAAAAATGGACTCGTGTTTCCTCTTATGATTGGATTAATTTGAGGAACACTAAAATTCTTGTTTAGGGTGGCAAAATACGGACTCGTTTGTGATGTGGCATACTTATGTACTTCAAGAGGATTAAAACTTTGTTTTACATTATAAGGAGAATTAGTCAATTGTTTTTTCGTCAATTCCTTTGACTTTTTCGGTTTTGATTTTGAAGGACTTAAATCCATTTCAACTGAATTCAAAGAACAAACAGATGCTTAAACTGTTGATGTAGTTATTGCTTACACGTGCCAACTGAACATCGAAACTAACTTTGTACCTACAGAAAGTCACTATCACAAAATATCAACACTCAAATCATTAACACCTTGCAACACAAGAAAAATTAACCTCAAAACAAAATACACGTGCTTTCTATGTAGCACTCAAAATCGCTTCTCCTTACAAAGACGACTGTCAGATAAGTGAGGAATGTCTTAAGAAGCCTGTTGCGATCGTAGATCATAATTGATGATAGCTGGTGCCACTGCGTGGGAGCCAAAAAAAACTTTAAGCGGACATTCGAAAACTATTTTAAATACATTTCACATAGAATTTTATTTACAGAAATGTATACATATATATATATTGTTAAGAGGTGCGCGGGGGGGGGGGAATGACGCAGGGAACAGGACATGCTCTGATTTCAGCCGGGCTTATCAGGCCCGGAAATCCTCGACAGCACTCCTCGTATTTTGTACAGGTCTAACGACCTGTAGACCTTACCTAATGTTACTGTAGTCAAGCCTGAACATTGGATGCTTCGCTGGCTTTTAATTCAAGGCCACGTATGTCCCTGATACGTGGAGTAGCTAAATATTCAATGACAGGTATCGGATTGGGATCGCGGAACTGTTAAAGTTGACGACACACATACATTATACATGCATTGTTAAAGAGAGATTCTCGACAATATGAATAAAAGAAAAGTATATTAAATCTAAAGTATTAATTGAACAATAAGAAGTCGTGTGTGTGTATGTGTCTATAATTAACAATAGAATGCGTTATAATAAACTTTGGTGAGGAGACCGCTGTCCCCCGTATATTTATAACTATAATCGGCGTACAACTTCCGCGTCCTACGCAGTGGGCAGACCTCGCGAGCTTATAGAAACGAATGCGCGCCAAAACACTTGCCTAGACTTACTTGCTTTTCACTTCGGTTTCTGGCGTAACTGGCCAATAGGTTTCTCGGTACCGCGAGAGGAACTGGTGAGCGTCCCCATCAGCCAAGACTTGGTAATCCCCTTGAACTCGACTTGGTAATCGCCGCCTGAAGTTACCGGGTACTCGGGTGAAGTCGACCTTGAAACTCACTCTCTCCCGTTTGACTCACCGGCTCGTACACCTAACCTCTCTTGTTCACGCGTACACACCGCGTTTAGCTCCACCTCACAACGGTTCCCAAGCTAGTCTGCCTCCTTTCTCTCTTCTCCATCACTTCGCTCCCCTTCTCCCGTCTCCGCTCCCCGCTCCCACGAACCCCTCGTGGCTGCGCCGTGACAATATATATATAAACTAATTATTGTTTTTCAAATAAATATTCACAATTTAAATAAATGTCAGCCCTGGCACATCAAATAAAATATTACAAACAAGAAAAAAATCGTTAGAATACGTATGTAAACATATGTGACAGATGTGAGGGTGACGTTAGACATGTAATCAGCGTAGGCGGTAAAAAGTTGTTTTGAAATCATGGGAAGATTTGATGAAACAGCATAGTCTTATGCTGCTTAGTCTCCTTGTATATGTTTATATTGAATTAAGGCACAACATGTTGTTTATAATTGTTCAGTTTATAAATATTAAAACATTTATTGAAACCACTCCCAACTAACGTAGGTATTCTCATTCCAACGATAATTGCACCACCTTTGTACACAGTATCGTTTCCTGGAAGGTATATTTATATTTATAACTGTATCATCTGCCATATCATTTTATAGAAGCATAATTTCTTACTTGGGTACGCAAGCACCTACTGTCCACTGGTTTTTTAACGAGCCGTTTAATTGAGCAGTTAAAATTGACTCGTGCTCCATTCGTTGCTCGCGTAATGTAAGACAAGGCTGATTTTTTTCAATATAGAAGTATCAAATTTTAACTCTTCCAAATTTCAGCGCTGTGCAACCCGCACGTTTTTTTTTTTTTTTTTTTTTTTTTTTTTTTTTTTTTTTTTTTTTTTTTTTTTTTTTT
>NW_019379670.1:48867-84695 GCF_000648655.2 Copidosoma floridanum
AGTACGACCATGTTTTTTTTTTTTTTTTTTTTTTCTTCAGGAGGAAGAGATTCCAGTAAGCGACTTCCGTTTAATGAAAATATGTCGTTTTAAAAATTCCAACCCCCCAAGCACGTGACATAAAGAAATTCGTTCGAAAAATTAAAGAGAAAATGCTACATTACTCAAAGGTATACGACATTCAGGTCATGTTCTGCTATAACTTTAAAATATTGACGGGCCAACATAAAACATATTGTATAACGTTCGCGTGGTGGAAGCCAGCTGTCCAATAGGTAGTATGCAGGTTACAGTAACGTGATACATTCCGTATTCACCGTACAATTATGGAACTATTATAAGTTGAAGAAAATAAAATTTTACCATGGAACTATATTTTCAGTGTTATATCAGTATTATCATCTACTTCAAACTATTTTATAATATTTTATCACAAACGTTGGTTATAATGAATTTCAAGATTTTTTTTGTGTATTTTCATGAATTGGAAGATGAAAAAAAAAAATTCACGATAATTGTAGTTAGGCTTCCTTTGTAACTCTTACAATATACAATAAACTGTACGGTTCAATTTTGTTATACAACTTACGTGAGAAAAATAGCAAATTTCTAACTGTTACTAATTTAAACTAAAGAAAATCGTTTTGCTTACATTAGTTTTGAGGTTATCTCTGCCTCTGTTGACGTATAGTAAGTTTGCAATAGTCTTCAATATTGCATCCGCCATCTGGAATTTTCAAATTGTAACCATAGATTCGTAATCAGAGGCCCCAATAACCCCTGAGTATGAATGTTTGTCGAGATTCGGGTACTTAATAATATGTTGGCTCACCATATTGGATCCGCCATCCTGAATTCGGAAATCGTGATTCCAGATTTGTCATCTATTCGACCTTGAATTCCCTCTGAGTAGGGATTTTGGTCTAAATTTAAGCATTTGATCAGATTTCGGTTCGCCATATTGGATATGCCATCTTGAATTGAGTTATTATGATAATGCATTTGGCATAAAATATCTTAGAGTATAATATATGATCATTATTGCCAAATTTCACTCTGTAAAATGAGACTTATCCATTAAAATAATTGTGTTTTTTAGCAGGTTTTGCTTATTTCTAACATTTGAGGTTAGGTCAATCAAATTTAAAGTCGGAAATTTAATGTTGGCCTCGACAGATGTCTTGTAAATCATCTCGCCTTGAAAATAAAAAAAAAATATCCAACTAGGTCAGAAATTGTGGTCTCTAGACATTTTTGAACAAAAAAAAAACAGTTTAGGCCCACTGTGCAATAGTGCATCAGATCCACTTGCCACTGTGTAGTCTTTCCTCGGATAAGACTTTGGCACCCCCTGCCAGATCACTTCTCGCCAGCAAGGCTGGCTATCTCTGCCTAGCGCTTTTCATCGGATCCGCTCATTTCTACCTATATAGCCCTAAGGTGCGTTCAGACGCAACGCCAATTCTTTCTGCAATCTATTTGAATGCACGGGTACAAGAGAGAGGACGAATGATCCTTCTTCTCTCTCGTACCCATGCATTCAAATGGATTGCAGACTGCTATTGACGTAGCGTCTGAACGCACTCTAACACTGTGTTGCATTAACCCAAGCCTGAAGGCATGTGGGGCTAGGAAAAAATCCTGGAATTACTCTGAAGGAAAATTCCATGGAAAAACCTGCCCCGAAACCGCCATAGGGTTGCATAGGAACTTTTTCCGGTGAAAACAGTTTTTGAAAAAATCTGCAATTACCGGAAATCGAGCACTCGACACTCAAACGTCGTTGAATAGGTACCTATCAAGCTTACTACTAGGCTAACGCAGCTTTTTACCTATTGGCCAGGTGCATGTCATGCAGCGCCACTCTTGGTGTTAAAATCGTACAACCGCGGGTACCCACATACCCACATTATACGTCAACAGCATACACCGATGCACACTTTTAGGAATAATTAATTAATTAGAAAAAAATTAGTGTATTTATTTATCTGATGATGGATGTTATCATAGGCTTTAGGAATGTAACACACTCGACTTGTTTTAATTCTGAAGCCTTAAAAAAAGGTAAACAGTTGGTTGAAAGTAGTCATGTGTGCGATGTTACAGAATTGCAAAGTGATGAAGTTAAAAATTTGACAAGTGCCGTCGTAATAAGGCAGACCTCGGTTACTTCAGCTCCTTAAAAAGTTAACCTGCATGTACGTTTTATTCAGATTATTTTGAAAATTGTCTAAGTTGCAATGCACATTAAAACTACCTTTAATCACAATTACGTTTTAATAATGGAAATCACAATGATCATGTCTGATTTTGCGTAATTATCTTTTTTTTTGCCGTCTGTTTCTGAGAGAGTGCTCTGGATCAAAAACTAACGAGGCTTCATAATAATATATTGTTACATTCAAACATTTTACAACCGTTCTTGGCACCACATGTTCATTTTTTTACATTTGTGTAACTGCAATTTCATAATATTGATACCATTTATGCATACGTGATAATAACATCTGTAAATTTGATGAGATACTGTTATTTTTTCCTTAATTAAGCAAAAATGATAGTAATTTGGTACCCCAGGTTTCCTGTTTTTGCCACTACGCACGCTGGCGTCGACTCATCTATCCCCTGCCATCACTAGCACCTGGCCAATAAGCTTTATTTGTTTCCTTAAGAATTTTTGAAATGGTATTTTTTATTTAGTTTTTGCTTGTATCTTCACTTAGGATACATGCTCCAAGAGAAATTTAACGACTGCCAAACTTTGTCACCAAGTTACCTACATACAGAGAGATTTGGATTTAAAAAACTATATCAATTTAAAAATTACAGCAAAAATAGATATGAATTTACTTTAAACAAAGCACTGTACAGATTTGCAAATTAATAATTTTTTATAAATTAATTTCTTAGTCTGAAACTTTGAAGTGTTATTACAACGTACATGTTGTTCTATTCATATTTCGCTTCTACTTATTATAAAGTCATAGGAAATGTAAAGAATGGTTAAATGAAAAATGAATATTATTTGTTTTTTATGGCATAACGAAAACGTGCCAAATCATTTTCATTATTTATTACTCAAAATTTTTATTTTCTTGTTCTAATGACTGCTTGAAAATATAAATGTAGTTTTATACCTCTCTATTCGCTGTGTGCATAATATTAGAACAGCGCCCTCATCAGAACTAAACGATTGATTGTGCGTGATTTTAGTATATCTATATATTCAACTGATGTATGTTATATAGTCGTACATATATAGATATACTAATACCACGCACAATCTTTCATTTAGTTACGATGAGGGCGCTGTTCCAATGTTATGCACACAGCGAATACTCTTACAGATTTTGTCTTTTTTATATTTTTCATCGTTTCAGCGTTTCTTTTTTTACCTTTAAAAAAATTTTGTGTGTGGTAGCTGACGATGTATTTTCAAGTACAAGTTAATTTTTATTAGTTGTAACAATTGAATGTACCTGGAATGACTTTGCATTTTTCAGCCTAGATTTTAAGTTTGAACAAGTTCGCTCATTATCTTAGTTTTATCTGAGAAAATCTCGGTTTCCTTACATTTATTTTTTGGTTAGTTATACAAAGCTTCAGCAGACATAATATGTTTATTAGAAGTCAGCTGCAAACTCGCTCTTTTCGCAGCTCGTTTTAAATTAGTACCAATGCTATTGGCACAGGCACCCTTGCCATGAGAAATAGCAAAAAAACCATTTGGCTGAAACTCTGAAATCTGCTTCATACTGTAAAAGATTTTGAAAATTGCTTTTGTTTTTAAAATGTTAACCATCAGCTCCATCAGTAAAGTAATAGACCTTTTTGTGGATCGTAATTTTTTTTTTCGATATTTTACGATAATTTTTTGATATTCGTATACGACTATGGTAGAATGTGTTAAATTATATAGAATAATATAATTACTTTAATATTTTTCTTCACCTCTTCCTTTGTACCTTATCATTATCGCACATACGATGATTAAACTACAGGTATGTCGTGACCGAAGCCGACGACTCGTAGCGCGGCACCTGTTTGTGAAAAAAAGTGATTTCGATGTAAAAGAAGAATCAGTTTTTCTTATCTAGACTATCAAAAAAAATGTTAGAAAAACCAGTTTTAAGATATAACATGTTTAAAATTTTTTTTAAAGGTAAGAACTCATTTTTCGAAAGAACCGATTACTGCATTCGAAAGCGAAGGAAAAAATACATTGCAATTGTACTTTTAATATATTTTATAATTTAGTTTTAATGTTATAATCGTGAAGTGAAAAGTACTATATGTTTTGGTGATAGTGTGTGATGCTTGGAAAGTTGACGTGAAACGGCTCATATTTATACTTCACAATTAATAAATTCAAGCTAAATACTTACTTTCCTTTCTTTTGGTAGTCATTTTTTAATATTTTTAGACATCAAATTAAGTTTGAGAGCTTAAAAATGTACAGGAAGTAACCATTTCCTTGAGTTCTGTTTTTTATTACTTTATTTTGTTTTGTTAATTTACTGAAATATGAGTTGACGATATAATATATTCGAATAATTATGTACAAATTTAGAATTGGGATACAGTCGTGCCAATGACCAAACTGCATCCGGGACAACCAAAGACGCGCAAGCACTACATCAAGGTGGACCAGACTGGCGATCAACTCTTTACTCACCTGAGATTCAACATCTTTCGTGATGGTGGTATAGCTCGATTGAGAATATATGGTTTTGGCCTTGCGCAAGTGGACCGAAATTCCGAGGCAAAAAAACAGCCTGTACAGGGTAAGTGTGTCGAGTTTAGTGACGCGTACTTCGGACACCCAAACAATCTGTTGAAACTTGAACCGACCACTGGAATGAAAGATGGTTGGGAGACTTCAAGAAGACTTGATAGGCCAGCCATAATTGATATTGATGACAATGGTTTCGTAAATGTAAAGATTTATATTTTTCACGACGAAAATAATTAAAATCAAGTGATCCAACTTCGGTTCTGATCTAAATATGTTGCAGTATGGTGGCGAGGAATGGGCGGTGCTACAACTAGATAAGACGATTGTGGTGAGCTCTATAGAGGTTGACACTACGCACTTCAAGGGAAATTGCCCAAACAGCGTGAGAATTGATGGAGCTTGTGCTGCAGCAGATGAAGATACGAAAACTATGGTTTGGGAAACGATGTTGTCTCGAAGAAAGGTAGAAATCTTCTATTATATACGCTGTGTTTCACCGTTAATTTTTCCCCGTACATGTGATTTTTCATTCTTTTTAGCTGGATCCTAATAGGAGCAACGGATTAGTTACACTGTTGAAAGAGATAAAACAGAAGCCAATCAATCACGTGCGAGTTGTAATAATGCCGGATGGAGGAATTGCCAGAATAAGAATTTACGGAAACGAGTTCTACACTTCACAGTGAAGTCGGAATTTGCACAAATATTTTATTAAAAAAAAAAGTGAAATAGTCACTTGATAAAGTCTATTCATTCGAAATATTGTGAGTTTAAGTTTGTTCAAAGAAAATGTATTTAAAAGTATTTTTCTGCCAAATGTTGAAAAATAAGTTTTAACTTTTTGGTTAGATTAAAAAAAAAAATTAATAGTTTTAACAAACTGATTGCTTACTCAATTAATTCTAGAATATTTTCAAAAAATAACTATATTTGATATTCAGATTAGATCTATAGTTCAGGTCATGAAGCGTGCAGGAAGCTGAGATCTCCTAGTCTTAAAAAATTTTTTTAAATCAACATACATTTATACTTTCTCATGTACGAAACGTGCAAGTGCATTTTTTAACCAAAAATATTATTAGAAATTAATTATGAAAGCTGTATACGCAAAAAAAAAAATTATAATCCTTTCACAAACTGAGAGCTATAATAGATATGTCCTGTACGTCCTTCAAAAGTACAAAAAAAAGGATGCATGTGTCGAAACTGTACATATAATGTAACTGCATAAGAGTGAGCGGTCACCATCACTCGTTAAAAAAGTATGTGCCGATAAAAGAAAGGCAGCCAGACACATTGCAAATATCAAGCTACGTTTTCAACGATTAACCAAGAGATAATTATTATTTATAATTAGCTATAAGGTAGGAAAAGCAAAGTGTGTGCGTCAAGCAATGAGAAAATGAAAAAAATAATGAACAGCTCAGTAGGTAATTAGCTTCATAGGAATTTCGAGTACAAACTCGTACCTTTACCTTCAATAAAAGCAAAAGCCGGAGGATGGAAGTGAGAACGAGACTTCTTTTCTTATATTCATGTATACTCAAGTATACTCAAAGGAGTAATAAACATGTATTGAACATGTATGAAACTCCGCCAGGAGAGAAACAATTTACGTGTGAAAAGCTACATTGCAGCTGGACCGGTCTTTTTTTATCTTTTCTCGGTATGCAGGTAAAAGTGTTTGCACTTAATACTCAAGGCTAAAAAATGTCTCCAAGGCTGATTTTCTACACCTGATGCACTGAGATGGTACGGACGCTTCACACTGGCGACTCTATCCAAAATTATTTTTTTTGTGCAATGGAAAATTATTTTTTGGGCTTGTAGAGTAATTATCAGTTATATTCTCAGCATAAGTATTTTTTTTGTTTCAGTTTCAATTGATTAGAAAATTTTAACTTTATCCCCTATCTATTATTATGTAAAGAAAAATTTTAATTAGCTCGTCAAGAGATGTGTCTTTAAAAAAAATTAGTTTTATGTTGAATATGGTTTGTTTGTATCGAAAAGTTTTTTTAAATATTTTTGTGTTCATTATAATTATATTAAATATAATTTTAACACTTAAATCAATAAAATATGAATGTTGTGCTAATAAATTTTTTTCACGTAGATACTGCAGGTAAAGTAAAAACATCGTCACTGAAAAATGTATGACATACAAGCGCAAAAGTGGAGAAGTGTTTTGAATTATAGGAAGACACACCTTTCGCAGGGACAATTACGGAGCTTCGTGCGATGTATGCATGACACGACGAGTTGCTATTGGCCTCAGGTACCCTTTAACGAGTGAGAGAAAGGAGAACTAAAAAGAGCCATATTCTTCTTCCTTAGTAAGTCTACTCATACGCGTGTGAGAATGGCTGCCAAGTACCACACTATGCGTGGTCGGTGGTGGGATCTAAGTAGCTCCCGTGTCAGGTCCAACAGTCGCGGGCATGGTCGCTACATGGATGCCAAGCGCTGTTCCTTTCAGTGTGAGAATCACTTTTATGCGGTATAGCTCGGGCTGCGTTTAACACTACACACCTGCACCTTCTGTATCATGCATTGTACTAACCACTTTTCACACCTCACTCCCATTTATCACACTTACTCAGCATAGCAAGATAAACACCAGACTTAAGATATATTTGTTCATGTACCAATGTGTGTTAAAAAGGACTAATCTCGCGAGCTGGACAGAGGACAGTTCTTCTGTAGCGTAAGAGTGTAATAGATATATGTTGGACGATTATATTTGTTTTTGTTTATAATGCTTCATGCATCACTGGTTGTGTAGAATACAGATGTTGGGTTTTGTATCTCTTTTTGTTACTTGAAAAAAAAAAAAAAAAGATTTTAGGTGCTTTAATAGCAATATCAAACTTTTGTTCATTTTTCTTTCTTACGCGTCAATTTTTTTTCTTAAAATAAAGACAAAAAAACTCGGTAAAAAAGAGAGCAACATTCTTTATTTTTTAATATCTGACGTTTCGTCGGGTCTCGTTGACCTCTTCAACGACTATTACAAAAAGCGCCTTTTTTACTTTGTATTATTATTTATTAATTTTTTTTGTTTTTTTTTGTAGATTCAGTATTTTTAGACAAAGTATCTTACTTTCGTCGACTTATCAAATAAATTTTTTGTTTGGTTTTTAAAAAGTAAAAATAATCAACAGTTTCAAGTAATTGGTACCCACAAAAAAAATATAACATTTTTGGCACTTTTTCCAATTTATCAAATAAATGAAAATAATGATCTTAATATATTTTTTAACTTAAAAATCCATCTGCTTTCAACTTCAATCGTAATCTTTTGTTGTTCCTACATAATTAGATAATGTTCAAAATATTTATATGACATTTCTGACTTAAACTCATAAATATTTCTTTAAAAAGCTCCCACGTACTTTAAAGTGACAATTTTTCAAATAAGAATAAAGAAATACGTCATATTGTGTAGATTGAACAAGACAAAAGAACGGAAATGGTCAAGGAGTGTAATTAGCGTGACCTTCGTTTAATTGTGCTTGTCTCTAAGATTTAAAAATTGCGTAGCTCTCTTAGAATTTTGCCAAATTGGGAGAGAAATTATTTGGAAGACATTCATAGTATTCATTAAAAATTGTGAAAACTAAATAAAACCATCTTAATTAGTTGCAAACAAACAAAGATATTTTTAAAAAATAATTAAAAAACCAAGCACCTCAATGATAACAGTGTCGCAAATTTACTTCAGTTCCACTAAAAATTATTTCGAAATGACACAATGCCTTGTGTGCGCCTTATTGTATGTTACCTTGAAAAATCTCGCAGGCAAATAATAAAAGCGCATAGTTGAGTACATCATAATCAGTGGGATGAATCTCACGCTCGCGTCGATTACAAATTCTAGGTCATATGTAAACACTGAAGCAAAAATGTGGTTTCTGTGAATGTATGCGGATATGAATGGATGTGAGTGGTATCGTACCCATGACACATAGTGTTTTCTATAATGTGTATACGTAAGAAACTAAAGGGATTTGAATGAAAAAATAAATAAATGAATAAAAATAAAACTTTACAGATGAGAGGTCTTTCGTGAGTAATATATACTGATTTATCATTCGGACTTGCTTTTCCACTTAAGTACTGGTCGATTTCCGTAAAAAATTTATTGAGACAAAGACAAGTAAAAATCGTTCAGTGACAATCTTATTCACATAATTTAGGCAAAGACGTAATTCCTAAAAAAACTGATAAATACTTTAAAATGTAGAATTTTCAGTTGAGAAAAAAAATTAGTTTTAGTCCCGGTACCATGATTTATTAGAATTTTACCATATGTGCTTGGATTCGATGGATGATATCGATAAACGATTACTTCTTAAAAACAAAGAGTATAATTTGGAATATAATATGAAAAAAGTATGAAAAATGAAAAAGAAACTCAAATTCTTTGAAATTCTCAAATGACTGCAAATCCCGAAGAACAGAACCATAACTCCTTTCATCACTAAATAATCTTCGCAGTTTTTCAATTGTTTATTCTCCACAGTAAAAGAGTGGGGCTTTTTAAAAAGATACTGACTTGAAAAATATTGTTGACAACCTTATTTTTTATTTGAAAAACTTTGAGTTTAAAGTGTGAATAAACTATCAAACTTTTGGAAGAAAAAAAAGGGAGAACACAGTATGATTAAATTTTACAGGCCAATTGTAAAACGGAGAGTTCGATAAACTGATACCTGTTGTGTTGTGCACGTTTATAACGCATAGTTGATCAAAAAGATAATAATGCCGACTAAGGAAGAAGAGTTGCAACGCGAAAGGATTCGAAGGATGTTCAGCTGGAGTAACGGCATTGTTTGGTAAGACATTATTAAAAAAAATATTTTACAAACTTCATTTTGTTTGATAAGTCTCTTTAACCCTGAAAAAATACATTGTCAATAGCAACAAAAAATGTCAAAAAAGTGCACAAATATGCATACTCACTAAGTATGTCTATTTTACTTGGACCACCCTTTTACCTCTTAATGCTTACACCATCAGAATCCGCTTTCACAAACGCAAAAACCGGTCTTATGAAGCTGATGTATGTGCATGTGCAGAATAGCAGGTAAAAATACATGTATAGTTGTGGGCAAGAAAGAGTGAGTTTAAAGTTTTAAGAAAAATCAGGTTACTAGATTCAGATACTCGAAAAAAAAAACTTAAATAAAAGATTTTTCTTTAACAAACTTTTATTTGTTGAGCAAAAACGTAGAAAGTCAATTTTTTTTGAGATAGTCGTATAAGACTACAAGTGAATTCTTAGTTACTGGTTTTTCTCAATTTTTGTGCCACAAAGTCTTTACTTTTTCTCTCAAATAGATGACTTGTTCTGTATGACTCACGGATGAATACAAAGAATGCTTAAATTACAAATTTACTATTTAGTTTTTTTTTAATTTTTAGAGTACTTTAATTTCCAAAAATTAGAAGCAAAGTACAGCTTTCTACACCACCCTTTAGGTACTACCATAAATATGTCCATGTACCTCGTTATATTCAAATCAATTCTCTTATCTTTTAACATTGAAGCTCGATTTACTCTAGGAAATATTTATTAGCTAATTTTTATCCGTTTCCATAAGTTTTTATTCCATTCCACTGTAAAATTGAAAAAAAAATTGTGATTAAAGTCTTGCCTAATGAATGATGAAATCGACTTTAAACTTAGCACTACTGCTCTTAAGAAGGCTCCAGCGAACGACTGTGTTATTACTGTACTTGTAACATATTCTTGGGTGCTTATCACAAAATCACTTTTAACTCGCTAATACTCATAAACTACTGAATGAATCAGGCATAAAAAATTTACATACGTTCCTTAGATTGTCTTATTTATCAAAATTGTTATGAAAAAGCGGATCGTGTTGCCAAAAATAATTTTAACCTTAGAATAACAGTGTGTTGCACATTTTTGAAAGACAAAAATTTCTTATCATCACATTATGTGGTTACCTTTGAAAAACTTTAGTTCAAAATGTTGAAAGTAAAATTTTGAGAAGCAATTTAGTAAAAAAGCATGGTATTCAGCTGCGCAGCAGCACGTATTTTCGGATGATTTTTTTTTTTACGTAATCTTTTCTAATCCAACAAAAAGGCACTTACATTGAGACCCTAAAGTAATAGTTTGTTGGGAATGGCATAAACATCCATATTAAATATCGTTTAACTTGTGGAATTTTCTTAAACTGCTGATTTTGAACAAAAAACATGAGAAAGGTGTGTTTTTTATGTTATTTTTTATTAAATAGTAAAAAGTAAATTTTTTCTTATTTAAGATAATCTTTTGTAATTACAGTTATTCGTTAGTAAAAATGTACGACTACACCGATCACAGTGATTAGAAATAAAAATACATCTATTTTTATGCTAACTTAACTTTGGATACAATTCTTTTAAAAATACAAAATAAAATTTTCTAAAAACGAACCGTTATAACAACCATAACAAGGCAGAGAACTGAATTTTTACTTTTCAGCTCCTATAAGAATAAAAAAACAAAAATTTAAACCCTGGATAATTAAAATGGGTCATTGAGTTTTCAAGATATGACTGATTATGTACATACACCTTTAGGTATACATTTAGACAAAATGACATTTCAATCGCCGATACTGTAAAAAATATTTCTAAAATGTTTTACGGAAACCTTATTTTCAATTCGTACTAAACTTTTTTTCATATATAAATAGACAAAAAAGGAACAATAGTAACAAAACGAAAAAAAAAAATTTATTACAATGACTTGAAATTCCTGGACAATTTTGAAGGAGATACAAGTTTTAAAAAATTTTTAAGTTAGTCTTTTAAAAAAGTCTTTTAAACGTTTTATTTTTATAAGCTGTTTTAAAAGTAAAATAATTTTCAATATGTGCATGGACAATAATTACTTACGTTTTATTCGGTTTTAATAAATGCTGGCTTTTAACATTAAACTGGTGAGTTTTTATATAGAGATTACTTAATAGTGTGTTCTATCTAAAAATTAGACACCATCATTAAATATCAACACTCAGTGGAAATAATTACATCCTTGAAGACTGAAAAAATCTACTGATAAGTACTTTTTGAGTGTAGTTTTCCATATGAATTATAGCGATTTCCTGTGATCAAAACGTTGTATCTTGTGCGACTTACCATCTGAAGTGAATCAAAGTGAATATCATATGAGTAAATGAAAGCTTACGTCCAAAATCCTAGATGTCAGCACACTCTTAGCTTCAGTGGATCGATATGCGAATGATTGATTGTTATTGAAGATCACTATCATAAAGAAAATTTGTAACTACATAGAGGTAAACTACATAGAGAATTAATCTCTCTCAGTCCAATTAAATAAACACTAAGTTATAGAGACTTAGAGATGTACGGTACCTATGGTCAGAGGTCTCCCATTTGGATGCTAGATCTAGTATAGTGATTGTAGCAGTAGCAGCGGCAGCAGGTAATAGTAGTAGTAGTAGTAGTAGTAGTAGTAGTAGTAGTAGTAGTAGTAGTAGTAGTAGTAGTAGTAGTAGTAGTAGTAGTAGTAGTAGTAGTAGTAGTAGTAGTAGTAGTAGTAGTAGTAGTAGTAGTGGTAGTAGTAGTATTAATAGTAATAGCATAGTAGTAGTGAGTGGTAGCGGTAGTACCTATACAGGAGATGCGCTATGCGGTATACTATTCACAATGAACAGGATCTATTGCTTCCATCAGCGTCTCCTTAAAACACAGTTTTAAGCTTTCGACCTTGGATACTTCCGTTATCCCAATTCATTCTTCGACGCATGATCGGAATTCAAAGATCATATATATGTAGTCTGGGCTTTCAAAATCGACATTCACTGAATTTTCTAATCAAATAAGAATTTTTTAAAGCCTTTGTTGGATGCAGGAATTATTTCAGAGATATAGTTCACCAGTCTTTTGGAATTCCAAACTAAAGTGAAGTTCACTTCACTAGTTCTTTTGTTCAAGTGCAAAGGATGGAAACATTTGAAAATGAAAGTATCAGCGCTTAAAAGAAGACGTTAGTGGTTGGTACAGTATTATAAGTTAAGGGAATGTGCTATACACTGCACAGTAAGATGTTATTTTTGTTAAAGTAAAATACCTGAAGGTGGGACAACGCAATAACTAGCCACGGAACATTAGTGAAACACTGATTGTTGTGGTTATAGGTTCTTGAAGAAAATGTATTAGAACTCTATGTAATGGTGACTATTAAAAACATCAAAGATCTCCTTGTTTCCTGGACTTCAGAAGAATATTTACGTATAATTTTTCATGTGTCATCATATATCCTATAAGTATAAGTTTACGCTACTCTCCATGTATAATTAAAAACTATCATGTTTCACCAAAATTTTGATTAGAAAAGTACATGAATATACTGTAGCACCAAGTTGAAGTAAGTACAAATTTCGTGTGGATGTATACATATGGTTTGTCCACGTAGTGGTCCTGTAGTGTCAGAGTATGCGATGTTTGGGTCAATTTGAATGAATCATGCCCCCTTTCTACAAATGAATAACTTCATTTTTAAATCACGGTTATGAGATTTTGAGAGTACACATGTTTATATTGAATTTTTTATTATTTTTTAATGGAAAAAAAAATTAAAGCTACATAGTTGAACTATTTTTTTATTAAACTCACTCATTAATTGTAGATCGAAATAGTTTTTAGATTTCTTGTTAATTCTATTCCACTCTTATGTCCGTGATTTACCTTATTCTTACTGTTAACATGACGTGAAAGAAAAAATAGAATAAACTTATTCTTTAGATAATACTCTCATTACCAAGTTTATTTCTTTAACTTCCACTCTAAATTATTTGGAATAATATCTAAAGAGGAACGCTGTTTTCAATTCACTTTTCTAATAGTTCATCAATATCTACCAACAAATAATAAAGTGTTCCTCAGATCATGCACAAAATTATCTGTATGAAATTTTTGAAAGTTATAACTTTGAGGTGTTATTTTTTTTTTCATTATTTGATTTTAATGTACATGCTCATTTTTAAGTTACACATTGACTTGAGACTGATGGTCTTGAAGAATGTTATTTTAATAAAATGACGTTTGCCCAAGAGTGCATGGCGTTGTTGTAAAATTTTTTTTTTTTTTTTTTAAGTAAGAAAAATGACTGCTTATAATTATTTTTATCTTAAGTCATTATTTAAAAGAAAAAAAAAAATGTTGTCAGAACACATGCTCGAATATACGTATTTTCCGACATTGAAGGTTTGTACCAAGATGTATACCTACACTGGCTGAAACTATTTTTACAACCCATAAAATAAAAAATTCTGTTTTCTGATTGGATGGTAAAACATGTTATAAAGTGATACCACCACATATAAGAATTTTACCAATTTTTTGTATTTTAAATGTCTATTTCGAGATGAATTCGTGTTGAAGTATGGCTAAATAAGTCTTTTATATATAGTTTGTAAAATACAGGTATTTTCCGAGCTAGTATAAAAAATTTTGTACGCAACTTACTCAAGATCATCTCAACACCATGTGATAATATAACACTCGTGCACAAGGACGGAAAAAATCTCAAATTAGAATAAAACGCCTATTTAGTTTCATAGGATTTGAGTTTAAAATACTTATTCCATTTCCTAAACTATTTCACGTAACATGTAAAATTTTATAGCATAGTATTAGGTTTCCAACGTATATCTATTTCGGGGTTTTTACATGTCCCTAATCTCTACCTTCCTTGTTCTTGTTTTCGTAATTGAAAGTTCGTTTTAAAATCTGGAGAAGTGGTGTTTTGGCATCCTGGATACTCATCCCATCGGAAAAGACCGAGAAAAAATCTTGATAACTTTCGATGGGATTCGAACCCATGACCTCTCTCTGGCTAGGAGGCTAGCACGTTTACCCATTAAGCCATCGAAGCTCTTATGTATTTTTTTACATTTAAAACGTAAAAAAAAACATGCATTTATTCAAATACAAGAATCCAAAAAAAACTTACCATAATCCATACATTGAATATAACCACGAGCTTATTAAAAAATATTTTTTTTTAATTACATCTTTTGTGTATAAGAAGTATAAAAAGCAAAATAAGACCTGCCAAACAAAATGGGTGACTAAATTTCAAATCCGTCTTTCAACAGTTTGGCCTACGTTATTGATTAATAAAATGCTCCTACAACATTCTTGATAGTGATGTTTGGGTAATATATCCTTGAAGTATATTTAACTGTATGTCTAATGTTTTTAAAAGATAAATTCAACATTTACGGATGTACACTCAGTGGAACTCTGATCTGACCCGGACCCTATTTCAGAACTATGGCGTGAAGTACTGTTCAATAATAGGGTCCGGGACAGATCAGAGTTCCATCGAGTATACATTGGTTCGATGAAGTACATCACGTTGCCTTCTTTCATGTTATCTTCAATTCAATGCAACTTTTTTTATTTCAATGAATTTTTCTTCCAGCCAGCTGTTGCCTTCAAAATTTATTCACTTATGCAAACCAGGCAATTTTTTGTATTTGTATTGAAAATATGAAAAAAATTTTAAACGTCATAGTCACGTACTTGCGCAACGATAGCGCGAGTTGTATACTATGCGGACATGTATATTCAAAAGTTCGCATTTCAATGCTCCACCAATGAGACAAAAAGTTCAATGTGATCGACCAATAAGAGTCACCTGTGTACACCTAAGCACAACTTATAGTTTTATGAATTTGTGTCCTCATATAGTATATACCTCGTATCTGTCTGTTCGAGAGAGTTACAAAGCTAGTATACAATTACGTACACAACCAAAGTTGCGTCGATAAAAAGAGTTTCCGCATCTTAGCAAGTACGAATGCTTTTCTTTTTTGGATTCTGATTGACAGGCGTAATGAAAAGTATACACGCGTGTGTCTGTTATTTTCGATCTTGCGAAGATTTATCGTGATTTTTACGAGATCTTTTTACAGCGATTGCGTTAGAAGCAGAGAAGATGACGTCACTTGGGTTGATAGATCAGGTTGTTCGTCTTAATAGTAAAACAATTATTTAAAAAATTCATCGTGAGTAGTTATTCTCAACATCAAGGTTATAACTGCAATTTTTTAATTTCAAAATACCAGAAATTTACATTCAGAAATTCGGTTAGGGACTCTTAGTTGGAGTTCTGACGTACCCGTTTTATCTAACTGAGATAAATAAAAATTTTAAAGAATGAGATATGTCAAAAATCACTCTCAAATTCAATATTTCATTTTATCACGTCCAAAACAAAAAGAAAAAGAATAAACTAAAGCCAGATATTCTGCACTCACATTATCCGACAGTGCTGAATTATGAGCAGAGATCACTATAGCTGACGAGTTCGACGAAAGTCATGTACTATATACAAATGTATTGCACAACAAGAAATATTAACGAGCCTTGTTCGTTTCAATACTATTGCGTGTCTCTCTTTCAACCAATACATAAGCAACACAAAAATTCAAGTTTCGAATAGTAACATCAGCTCTTAGCTCTCTTTGACATGCATTCGCTAGATATCGATCATTTTTATTATTCTCACTGACAACCCGTAGGGAATAGGCAGAGCATGAAAAAACATGAGTTTCATGCGGGCGTGAGCTACAGGTGCATTGAATAATATCTTTTCCGTGTAAAGGGTTTCTGGGTACATACAATTATGTATACATGAATACGCTGGTGGTGACATAACCACCGAGTGACTAAGAAATCTAACTGATTTTATTCCCCATCTTTATTAGGCCAAGCCACAAATTTTTGGGTGAACCATTCAATTGGTTATTTGGGATTTTTTGAACGCTTAGTTCAGATGTGATGGTGTAACTTGTATACTTCGTACTTGGTGTAAAAGTAATATTTTTGATGTTATCTTCGAAAAATAATAGTTACCGCAGTAACGGTAAATAAGAGACATCTATAACTATACTTATGTTCGTACGGAAACATAAAATAATTATTTATAAGTCTATTTTTTAATGTAACAATTACAAATACAAGGAATCGTTTTACTAAATTAAAAAAAAAACCAATAATATCTATGATAATAAAAAAATTATTGTAAGAAAATTAGTACTTTAAATCATATTGAATTTATTAAATAAGACAAAATATTTTAAGTACTTTAAATAGTTAAAACACCTGTTTTTATTTTAAATCATACCGTTAAATATATATATGGATTAAGTCAAATTACTTTTTTTATAAAGTGCAACTGTATTTTAAATAATTTAATTCGAATTTCAATATATTTCTAAAACTTCATTTCAAATACTTTCAAAACATACAATTGGATTTGATAATTTATTTAAAATATTTTAAGCCAATACAAAAATTTCAATTTAATTTTTAACACATGCATTTCTAATACTGAATTAACTAACTCAATCTAAAATGTATTTCTCTGTTAATCAGCCTCACTCAGTCTTATGACAAACATATTTTTAGGCACTACTGCTTCACAGAAGTGACTTATATTTTTGCCAGAGCAAAAAGTGTAACGTCCACTTACGAAGACATGTAAATCGACTATCTCGAAAATTTTACATCTAATTGGACTCAACTTTGGTTTCTAGCTTCATTTTTATATCACAACCCAACCATTTTTAAATTTAGAATACTTAGTAGAAGGGAAAAATGTTAGCGGCCTCAAGGTTATGCATTTTCCAAAAACCAGATTTATTACTTTGTTTTTAATTATTTTTTATCACTGCGAAAAAGGATACAGAAATTTTGCTGTAGAATTTTTTGTTTCTTGCAAAAGAGCCGTTAAAAAAAAAAAGATGTTAAAAACCGAAATTTTGCTTTGATTGTCTCAAAACCTGTGTTGTGGATCGATCTAAAATTGTATCTGAATATTTTTAAAAACTAAATTAAGAGATTGCAGCTAGACTGACGAGTTTCCTCAATCATATTTCAGATTTTTCAGCATTTCTCTTTGTTTTGAAAATGCCTTGTTCATAATTTGTTGTTTATCCAAACGAGCTGGGGAATAAATAAATTGTATACGTATACTGAATAGTGATTTTTGGTGCGTTTATTTTTTTGTACATCGATGATTTCAAAACAAGCTTGCCCTCGGTTGGTAGTTGTATTTTGAGTCAATTTCACAATCAGTGTGATACAAGAAATTTCTGAATATATCACGACTCTTGTCCTATAACTCTATGGTCGACCATGGTGATCACCAGTAAAATCACTAAAAAATCACTGCCCGTAAAACCCTTTTATAACATCAAAAATGTCAACCATCGCAAAGTGCCCATAGTGAACAGTGCGTGCGTTTGAACAATTTACAATCAAACTTTGAAAATAAGCTCCAACGACTTATTACTATGCGTATAGAGCGAGTTTGCAACCATGATTTATGTACCACACATGTATCGTCATTGTCGTGACATTAAAAAGTCTGACTCAATACTCACTAATACTTTAATCGAGGCACGTGGACACAGTCTGGAATAAAAGCTCAATTAATAGGTCAAGGTTGCATGCACTCTCTTGCGGTGTGCAACGCCTCTTCACCATTCAATTTTTTTGCCGTCAATTTATTTTACTTGTGTGCAAGTATGACCTACAATAAAATTTATATTTATGAATAAACAAAAAATCAAGGAATAATCGTTTTTTAGTCTTGGTGAAATAATTTTTGCTATCAATACACACCCACATGCCGTTATTTAAATCCGGCAACATACAAGGACGTGCAATAATTTTAAAGGGGAGCAAAGGGGGGGGGTGGAGGGAGGAGTCTTGCGATACGCGTAAGAGACTTTCTCGAGTTGTAGCGCAATTGTGCAACGATCGTAGCCTGAGGGAATCTGAACGTCACGTACACACCTGACATAATCGGCGCAGCGAAGCAGTAGCAGCTTGCCAGCTGATTATGTAAATACAACTGTGCGACGAAGAGGGCGAAAGGAGAATCGAGTGCAGGGGAGAGGAGGGAGTCGTGCGTTGGTCTGATGGTCATTGTCCGAGAGAAAATCGGTGATCGGTAAACCATGGATCTTTTTAGACAGAAGGATAGTTAAGAAGGTGATTGTGTTTAAAAATTTACATTCAAAACTTGAGAATTGCATGTAACCTTCGTTTATTTTTCGCTAAGATATTTTTCGTCACTGTTTCACCCAATAATTTTTGTATGATAAATGTCAAATGGGATGTTTTAAATTTAAAACAAGCTGTAAAAAAACGATTTAAGATCCATACTTATTGCCCCGGAAATTTTTGAAAATGTATGAATAAAAACCTTCAAGACTTTATTAATTTTATGACAAGAAAGATAGGGAAGAATACCCGTTTTTTCATAAATATCGTGTAATAAGACTAGTTAACTTGAAGCATACATCTAAAACTTACATCCACGTAAATCTCCCCCCCCCCCACCAAAAAAAATGTAAAAATTTGGAAAAATTGTAACAGTTTAGATAAAAATAAAGTATAAAAATGAACAATTTTTTATCTGCAATAACTCAACTAATCCGTCTACGCAACTCCACGAAACTTAAGGAAAATATTACTCTTCGTATAAAGCGTTGTTCGGAGATAGCGCAACATCAACTTCCACATCCTAAATGGCACTCTACTGCTAATTTCGATTTTGTCCATATTACCAAAATGGAAAATTGAATTCAAATAGTTCAGCTTGATATTATCAATAATTATACTGATAAAAAAATTATTTCCTAATAAATATTTTTATTTATAAAAAAGAAATTTTCATCTTCCGGTGCAGCATAGTAAAAAATATTTTCAAATCTTTGATTGTGAAGAAAAACAAGCGTGTAAGACAGAGTGCGGACCAACAGTACTGGAGCTAGGTACGTCACAAGGAACAGGATGTCTAGTACACCGAAAAAAAAAGGTGATTTTATAATGAAGTATCATTTTTACTTAACTCCATGGGGTAATAAAGTTAAAATACAATTAGATTAACCAATCTAGATAAAAAGATTTTAATTATACGTTACACAAGTATGTGTACTATATAGTTACTTCAACCTTACAAGCACACAACACTTAAATAGCAAATATTAGTCGGATTCGTCTGAGACTAAGATCATAATAATGCAGTACTGACACGTTCCACTAGTGATTAAAAACGAAACGGTAATTTGATCACTCTCCTCACCTTTTTTTTGTACATTTCAAGCTATCAAGTAAAATAAAAGTTAGGAATAATTTTTACTCGGAGTGTGAACATATTTATATTGCGTATCCATACGAAGATGTAGTTTACATCCTTTCATAACTGATAATTAAAATGTTCACTCTTTATGAGGTAGTGATTTTCATATATTTTTCAACGCAAAATCACTGTTTGTTTTTGAGTAGAATTATTGGTATTATTTGTTTGGAACACAATTCTCCAAACAATAAGTACAAATTTTATTTTTCGTACTAAAAAACTTGTTTTCTTATAATTTTGCTCATCTTACTTATATACAAAGCAAAGTCGCTAAAACCGTTGTAATCGCTAACAGCGAAAACTGCTCAACCGATCAAGCTAAAATTTTGCATACAGATTCTTGACACTTCCTAGATAGTTTTAGTAAAGTTTTTATCTTGAAAAAGTTAATAACAATAGCAATAAATAAGCTCGAAGTTTTGCAAAAATACGACAGCTTTTCACGTTAGTTCAGCAGAATCCGCTAGGTGGCATCGACATAAGATCGAAGCTACCTGCAACAGAATTAAACAAAACGTGGTTATAATAGGCCGGAGCATCTCGAGAAATTCTACTGTTGTTTACCAGCAGTACATCAGACTGCATCGAGAATATAGTAGTAGTTAGTCGTGCAGTTACGGTAGCGCCTAAGCGCCACCTAGCCAACTACCACGGAGCTAGCTATATGTGGGTTAATTTTTATACCTAGCTAATGGCTAGCTAAAAGCATGTTATACGTGTATATATGTGTATATATATATATATATATATATCTACCGTTCGTTTGACGACAAAATTATTTATTTTTTCAGCATTATCGTGTTTCACGTAAAATTTGATGTACCTCTCTAAAAATGTATTACTATAAAAAATATTTTCTTATTATTAACAAGTTAACCTTATCTGTGTATTAATAACTTTTATGCGATAATTACTGTTTCATCACAAATGGCTTGCCTAAATCCATATTCATTTGACATAAAAAAATGGTATAAAAAAGATTATCCTTTAAAATGTATTATCCACCTTTTGAAAAAAAACTTTGGCGTTAGTGTTTCTTTTCGTTCATTATCGAGATTTTGCCAGAGCTCTGATTTAAAAAGGAAAAACATTGCTGAGAGTACTGTATCAAAGATTATTTTAGCAATTTTATTAGAGTTAAAAGGAAGTGGAACGTGTTTAGGGTACAGAGCTGTCTGAAAACGGCTACGAAATGTTTATGATCTAAAAGTGAAACAAAAAACTGTAATGAGGATCATGCAGTCAATAGATCCTGATCAAGTAGAAGCTCGTGCAAGGTATAGATTGAAACAAAGGGTATACAGTGTTCCAGGACCGAACTTTCTCTGGCATGCTGATGGATTTGACAAGCTAAAAAGATTTGGATTCCCCATATACGGATGCATTGATGGGTACTCAAAGAAAGTCCTGTGGCTTACAGTAGCAACGTTGAACAATGACCCATCAATAATAGCTTACTAGTATTTAAAATGCATTGAAAAATATGGATTCGTCTCTACCTTGATGAGAGCTGACAATGGCACTGAAGCCACTCTAATGGAAGATATCCATATGGCCTTTCGTTGGTATCATAATGATGAGCATGCTGGATGCAACAGTTTTTTAAGAGAAAAATCGACACTTAACCAGAAGATAGAAAGTTTTTGAAGACAATTTAGACAGAGATTCGCAAATTTTTATATAACATTATTTAAGGAAATGGTAAACAAACAACTTTTAGATGTAGACAACAAGCTCCATATTGAGTGTCTAAGATATTGCTTTGGATCTTTAATTCAAAGTGAGATGGACATAACTAGAAAAGAGTGAAACCAACACAGAATCCGACGTCAAAGCAATGCTCGAGGTGAAATACCGAATCAGCTGTTTAAGTGCTCGGAAATGCATGGTAAAAAAAAAATGTAGAAAAGAAGTAGATAAGGCTGTAATTCAAAACTTGATAAATATGTATTGCAAAGAACCTCAATTGTATTAAGAAGAGATTAAAGAGTTAGTAGGGCTTATTAAAAAAACAAAAACGCCGACCACGACTGAAGAAGCTTTTAATTTATATTTGGATATTGTGAATAGCATAGAATCCATCAATATCAATCAATAAACTCTACTTGAATAAATACACAAATAAGTCAATATGTAAATGTATTTTACTAATGCTTATTGTTTTATTACATACAAAAATGTTTGTACTAACACTGTAATACTTAAATAGCACACCCTTAATTTTTTTATAGTCTGAAGAGGTACATAAAATGCTCTTAAGTTTTTAACAATTTTCTTTAATGCTAAACATTCTATTTATCCTTGAAATAAAATCTGTATTTTTTCGTTTTACTTATACNAAGTCAATATGTAAATGTATTTTACTTATATTTATTTTTTTATTCCATGTACAAATATTTTTACTCACAGAATACTTGAACAGCACACCCCTAATTTTTTTCATAGTCTGAAGAGGTGCACAAAATGTTCATAAGTTTTTTATATTTTTTTGTAATGTTCAATATTTCATTTACTATATTAAGATAACTTATATTCTTCTTTTTTACTTATACATACTCTTTTCTAAAATACTGATTTTTTCGTATACTTATTTTCTTTGATTAGTTTATTCACAACAGTGAATTTAAGAGTAATTAAATAGAGTATAAATAAAGTGTTGACTTCAAAAATTTATAACTTTAACAAAAACTTAAAATCCTAAAGCTTTTTATGATCTTCATGTATTTTTCTCTGTATCAAATAATATTTAATGAAATGCAATAGATTTATCACAATAACGACTTGCAATTTGTACGTATGATTGATACTACTCTATTGTTTATCTTTGAATCCAAAACATAAATTTGTTTTGTTGCATTACTAAATCTAAATCAGAAATCGTGCTCTAAAATAATGGTTAAGGTAATTAAAAAACATTGTTTTAAGAAAAATTATAATAAAAAAAGTGTTGAGAGTTCATGCTATTATTATTTGTTAAACTGAACAGTTCTGAAAAACTTCTAATAATTCCTTGATGGATTGACGTTCTTTATATGTATAATTAAAACAGTGACGTAATATTGGTTTTAGAAATTCTGGCACCCCATCTATCATTGGTATTTTTTTTTTTGGTCATAATATCAGTCATTTCAGCCAGAATGTTGTAGTAATATGTGATAGGCCAAACTTGTGTTTCAGTAAACAATTCCAACAGTGTGCATCCTAAGCTCCAAATATCTGCAAAAGCTGTTGATCCTTCTCTATTAATTATCAGTTCCGGAGGCATGTATATGAAAGTCCCTCGAGCGCTCCCACTGGTAAATTATAAGCTCGACTCTAGTCCATCAGACATGCCAAGGCCCATGTCACACAATTTAGTCATACGTTCACGAGAATATTCCCTGGTTTTATATCTCTGTGCAAGATTGGGGCACAAGGTGGTGGTTGCAAATGTAAAAAAGCTACTGCTCGGCATAAGTCACAAGCCAATTTAATCTTATCTGTCAGATTTAAATTAAATTTTTGTCTCACTTGAAAATCATGAATTATACTGTGTAAATTTTCAGACTCAAAATATTCTGTGATAATATGAACTCGAGCTGATGAGTCACAAGCCACACCCATAATGGATATAATATTTGGATGACGCAGTTGATCCAAAAGCTTTATCTCTCTTAAAATGAATCTTTCGTTATTTGAAACTGCCAAAGTTTTAACAGCAACATCTGATTCTAAAAATTTACCTCGTCTGACAACGCCTTGAGCACCCTTACCTATTTTCCAATTGTATAGTTTAAAATATTTTTCTTCAACCACGGGAACTGACAGTTTCAGATTTTCAATTTTTTTTTTAATGTAAGTATCTTAGGAACTAAAAAAGTTGGAGAAGTTGAACTTTTAATCAGAGAATAATTTGAAGGCTCGACAGCATCCATACTTTTTTTTATTGCTGTGGCTTTTGATGCCTGATCCGTCGAATTAGTCGAATCAGCACTTTCGTTAGTGTGTGAACCTTCAACCAGAGAATTACCAGATTGTTTCACTATATTTTTTGTATTACAGGTAGATTGCTTTTTTCCACGTGATTTTTCAACGTTTCATGGAACCTCTTGCAGTAATGTTTTGCAGTCTGGTAAATCGCTGATTGAAATTGACTTGCTTTGGTTGTGTTGAGGTGCAGGTACTTTAGCTACTGGTGTCTCTATATTATTCATTAAATCTATACTGACAACAAACACCTTCTCTTGGAAAACTGTGACATCACTCCTTACCTGCTGCACATCATGGTCTGTATTAAGATTTTTGTTTGAAGTAGTACTAGCAGTCTTTTTAGGTAGGCCTGTCACGTTTGTTAAATTTATCAAATATAATAGACTTTGTACAAGGATTGTTACTTAAATAAAATGATTATTGTAATTGATTATTTATTTGTGGTTGTTATTGTTGTTGTTGCTATTGTCGTTGCGGTTGTTCTGAAACTGATGAAATACCGTGTTCTACCTGAGTGGATCATGATGCCTTTTTATTGGGATAGGTGGCTGAAAGTAAATAAAAAACCGTAGGGTGGCCATTGCTCCTGTATTTTCTTACAAATTGACAAAATCCGCATTTTTCACCCTTAGCTTCGAAGCCGAATATCTCATTATTATCGTGTCTTCTAATGGTGCAACAAGAATCACTTTAAATCGTACAATTAATTTTATTCTTATCACTAAATATACTAACAAACATTAATTTTAATTCATCCAACTCATAGTTTGTATTTCCATTTAATTCCATTTTTATCTTGCTAGAGTATACTTTATATTTTGCATCCCAATCTTTCCCATGCTTCCAAGCGACGAACACCACTCGTCTTTTGAATTCATCTTTCTTTGAAGACTCTTGGTTTTTGTTAGCAACTCTCTCTTGAGTTTGCTATCAAAAATAATTTTAATTATTACAGGGGGCATGAGTAGAAAATTAAATAGTCTCACTAGTTACCTTAAGTTTTTTATCAATTTTTTCATTTTCCTTCTGATCAGACTTTGAAATTACTTGAATCAGCTCTTCAAATCTTGCTCGTCGTTTTGTACTCAGATTTGGTACTTTACCTAAAAATATTAAAATAATTATTGTAGGCAGTGTGTGATGTGAGGATTCATTTTCTGTTACTGTAATTACTTACTTGCTTGTGGAGAGTTGTTATGAGGTACTCTTAGATGATAAGTACAATTACGAGGTTCAAGAATAAAAGAATCATTTTCTGTATTCAACAAGTACGTGTCTTCACCAACTGTGTATGTTAATTTTCCTCCTGGAAAATATTCATTGAGAGTGCTTTTGTTTATTCTTCCATTTTGCACCTTGATTTTAGTTTTTTCTTGGTCAAAAACCATCCACACTTCTCTACACTCCATCTGTTATACATAAAACATGCATGTTTGAGAAACAATACAAAAATTCGAGGGATATTTGGTATAGGGGCACTTGACAGAGAAAAAAGAAAAACGATGAAAAATTTACATATTTATTACCTTGACTTTCACTCTCTTCTTTTGCAGACTTCTTACACGTTACCAAGACAAAAAGCAAATGAAAGGATTGTTCTGCACCTTGTCTGCTATGTACATGTTCTTAATCTTATAGCTAGTCAGTAGTTAGCTATGAAAATCAACCAACATATCTCCGTGGTAGTTGGCTAAGTGGCGCTTAGGCGCTTCCGTATGCAGCTGGGTACTGGGTAAATCCCGGTTACCGATGACGCTCTTCTCCAATGGGCAAGTGACCTCAGTCTACTTCCACCCTGAAGCTCCAGGATTAACGAATGCCATGAATAAAAAAATTTAGTAACCGATAACGTCTTCGGTGGAGTACCAGGGGACGTGTTTAGCCAGAGCACAACCTGCTCCAACTATTCAGAGTAATATGGCCGTTCCACCATCCAGCCTGGCGCCATCAGAGAACTTTTTAGACTTTTAAACAAATGCAATCCAGGGAAGACAGCCCTGAAGAGCACGGGCAGCCACAACGGCTGCCTTCTTCGTGGCCATCCTAAGGGCATACCTACAGAGAAGGTATTCTCCAGGCCCACTTTCTCGACTGATGACGTTCAGCGGTTGGTTATCTGGGGAACGACCTGAAGATAAGATATATTTTGATCAGTGGCGTATATCTCCCTCATGTACGGTCTCCATACACAGAGACTTCGAGGGTAAGAGTCAAGCTAACTGCAGCCAGCTCTTCATCATCAAGAAAAATAATGATAGCTGGAAGTTTCACCACTGACCCTTTTCAGGGCCATTATAAGTATTTACGTTCCCTACTTAACCATCAATCTCATTGGTTCTTTCAAGGGCCACCTAAATTTAAACTACCTTGCCAACAAATACATTTTTACTACCATTTGCGGAAACAGTTTGTCGACTAAAATACTATGTTAACTAAAGACAGCCACTATTAAACCAAGTCAGTCATTCTCCGGCAGTCGTCACGAGCAGAGTTGTTTGTCTCAAGGCTGGGAACCCCGGTGACCGACGACCTTATATTACCCTCTCGACTCTAAGCATTTAACCAGGAATCACCGATCCTCTTCAACGTCTGCGCTGGGTGAACCTAACAATCATGAAGGAAAAAAAAAAATACTGGAGCCAACGGGACAGTCTCCAACGGGCAAGCATCCCTGTTGTTGCGGTCCAATAAAAACCAATAAAAAATTTGTCGATTTTACAATAGGATTTGTCCATTGGTTTTTTATCGGTATTTGCACCCGTAAATCCAGATAAAATCTGTAATGGTCAAAAATGGATTTTTAATGTAACCAGGACATCATTGATATTTAAATTGATACAAATAATCACACAAATTTATGTCCTACCATCCGGATAGCAACACCAAAATGGGGGAACTAAAGTTTTTTTTACAAAATTCTAATAAAAATTAATAACTAACTTTTCTTTCAACTTACATATTAAATACTTTAATCCCCTTGTTTTGATGTTGCCATCCGGATGGTAGGATCAAAATTGGTCGGTTTATTTTTTTTCAATCATATCCTAGTTACAATAAATGATATAGAAAATCTGTTATTGACCATTTCAGATTTTATTTGGATTTACGGGTGCAAATACCGATAAGAAACCAATAGAAAAATCCTAGTATAAAATTATTGGTTTTTATTGGACCATAACAACAATCACGAACCAATCTCCCCACCTTAGATCACCAAAACAACTGAGTCTGCAAAAAATAGAAGGTGCTTTAGACACCAACGTCTTCGACATTATACCAGGAGACGTTGGGAAAGATCTCTACAACTAGCTCCAAAGCTTCGGACTTTGTAATTTGTTTTCCAATCAGTCTGGGGCTTCAACCGCAGGCCAGAGAAGATCACCCTGAGGTATCCAGGCAGTCACATTTGCTAGTAACTTCAGTCAAGAAAGAATTTACTTGAGAAGCTCACCGGTCCTATTTAGGGCCATCGGACGTCAAACTACCTTGCCAACAAATATATTAAAACTTAATAAAGTTGATAAAAAACAACCTTTAGGGCTCATAAAAGTCTTAACCATACCAAAAGTCACAAGAGGGAGAATTAAAAGAAAAACGTTATGTGAATCTAATGAATACAATTTTGGGCGTCAAGAAACTGACGCAGAACATTTATCGAGATTAAAACAGCAGCATCAAAATTGACAAATAAAGAGTCTATTGCGTGGGAGATCAGCTTTTTAATCAGTACCCTCACAATAATTTCTTAAATGTTCTAGATTTTTAAATACATAGAATATGTATTTGTATTTTTTTGGCGATAAAAAATGTAGAGATAAATTTCCAGGACTTTGTTGCTCTGATACTAAAGTTGTGAGATAAGAGAAAAAAAAATTTTTTTATATATATATTTTTTGAGAGATTAAAATATCAACAACTTTAAATAATAGCCTTTTTTGTAGATTATACGGAAGAAACTGCAAATCAACGGCCCTTTAGGGCCAACGATTATTTTTTGGCATAAAGAATGCTCGGTACTTTTCAGCATAATTATATTTTTTTTACTCTTAACAGCTCAATATTTGACCAAATAAACTGAATGGATTTCAAACAAATATGTTTTTAAAAGAAAATTTTTCGAGAAGTGTCAGGAATAAATGTAAAATTTCGAACTGAAAATGTTTCACATTACATGTCAACACACTACGGTGCTCCATTTAGTAAGTCTTGGGCGAAGCCGAGACGGGTGACTGCTAGTTTCATAAATAAAAGGTCTCCCATCAATTTTTCAAAAAACATACGTAAAAAAAAGTCATAAGTTTTTCAAAGCTTTAATTTTAATATTATTAATACTATCAGACTTCGAAATTACTTGAATCAGCTCTTCAAATATTGCTCGTCGTTTTGTACTCAGATTTGGTACTTTACCTAAAAATTTTAAAATAATTATTGTTGGCAGTGTGTGATGTGAGGATTCATTATCTGTTACTGTAATTACTTACTCGCTTGTGGAGAGTTGTTATGAGGTACTCTTCGATGATAAGTATAACTACGAGGTTCAAGAATAAAAGAATCATTTTTTGTATACAACAAGTACGTGTCTTCACCAACTGTGTATGTCAATTTTCCTCCTTCTGGAAAATATTTATTGAGAGTGCTTTTGTTTATTCTTCCATTTTGCACCTTGATTTTAGTTTTTTTTTGGTCAAAAACTATCCACACTTCTCTACACTCCATCTGTTATACCTAAAACATGCATGTTTGAGAAACAATACAAAAATTCGAGGAGATACTTGATATAGGTGCACTTGACAGAGAGAAAGGAAAAACGATCAAAAATTTACATATTTAAGTATATGTGGGTTGATTTTCATAGCTAGACTAGCTATAAGCATTAAGTACATGTACATAGCAGGCAAGGCGCAGCAGAACAATCCTCGACATTCCTCGCACTTGCTTTTTGTCTTGGTAACCTATAAGAAGTCTGCAAAACAAGAGAGTAAAAGTCAAGGTAATAAGATAAAGTAGGGGGATAGTGGGACGCTTTTTTGAGTGTAAAATTGAAGTTGTTATAAATATTAAATAGAAGCTAAAACTTTATCAACAGGAAGTACAGGTATTGAAGATTCGATTAAAAAAAAAAAGGTTCAATTGCATGATTTTTTATTTAATTATTGAATTTTTAGTGGAAGTCTTGCGTGCAGCTGTAGTGGGACACACCTTTCGAGGATGGCGGGTATATGTACGGCAAGTATATATACTTGGACAGTACAGGCGTCAGTAGTGGGACGATATAAGAATTTTTAATTTATTACTGTCATTTTATTACATTTGAATAAATAAATATCGGCTTAGAAGGCACCATTAGCATAATTATTTTAAAATTAACAACATTTTGGTATTTTTAATAAAAATTACAATTACAATTTTTCTTTTTTTACTTTTATTTGGCTTTGAAGCAGTTCTACTTCACACTGAGTCAGTTTTATATCAATATTTTCCAGTTCATTATTGTAGTTTTAAAGTTCATCATTCAATGCATTTATGTTTTCTTTTTGANCATACGTAAAAAAAAGTCATAAGTTTTTCAAAGCTTTAATTTTAATATTATTAATACTTTTTTCATTTTTAGAAACTTATTATTTCTGCATGTATATTTGTACCAATTACTATTTAGATACTGTGGTTTCCCTTCTAAGCTCTTGTTTTTGCCAAATAAGCACAGTATTTTTTTGTCCTCATAGTGCATACGGAAAGTAACAAGCATCAGACCCTTAGAAAAATTATGTTTTTATAAATTATTAAAGTATAAACCGGATCCAAGTTACTAACATTCAGAATTAGTTGAAAATAGAAAAACTTGAGTCTTTTAAAATCCATAACTTTATACAAAGGAAAAATTTACGAATGAACTCTATTCAATAAAATTCACCGATTTTCAAGTAACAGCAAAAAAGTGTAGTTTTATTTATATGTTTAGACAATTGGGTTTTAAAAAAAGTTGTGCCATATTGACGTACAAATGATCAATACATTCGAGTTCTACACTCCAAACTCCAAAATTTGTTTAGTCCATAGATACCCTGTTGGACACAGGGTCCATATCAGCCCCATACTATAACTACATACCCATCAGCTCTAGGACTACAGTAGGGGTGGCCCTCTTGCAGTCATGCAACTACGGTGCTGCAATTTTCTTTAATAACGATTTTTTTATACTTATCGCTGAAAAATTCATACAAATTATTCTGTACATGAAGAACACGCGTTTAATACATAAAATTTTTTTCCTTTCTCTTAACATAATATGTTTATTTAAACAGTAAGTTTACTATATAAGAATTGAGATCCTTATTTTTTAACACAATTTAAGAGATCTTATAAATTTTGCAGTATCTACAACAGTCACTTTTTCATGCCAGTTCCCACCATAGTTATTTCTTGATTTGGAAGTTGAATGCATTATTTTTCATGAATTAAATATTTTATTTTATTTACTTGTTTTTCATCTCGATTTCAACGGAATTTTGTAATATCTACTCTTGATTTAATAAACTCTTGATGAAAAGTCTAGAAACAATAAAATTTCGTTTATCTTACGTTTATATTATTTTTTATTAACTTCTTTAAAAGTTGTATGGAATCATTGAAGAAAAAAAAGTTTACATTTTTTATTTCTAACAGTTAAATGGGAAATGAAGTTTTTTTTATTCACCATGAAGTAAGATTATTACGAATTTCTCATAGTGCATTTTTAACCCATATTAGTACGAAAGAAATCTGTTTTTAACCATCAAAAATCGTTATAACTACTTGAATGAGGTATAAATCTTGAAAAAAATTTTTCGAGCATACATAAAAAATTGAAAAAGAAAAATTTAAGCCTTAGGACATTGAAACCACACACACACAGACATAATTTTTCTAAAAGTGGTATTTTTTTACTTGAGACACCATGAAAAGTATTTCTAACATATTTCCACAAAAACTTAATTTTTTACCGATACAAAGCTTCCACTATGAGAAAGCAAAAAAATTCTGGTATAGCTTGGGCTTAAAATTCAAATTTTATGAAAAGAAGTTGAAAAGTCTGAATAACTTATGCGTTGCGTAAGCGAAGGTGTTTTTAAGTTCTATTATAGACAATCACTAACATCGTTATTATCATCCTCTCGATAAAAAATAAACAGATGACATTGTTTTATGCAGCAACGGCAGTATTCAAAACTTAGTATTCTTGCGTAGTTGTCTTTAGTATAGAGGTATTCTTTTGGAAAACATTACTGCATAATAGAACGTTAATATATATATGTATATAAGCTCGTCGTTGTTTCAGTGGTTAGCGTGCTAGCCACCAAAACGACACAACTCGAGGAGTCGTGAGTTCGAAGCTCACTCAGGTCACTCAGATTTTTTCTGTGCGCTCTGGCTCGAGATGATAATCCATGATTCCAAAAAAACAAGCCACTGATAAAAATCCCACTATACCACAAGAAAGCTATTGTATAACTAAGCATGCAATGCGAGGCAATATTAATTGCGACTACGCTGTTTATTGTATCTGCATTTACACTGCGAGGAAAATACAACTGTTATTATCTAATGTTTTGAAAACTACTGTATCAACATATGTTATGAGTGTTTAACGAGTATATGAATGTAACACCAATTAAATGATAATAAAATTAATGTAAATACCTCATGTAAGGTGACCTACACTAATAAATTGTTTCATATGATGTATAGACCACATTGAGGTAAAAGAAATTTTTGTAGAAAAGAATTTAAAAAAACAAGTATTTGGTAAAGACAGATGCACAACCTTGTGAGTCTTCGACTCCAAGATTTCCGTCCGATCATACTTTTTCTGAATTATCTTTTTTTTTTGTTTCGTTACACGAGCTTCTGCACAATTTTTATTTTTCCGAGAAAAGGGATATAAGTACATGTTGGGACAAAAAAAGTTTTTCCGTGATGTACAATGTACGTGCGTTATAATGCACACTTGTATACAAACGCTTTGCAGGTGGGATTTTTTACAAAGTTATCATCTTGTTTCTCAACGTAAGAGGAAAATACAGCGACGAAAAAAAAAAGTACGGCATGCGATTGTGCACTTTGCCGGGCGACTATGTGTGTGGAGTTTTCATAAAGACGCCGAGTTCCGATCATCAAGAAAATTTCATTAAAGCTCTTATTTCACACAGTAAGTAGTAGTAGTACTAGTAGTAATAGTAGTATTGTTAATATTATTATTATCGTTATAATTATTACCATTATTATTATTATCATCATTATTATTACAGTAATCATTACAATGTCTTAAATTGTAAAAATATACATACGCAAAGTAATAATGATAGTATGTCAAATACTTATTTATCATATTACATGTATATGAGATAATTTTGGCTTAAATCATACGAAAATTATTACACGTAGTATATGCAACTGGATATTGAACGAATGTCGACGACAAGGTCGTTTCGTTGTCTAAATCTAAATTACAAAATCACGGGAATCACCGAAAAAATGAAAGGGTAAATCGTGCGACGATAACCGAACGCGACTCCATCAAGGAGCACTCATCGAGAATTCAACTTGATTTCGCATTTTTTTTTTTTTTTTTTTTTTATTGCTTATCATCGCCCATAGGCTCAGATACGGCTTTTTTACACAAGAATAGTGTTTTTCAGCCATCAGTGCACCTGAGTTATGACCAGATGTTTAGACGCATATAAACAGCTGGTCCAACTTATAGTCAACTCCTATGATCACGTTGTCGAAGCGAAAGAGANAGCATGGAAGAGAACAAAGATATAACGATGCAAATTTATTTGTTTCATTCAATTTTGACTTCTGTGATATCTGGTGTCATTTTTTTTCCTATCTTAAAAAAACGATGGATTACGTGATGAAACCTGTTTATTCGTTGTGTGATTGGCCGAGACTAATCAAGCACGGGTAAATTTAAAAATGAGTTTTTGAAAAAATAGTGAAAAGTCATTTAAATTTGTAAGTTGATAAAGAAACGTGTTACAACAAAGATATAATTATTGTATTATCCGTTAGAAATACAGAGAATAAATGTTTGATTAAATTTCAGAGGTTGGAGCGTGGAGCGCGCAGGAGGCGCTACTCCCTAGTGCTTTTAGATTTTGTATTGGTAACTATACTACAATGTTCATAGTTATTGCGATATATTTACAGTTTTCATGTTCAGTATTGTTATGAGTTAATAAACTTGTATTATTTGACATTCGTACTGCATTGAGTTTTCAAAAGTCCTGAGATCACGCTCTTTTCTGGCACCAGATGGTGCCAATACACTTGCAAGTAGCGAATACGTTCATTATTATATATATATATATATATATCCCCCCCTTCTGCGATAATGTTTTGTTTTAATACATACATTTAGGTATACAAACAATACAAAAACACAGTCACGCGCGAGCACTCATATTGATAATTATTGACGTTCACTTTTTATGCAACATGTATACCAGAAGTTTTCGAGTACTACATTGGCGAAAAGTGTATACAAAAGTTTTGAAGAAACTTGAGATANTTACAGTACAAATTTTTACTATCAAAAATCAAATAGGACATTGAATTCAATTTAATTAAAAAAAATTGTACATTTATTGAGTTGATATTCATTTTTTCGGTACTCAGTACAACGTGCTCATTAATTCATCAACCACGAATTTCCGTAATGAGTGTAGTTTTTTTTTTTTTTTTTTTATTGCTTATCATCGCCCATAGGCTCAGATACGGCTTTTTTACACAAGAATAGTGTTTTTCAGCCATCAGTGCACCTGAGTTATGACCAGATGTTTAGACGCATATAAACAGCTGGTCCAACTTATAGTCAACTCCTATGATCACGTTGTCGAAGCGAAAGAGAAACAGTTGATCGACTCTCTAGAATCAAGAGCACAGGCGAAACGGCGAGACCTGAATGGTGACCAGACGATCACTCATCCAAGTACTAACAGTGCCGAATGCAGCTTAACCTCGAAGATCGATGCAACTGCAACTCTACCGTCGCGCCACCGTGACCACAATGAGTATAGTTAAACATAACCCTTTGCAGTTTAACACTGTATGTGAAAATATGACCGACGTTAGAGTGCATATACCTTTGGATATGAGGTATCAATATTTCTCTTTGTTTTATTCTTTTTCGGTATGAATACTATCCATATTTATAAACAAGATTGTGGTGGCCCTGATTTTACTTAAACGACTTTGTTGGTACCTCTATTATTAAGTTATATAGCTTTCCTCGAAAATAAGTGTCACGTTGTAACTACGAATACTAAAATAGTTTTCAATTAATGGTTGTACAAAAACTTGTAGCTAATAACGATAATTATCATTGTATTAAATTGATTACAGTCTTAAAAGTCAAATTTTTTTTTTTTAACGGGGAACAATACTCATGTACGAATAAAACTACAAATGAAAAAAGAGTACGTGACAAAAATTTAGAGATCAGAGATCTCGAAGTACAAGCTTTTAATATTCAATAAAAATGCTTGGAAATACTGTCATACTGCAGCGTGTATATTTGTATGTTTTTTTTTTCTTTTCTTCTACTACAATTACCCATCAGCGCATTTGAGTGATGAAACTATTTAGTGAGCATTAAGTTTTCTGTCATCATTTTCTAAGTCTGAATTGTAATCTTAGTTTAATCCACGTTATACTTGTAAAATTTTATTCTTTTCTATAAGAATCATGTTTAAACTATAATAGTAAAAATTTCTCACTTCTTCTAAAGTGCCCTAGATTTAAAAAATATTAATATAGTTGTTTTTATGTCAATATCTAATAGAAAAGTTTTATACATGTCTACAAGCTACTTATACCTATCGTCAGTAGGTACTACCTCAAGCCAAGATGGCATCACAAACAATATGATTATAGAGGCATAGTAGGTATGCGATGGGTTTGCTTGTCTTGCTTTTGCGGTGAAATTAAAGCTTAGATAGCAAATACTTTACTGTATCTATTTGAAAATGTAGATATAGTTTTTAAAAAAACTTTCATTTCTTTAATTGTAAACATTTAAACTTTGCAATAGCCACTTAGGGCAGTAAACAAATCAAACATAAAAAGAATTCACATCAATTTTCTTTCTAAAGTAACGTGAGTGTTAAAGTATTTGTAGTATTCATGGTATTTTATTTTTTTATTTTTAAGGGACTATATCCTCTGTAACTTGAGTCATAGAGGTAAAGTTATAAATATTCACTTAAGCATGAAGACATATAACTATCCCAAGAATGTTTTTTTACTTATACAAAAAATCCATTCCAAATCTCAATGTTTAGTTTGTCGCTTAGTTAAAGCGACAAAAATTCAAGATCTCTATAAGTTACCATGATAAGAGCGATAAAATGTTTTCGTAAATATATCGTTTCAGAAGCTGTGAAGTAATTTGAAATTTTATCTGAAGTTTAATCACACAATATTAAATTTAATTTAAAAATTAATTAAAATCATGACGTTAAAACACTTAGATAGGATACTCATTTGAGGTAATTTGTATTATGATTTTATAAAACATTTAAACAAAGTGAATGAAAAACATTTTTAGTGTTTCTCCATTGCAGAGCCATTTAGACCACCAGTTTAAAGCTTGTAAATTAAAACATCTGAATCTTCTATCCAAATAAAAAGATGCAGAGAACTGTAGTTAAAGTATTGTTTTTGAATTCCATACATATCCAGATAAACGTTATTTGTAACCACATCTAACGTTATACAACTCTACATTAAATCATTTTATGGCTTAGTGTAACTCCCAATCAATAAAATTACTTCTTTTACGTTTATTTTTGTTATATATAAATAATGTAATACTTTCCTTCTTTACGTTGAAGAAAATCTTTTTTTCTTTTATATTAAAATACATAAGTTTGTAAAAAA
>NW_019379670.1:99680-155433 GCF_000648655.2 Copidosoma floridanum
TTTGGTATAAGTCATAAGTTTTTAATTATAAAAGTGAAGTTTTCTTACGAAAGACTATCAATCAGTAAATAATAAAATAGTTAAATAATGTGCTAAAAGTAAATGGAAATATTTAATAACATTAGAATTCATTACGGATTTGTTCTTTCAAAGTAATTTTTTTTTTTAACACATGAAACTGATCATGAAATCACGAATACCACTAATTAAAATATTTAAATAAGGTAAATGTCCCGATTGCGAGACAACGTCCCAATTAATGGGATGTTTTGAAATTAATTATTATTTAAATAATAAAGAACATATAGAAATGTTAATAAATTTTCTTAACTTATACGTGGAAACATTTATCATATGTGTTTTTTTCAAGGCCATAGTACGTAAAGAATATTACAAAAAAAAATGTTTATTGCAACTCTGCCATTGCAGTACTATGGGACATACGAATCTGCGCCTATTGTGACTTTCACTTTACTGAATTTTTTCTTAATTAAATTTAATTCTTTGTCAAGATATGTTTTTTTTTCATGAACTTAGGTATTTCTAAATATATTTAAAAACAAAGATCAGTATTTTTAACGCAGATTTTTTATTTATAACCATGTCTCATTATACGTACATCTAAAATTTGAAGGTCTCAATTAATGGTACAGCATAATGCATGTACCGTATTTACGTACACTTCATATTTATGCCTTTGGCCCGATAAATGAGACACAGCAAAGTTGTTGTTTTTACTTGCAAATCTTGTATTCTGTTATGTAAAAGTGAACACAGTGTGTTTTAATTAATTGTGAAGTTATTGTAATTGATATCCAGCTTCATAGTAAGTTAATTATTGACATACAGTAATAAATCGTACACATAAACTCAAAAGTGAGCAGTCCTAGAACTCTTTATTTTGTAATAACCTACTTAATTAATAATATTTACTGATTTTAGCTAAAAAATGAAAGAAAAAAAGGGAAAAAAGACTGACAAAAAATAGCCTCTAAAGGTGTAAATAAGCAGCAATTGAATAAAGAGGAAGAGCAACAAAAAAAGGAAGAGAAAAAATTAAAAAAAAAAAAAACGATTACAAGAGTAAAAAAAGAAAATAGAAGAGGCTAAGAAAAAGTTACAAGAACAAATTAAAGATATTCAAAAACAAATTAAACAAGAAAAGTAGATATAATAAGATTAATAGATTTTGTTCTCTTAATATTTTNAATAATAATAAATAACAGTTTGAAATTTAATCGGTATTAATAAATATCAACTTAATAGTTGCTCCTTTAACTCGGGAGTCATGAAAGAACCACCTTTATGTCAAGATTAATTTTTGGACAGTTCAACTTCTTTTTTATTACCTGAGTTTTAAACCTTAAGAGTAAATCGAATTATTCATGGATAAATATTTGTACCTAATAAACCAAGTATCACATATTTAGATGACAATGACATTTGAGATTGACAAAGAGATTGACAGTCAAAAAATTTTCAAGATAATCACTTGAGGGACTGTAAAGGGCTGTGGGGGCCTGAACAAAAAATGTCATAAGTTAAAATAACAGAGACAATGACTGAATTTTTCCTTATTTTGTTGGAGGTTGGTAGGGGTGATTAGGACTGTGGGGGTCTGTCGGGGGAGAGTGTTGTACGGTATCCCCTACACAAACAACCATATAATGTAGGGGGGTGTATGCAACATCCACATTCAGCTTGTTTTGTTCACATTAGACACTTTAACCTTCATTTTTTCCTCTTTATTCAAAGATGGAGTACTAATTAGTGACAAAAAAAGTGTACTAAAAAAGATGTCTTAGTCATAATTTGGCTAAAAACATTCACAATATTTATCGCACAAAAAATCTGCTAAGTGCAAAACCAATAGAAACCTATGATTTCATGAATTTCAAACATTATTTTTACCCAAATAATCCCTTTGACGGACAAAATAATTATAATGCTTCAGTTGAGTGATGCACCAATAAATTGATTGTCATAGTTGGATGTGCCCATGTGCTATAAAGAAATTGTAATATTCACCTTTCAATAATGCAATGTTGCCAAACGTACGTATTGAGAGGTAGACGAGCACACTGCTAACTTGTGCGTCAAAAAAATGGGACATAAATTAACCACCTTGATTTACGAAGTAAATAATATGTACGTATGTGGCGTCTCACATCTCTCGCGCTTCAGGCTCCACTCGCCAAGTGGCCAAGCCCCTCATAGTTCGCTCCCGTCAAGCGGCGAAATTCCCGCACGATTACTATATAAGCGCGATCGAGATAGTCTAAGCCCACACTTCCTCTATGTCTAAGGCAGGGAGCACGTCATCAGCCTTACTGATGAGTCCTGGCGTGCATGCTCTCGGGACGAAACACCTTTTTCTCTCTTATAGACGACCTCTTCGATCTCTAAACGTATTATGAGATGTGCCGAGAATTGGTAAACTTGATATTTCATTAAATTTTTTTTCTACTGTATAAGTATACATTTTACTAAAATCATAAAAGACTTTTTATACTGGAAATTAAAAAAGGAATATCATACAATTATCTCATTGAAAATCGTTACACAATCTTATTTTATGAAATTAAGAATTTAAAAAATTTGGCGGCAGATACGTAACTGGCATTCTTTATTTACTTCAGTAAGCTTATCACCAGCGAGCAAAACCTGAAAATCTTAGCAACATAAAGTTAAGTGTGGCTATCATTAGAATCAGCGCATCATAACGCCAGTTTTGTAACAACCAAGTGTTGGCCACGACGGTGAGAGGTTTGAAACCCATCAAAGAAAAGGGCAATTATTTCCAAAATTTTTTTAAAGTGTTTGTTAAATATTCTACGATGAAAAAATATTTAAAAACATAACGAGTATACTGACGAATCTACAAAAAATGAGATAGTCCAAAAATAAATAGTTTTTAATTTTTAATTAACAGTTGCTAGCTGTCAAGTTATTTTATTTTTTTATTTTTAAGGGACTATATCCTCTGTAACTTGAGTCATAGAGGTAAAGTTATAAATATTCACTTAAGCATGAAGACATATAACTATCCCAAGAATGTTTTTTTACTTATACAAAAAATCCATTCCAAATCTCAATGTTTAGTTTGTCGCTTAAAAATANCAACATTTGATTTTTTTTAAAGGTAAATGACATAATAGTGTTTTAAACAATTTTGCAAAAACTTTAATTGTTTATTTTTTTTTCTACTTATTCAAAAATACTTAGGCTTCAGTTTTTATTTACAATTTGAGTAATATTTATAGCAGTTATTTATGGCTAATATTATAGCTATAATTTACAGAAGATTATAGCTGTTATATAGGAAATTATAGTATGATTGTAGTTATAATTTATAAGTTTAATTATAGGTATAAACTTTTGACTGAGCTACGTACGAGTTTTCAAAGGTTTCGATTTAAGGTAAATGTCCCGATTGTGAGACAACGTCCGTATAATGGGATGTTTTGAAATTAATAAATATATAGATAATGGAGAATATACTGAAATGTAAATAAATTTTGTTAACTTATACGTGGAAACATTTATCATATATATTTTTTTCAAGGCCATAGTAAGTAAAGAATTTTACAAAAAAAATGTTTATTGCAACTCTGCCATTGCAGGACTATGGAACATACGAATCTGCGCCTATTGTGACTTTCACTTTACTGAGTTTTTTCTCAATCAAATTGAATTCTTTGTCAAGATATGTTTTTTTTTCATGAACTTAGGTATTCCTTAATATATTTAAAAACAAAGATCAGTATTTTTAATGCAGATTTTTTATTTATAACCATGTCTCACTATATGTACATCTAAAGTTTGAAGGTGCCAGTTAATAGTACAGCATAATGCATGTACCGTATTTACGTACACTTCATATTTATGCCTTTGGCCCGATAAATGAGACACAGCAAAGTTGTTGTTTTTACTTGCAAATCATGTATTCTGTTTTGTTAAAGTGAATACAGTGTGTTTTAATCAATTGTGAAGTTATTGTAATTGATATCTAGCTTCATAGTAAGTTAATTATTGACATACAGTAATAAATCGTACACATAACCTTAAAAGTGAGCAGTGCTAGAACTAGCATTATGTAATTACCTACTTAATTAACAATACTTACTGATTTTAGCTAAAAAATGAAAGAAAAAAAAGGAAAGAAGACTGACAGAAAAATAGCCTCTAAAGGCGTAAATAAGCAGCAATTAAAAAAAGAGGAAGAGCAACAAAAAAAGGAAGAGAAAAAATTAAAAAAAAAAAAAAAATTACAAGAGGAAAAAATGAAAATAGAAGAGGCTAAGAAAAAGTTACAAGAACAAATTAAATATATTCAAAAACAAATTAAACAAGAAAAGTAGATTTAATAAGATTAATAGATCTTCTTCTCTTAATATTTTGTTGTTTGTCAAAATTTAAAATTTATTGTCTTGCATAATACTATTTATTTATTAAAATTAGAATGTCAATTAATAAATACATTAAGTTAAGATGTAAATAGCAATTATTATTATTATTTCTGACAATTTTTATAAATCTATTTTTATCTTCATTTGAGCTTATTTTGTTATTTTACAAAATTGTGATTTTGTGGGGTCAAACTTTTTTATATTATGATACTTATTATTAATTTTAACGAGCTACCAAATATTTTTTTTTTTTATCGCGGTAGGTTCAATCTAACAGTTTTTGTATGTCTCATAAACCGGGACTGACTGAGTGGGACAACTGGGCCATGCTGTTTTTTGATGAGCCATTAATTGAGACCTCATATTTTTCTCCATTACTTTAAGTTTAATTATTATTGCGATCTTATTTATACACTAAAATAAATTTTTTATTGCTAGAACACATAATTTTACATTATAATACGAAAAATTTGCTGGTTACATGTATTTTTCAGCTTCGAATAGCTTATTTCACTTATAAGTTCGCTTAACCCTGTCTCACAATCGGGACATTTACTTTATATAAGAATACACACTGAAAGACTCTATTTGATATGATTGGTATTTCAAGAAGTATATAGCGATACACAAAAATAAATTAATTTCTTTCTCTTTGCTGGTGCAAGACTAACTTTAGTACAGTATGTTAAAATGTATTTTAAAATGTGTACACAGACCTTTCAGAGTGTTTTAACCAAAATTTTTATGAGTTAACCTTTTTTATAGGAAACCTAATAAATATTGCCATTAAGGTATATGATCCGTTGCTACTAAATAATCAAACTTTTTGAACTTTTCTTCAGTTTGAAATGTGTTATACATTAAATTTTTTTGTCATAGAAAATTTTTTGAAGTAATAAATCAGTACGAATTTTTAAATTATTTGTGTTTAAAACATTTTTTTTTACGTAGTATATGTAATAAAGCACAGCAATAACAGCTTTAAAGGCATACGTAAGAAATTAAACTATTTTAATGAGTAATACTGTAAAAATCTTCATAATTTGTACTTTATTTTAGTCCTTTGAAGTCATGGTGTGTCAGGACGAAATGAATATCAGCTTATTGATAAAGATTTCTCTCATTTTAAGGTCATACAGCCATAACCTATAAGACTGTCCTGATGGAAATCATGATTATTGTTATTATTACTTTTGTTCTTATGTAAAGTGTTTTAATAGAAAAAATAGACAACTATATTTTTGATACGTATATTTCCTCAGCCTGGTACTGAATCTAGTAAAGTACTTTTTTTTAATTCAAGCATCATTTGTCATGGATTGCATCATGAGATACACTAAAATGTCGCCAGTTAGGAGCAATTGGGACTTGACTCAGCTGAAGAACGTGACAATTTGGCTCTTCGTAATAAAGAATGGGGTTACCAGGCGTTAGAAGATAAAAAAAGTTGTTTGCCATTCCAAAGTAAAAAAAAAAAAATAACTAATGCTTGAAAAAATATTGAATTGTTTTTTCCTCCTCCAAAATACTAAAAATCTCTTTGTACCTCGTAATACTGAATAATCCTGTTTATTATTCCATTCATTCGTGCACAGCTGAATCATCGCTTTGTTCGTTCTTGGTAAAAAAAATTTAATAAAGTACCCACTACTGTTTTACAGTCGATAAAAATGTACAAGTGCACAACGTATAAAGTAGTAAAAACAAATGAAAAATAAGGTACCTTAAAAACTTATGCAACTAATGCATAAGCGCATACCAAAATAAGGAGGAATGATATTACTTAATACCTAAAAATAACGATGCTTTAGAAAAAGTTTATGAAAATGAAACGATAGGTGATTTTATAACACTCGTAATATTTGTACGCATACACATTAAACGTAAAGAACAAGAATTGGTTGAAATGTTATTGTCTGATTAGTTTTTATAACGAAAATACATTTAAATTAATTCATCTGTAAATTAATAGGACAAAATAGCAATTGTATATTTTCACTATTTACGTAATGCGAGCGATAATCACTGGATTATTATGATTGTCTCGGACTTAAAAGTTCCTCTTTTATTAGTTTACTAATACGTATTTAAAGTGAACTCTTTCGTCATAAGGATTTACTTTTTCAGGCTTTTTTATCAGATTGTGACACTTATATATTTTTCAATTAATTAAATACATTAAAAAAATCATCACATCTTTGGTCAAGCGTTATTGAAGAATATTATGATACACTTTTGAGATACATTAACAAACTATCCAAAAAAATTTTACTCTGAATCTATCTGAAAGGCATGGTTCGGACATCCTTCATATTAAATACGTAAATATCTTATCGAGTAGGTACAATGTAAATTCTTACTACTACTGCCTACGAAAAAAAGCAACAAATAAAAAATGTTTGTACCATAAACATAAGATGAAGGTTTTTAAAATAGAAATCTTGATGAAAGATCGACCCGACATCCTGCCTTAAATATTGATTTTCAGAGACACTGTTTTATGAAGCTTAAATTCAGATACTATTCGCTCCAAGCCGACGCAGACATTGTGCCGTCTCTAGCCAAAATCAGGCAAAAACAAACGACTCAGAGCATATATACATGCGCACAGCTGCTTGTGATTGGTTGAACGAAATAGCAGAAGGGGATCGTCGTTCTCTTTCTATTCGCTCCGTGCATGACACGCAGCGCCGCCCTCGGTGTCAGAATCGTGCAATACCGTACCCCCGTATAATTAAATCATAACACTGTCGCTTATAGGAGAAAGTAATATTTAATGAATAAGACGTACATACTGCTATCGCGTGAACATCAGCACCCTAAAAAATGGATATGATTATCCAAACAGGCTTTAGAAGTATAAGTTGCAACATAGTTTTTAATAATGAAACGCTGAAAAAAGCTAAAAAATTAGTAGAGAGTGGGCACGTTGCCTACGTACAGGAATATGTAAATAAAGGAGTCGGTCATCTGATCAATTGCTATGTTGTGAGACAAACATCTGTCAGCTTAAATCCATACAAANCGTCTTTTCTCTGTTTCCTTTTATATGTATACAAGTAACGTAAAATAAAGTGATACAAAACTATTTAGAAAAAGAATTTAAATTATTGTAAAATAAATAATTATAAATCCAACGGAAAGAGGAAGTACAAGTCATCCGAAATGGTCATCCGAATTAATAATTAGTGTAAAAAAAAAGGTAAGTTAACCTGGATATTATATTCAACTCTCTACTTCTTCCGTCCTTTTTTTTAAACAAACAAATAGTTGGACTATCTGCTGTCCCACAGCCGATGAAGGAGCGTGAGACTGTAGTCCACAGTTTTTGGTTTGAAGCTGAAAACAAACTTAAATGACATTAAACGTTATTTAACAGGGACCTCATATTTTTCTCCATTATTTCAAATTAAATTATTGTTGCGATCTTATTTATACACTAAAATAAATTTTTTATTGCTAGAACACATAATTTTACATTATAATACGAAAAATTTGCTGGTTACATGTATTTTTCAGCTTCGAATAGCTTATTTCACTTATAAGTTCGCTTAACCCTGTCTCACAATCGGGACATTTACTTTATATAAGAATACACACTGAAAGACTCTATTTGATATGATTGGTATTTCAAGAAGTATATAGCGATACACAAAAATAAATTAATTTCTTTCTCTTTGCTGGTGCAAGACTAACTTTAGTACAGTATGTTAAAATGTATTTTAAAATGTGTACACAGACCTTTCAGAGTGTTTTAACCAAAATTTTTATGAGTTAACCTTTTTTATAGGAAACCTAATAAATATTGCCATTAAGGTATATGATCCGTTGCTACTAAATAATCAAACTTTTTGAACTTTTCTTCAGTTTGAAATGTGTTATACATTAAATTTTTTTGTCATAGAAAATTTTTTGAAGTAATAAATCAGTACGAATTTTTAAATTATTTGTGTTTAAAACATTTTTTTTTACGTAGTATATGTAATAAAGCACAGCAATAACAGCTTTAAAGGCATACGTAAGAAATTAAACTATTTTAATGAGTAATACTGTAAAAATCTTCATAATTTGTACTTTATTTTAGTCCTTTGAAGTCATGGTGTGTCAGGACGAAATGAATATCAGCTTATTGATAAAGATTTCTCTCATTTTAAGGTCATACAGCCATAACCTATAAGACTGTCCTGATGGAAATCATGATTATTGTTATTATTACTTTTGTTCTTATGTAAAGTGTTTTAATAGAAAAAATAGACAACTATATTTTTGATACGTATATTTCCTCAGCCTGGTACTGAATCTAGTAAAGTACTTTTTTTTAATTCAAGCATCATTTGTCATGGATTGCATCATGAGATACACTAAAATGTCGCCAGTTAGGAGCAATTGGGACTTGACTCAGCTGAAGAACGTGACAATTTGGCTCTTCGTAATAAAGAATGGGGTTACCAGGCGTTAGAAGATAAAAAAAGTTGTTTGCCATTCCAAAGTAAAAAAAAAAAAATAACTAATGCTTGAAAAAATATTGAATTGTTTTTTCCTCCTCCAAAATACTAAAAATCTCTTTGTACCTCGTAATACTGAATAATCCTGTTTATTATTCCATTCATTCGTGCACAGCTGAATCATCGCTTTGTTCGTTCTTGGTAAAAAAAATTTAATAAAGTACCCACTACTGTTTTACAGTCGATAAAAATGTACAAGTGCACAACGTATAAAGTAGTAAAAACAAATGAAAAATAAGGTACCTTAAAAACTTATGCAACTAATGCATAAGCGCATACCAAAATAAGGAGGAATGATATTACTTAATACCTAAAAATAACGATGCTTTAGAAAAAGTTTATGAAAATGAAACGATAGGTGATTTTATAACACTCGTAATATTTGTACGCATACACATTAAACGTAAAGAACAAGAATTGGTTGAAATGTTATTGTCTGATTAGTTTTTATAACGAAAATACATTTAAATTAATTCATCTGTAAATTAATAGGACAAAATAGCAATTGTATATTTTCACTATTTACGTAATGCGAGCGATAATCACTGGATTATTATGATTGTCTCGGACTTAAAAGTTCCTCTTTTATTAGTTTACTAATACGTATTTAAAGTGAACTCTTTCGTCATAAGGATTTACTTTTTCAGGCTTTTTTATCAGATTGTGACACTTATATATTTTTCAATTAATTAAATACATTAAAAAAATCATCACATCTTTGGTCAAGCGTTATTGAAGAATATTATGATACACTTTTGAGATACATTAACAAACTATCCAAAAAAATTTTACTCTGAATCTATCTGAAAGGCATGGTTCGGACATCCTTCATATTAAATACGTAAATATCTTATCGAGTAGGTACAATGTAAATTCTTACTACTACTGCCTACGAAAAAAAGCAACAAATAAAAAATGTTTGTACCATAAACATAAGATGAAGGTTTTTAAAATAGAAATCTTGATGAAAGATCGACCCGACATCCTGCCTTAAATATTGATTTTCAGAGACACTGTTTTATGAAGCTTAAATTCAGATACTATTCGCTCCAAGCCGACGCAGACATTGTGCCGTCTCTAGCCAAAATCAGGCAAAAACAAACGACTCAGAGCATATATACATGCGCACAGCTGCTTGTGATTGGTTGAACGAAATAGCAGAAGGGGATCGTCGTTCTCTTTCTATTCGCTCCGTGCATGACACGCAGCGCCGCCCTCGGTGTCAGAATCGTGCAATACCGTACCCCCGTATAATTAAATCATAACACTGTCGCTTATAGGAGAAAGTAATATTTAATGAATAAGACGTACATACTGCTATCGCGTGAACATCAGCACCCTAAAAAATGGATATGATTATCCAAACAGGCTTTAGAAGTATAAGTTGCAACATAGTTTTTAATAATGAAACGCTGAAAAAAGCTAAAAAATTAATAGAGAGTGGGCACGTTGCCTACGTACAGGAATATGTAAATAAAGGAGTCGGTCATCTGATCAATTGCTATGTTGTGAGACAAACATCTGTCAGCTTAAATCTATACAAAGTAGAATTATCTGTAAGTACATTATTGCCTATGCTTGACAAATGTAGGTTATGGTAACATATACATAAATGTGTAATTTATTTATCAGATTAACGAAGACCGCTGTATCTTCGACGTATGGGGTCTACTTGAGAATTTATACAGCACCACCCCCTGCTTTTCTTTCTTGTTGCAATTAACAACGCAACACTGTCTCGTACGCATTTCGTTACGTTGTAAACGTAAACACTGATTCAGATTATACAGCTAGCGGCAGCCTATGTCGACTGCTTGGAGTTCTCGCTCTCACGTATACAACATTACAGATAAGTATGTGTGTTGTGTACTATATGACAGATGATATTTAATAACCCATTATTTAAAATTTCGGGCGATTTGAAGTGCCTAGCAAAATTATTTATCCGTATTATAGACCCGGTTTGGCTAAATAACATTTTTTTTCCGCCTTCGATTTCTCAACTAATTACTTTAAATTAAATTATATCTTTTCTCATATAAGACTACGCTTACTGTACGATTCATGGGGGTACGGGTTCGCCAACTTTGCTCACCTCCAGCACTGCAGTCGTTTTTTTTATCCCCTCCAACCTGATGCACGGAGCGAATAGCCTGCCAATGTGCCAAGTATCCCGAATAGAAATGTGCCGTAGCTTGCCTGACTGCCTGTGCAGGACCTGCACAGGCAAGATAGGCATTTTCTGCAAATGGAGCAAAACCATTATTCTCGACGAAAGACCCGAAATAAATATAGAATGTAAATTATTCGTAAAAGAAAAATTTTGGAAAAAAGAAAACTATACAGATTTAATGGAAATAATGAAAAAAAAGCTAAACTTACAGATAATATTAGTGAAAACATAGCTGTACAGTTTGATAAGCAAGAAATTTAGAGCGATATTCAGTAAGAAATTTTTGAAGAATTAAACACAACTAATGACAGTGTAAGAAAAAAAAAAAAAAAAAAGAGAAACACTAAAATGGCGCCAGTTAGGAGCAATTGGGACTTGACTCAGCTGAAGAACGTGACAATTTGGCTCTTCGTAATAAAGAATGGGGTTACCAGGCGTTAGAAGATAAAAAAAGTTGTTTGCCATTCCAAAGTAAAAAAAAAAAAATAACTAATGCTTGAAAAAATATTNAAAAAAAAAAAAAAAAACAAACAAGTGTCAATATTGATGAAGTTCGTGATTTGTATGTACAATTTCGGAAATGGAAAAGAGTGTTTTATTGCAAATAGCCACATGGATGAACTTTTAAAAATATTGCAACATCACATTCCCAGCTTACCTGTTTCCCATAAAACTTAACTAAAATCAACTTCTCTGTTTAAAAACTTTTTTTTATGTAACATAACCTTACAATTTAATTGCGTAAAAGTCAGTTCAGGACTAGATTATATTTGTCCAGGTTGCCTGAGCTAAGGCTGCCTGTGCAGGAGCCTGAGCAGGTCCTGTGCACATCGTTGGATAAAATTCTATTAATGCCTGAGCAGGTCCTGCGCAGGCAGCTCAGGCACCTGTCCAGGACCTGTTCAGTGCCTGAAATTAATTTCTGTTCGGGATGTCAATCACAAGCAGCTATACGCATGTACATATTTATGCTCTGAGCCGTTTGTTTACATGCAAGAATTTTTGCCTGATTTTGGCTAGAGAGGGCACAACCTCTGCATCGACTCGGAGCGAATAGGATAATAACTTGATTCAATATTTGTATATACAGAGCTCGCGGTGGCTCGGTCGGCTAGGTCGTGGATTGGCACGCGGGAGACCGTGGTTCGATTCCCGGCCAGTGCGACATTTTTCGGGCAAGTACCTCTGTGATTTTTTACATGTGCTTTTTCACCACGCAATGCTCCTCGAGGAGGGGTTTAAGCGACCTTCTCGCAGCATAATTGTCTAATTACCCCCTACCCCCCTCCCAGTAATGGGAGACCTCCCATCCCTCTACCCTTCCTTCTCCCAAGTGCTAAGTGCCCTCAGTAGTGCCCGGACGTAAAGCACTATGATATATGAAAAAAAAAAATTTGTATATACAAAGTTGATAAAGTGACCATCGAGAAACTTAAAAAAACTTTTTTACTCCAGCAGTACTTAATTTACGCGCCACTACGATATTCGCCGTAGTACTCACCCTTCCCAGAAAAGACTTCTATATTATAAAACTGGCACGGTACTCGAAGAGGTGACTATTTTGACTATATTGTGTAGCTTGCAATACCGAGCGAAAAGCTAAAGTTTGGGTAAACCCTCATGTAACACGGTTATGATCTGTACACATAGAGCTAGGGAAAGTTTCGCGCGCACAACGTACGCATATTATACGCACACCCTCATTCCTTTTTACGAGACACACAATACGCGTGTACGCAACTGATAGATGTGTACGTAACAAACTTACATAATTGCCGAAATTCATTTCAAAAGCTCTGTACGTAGAGGTTCATTGATGCTACTCGCGATCCGATGGATGATGCATATTCTATCGTGCGTCACACTTGATTAACGCCACTCAATGGACGTCACAAGATACAAAAAAAAATTTACAGGAAACCCTTTCATGGAATTCCTCATTGGTTAGGTGAACGAGTCAACAAAACGCTCAAATGCGTAAAGGCGCCAGTGGTGAGCCAAATAGGCAACACACAGCAAGACCCCGATTATATGCAAACTGTACTTCTTTTCGTGTAAAATCAATGAAATGTTCAGTAACATCTGTCGGGCGCAACATATTCAACGGACATGGACAATAAACAAATGTTTTCGTGAATTTGCCAAAATCAAAAATTATTGATAAAACGTTATAAGAGAATACATATACGTAACAGCTGACATGGGTACAATATTACTATATACGCGCAATCGACTGCCATCAAAACTCACAAAAGCACAAACTGCACATTTTGGATGGAATTAAGTGTTACAATTGTCAAAATAGTTACAGTTTTTCAGTAGCAATTGGTGTAGTATCTGAAAATTTCAGCACCGCGTAAAGGCACCGTGTAATAAAGGTGCCACCAGCAGCTTGCTGATATTAATAACGTAGTCGAGGAGCAGCTGGCAACGTCACTATTATTGACCCCTGGCACTGACGCATCCAAAAAAATGTTCCCGACTGTATTATAGCGTTATACGACAACACGCCGACATTTTTAAAATAAATATCACAACTGACGCGTCACCAGAGCCGCGTTATTCGCACGCTGTGCCCCTTCGCTTGCATTGCAAAATACGATGTAGGTACTAGGACTCATCACCCGATGAAAAACTCTCACACCGTTGCGATGATTTTACTCATTAATATTGAAGTAAGTCTTCATTATCGGATGCACTTTGAACCGTCAACAAACGAGGTAAGCACGACCAGCTGACCATCAAGTGGCCAGCGTGCGGTTCCGATGTCGAGGCGAGCAGCGCTCGATGATGATCGGCAGCGACACCCGAAAGATGAAGAAAGGGGCAGGGAGCCCGATATGGGTTTTTCGGTATGACTGCCTGTGCTCGTGCATACTTATATGTACATGTATATAGGTAGTGGTCTCGAGAGAAAGGAGGCAACACTAGCAGCAGCAGCTGGAGGAAGAGGAGAAGGGAGACAGTAAGAGTAAGATACGAAAGAGGAGGAGGAGGAGGAAGAATCGCCACTCACCGGTCGCCCAGCCACCTCAGTCTCGCGGCAGGACTCAGACAGGTCTCTTGTTCACTACTTATACTCATTTGGACGAGTTGTCGAGGTGATCGCGCTCGTGTGTGCGCGTGTATATTTCTAGGCTGAAAAAAAAGGGGGGACCTCCTTGTCGTGTGCACTGCTGCCGATTTTCTTTGCCATCGCCACACGCTTACACCGTGCCCACGCGTGGCCAGAATATTCGGCCTACTTTTTCGCTCCTTCGTAAAGTTCGTCGTTGTCAAGTGGAACCGTATTGTACAGTGTATTTATTGTATTGGTTCGGCGTTTCTGATTTTTATACTTCGTCGATGCGTGCAGCAAAGGGACAGACGCTCGTTTTGGAAAGGTACAAGGACACCGAGCGCAGATGAGATCTGATGAGCTCCACAGTCGCACGAATCAAAGCGCAAGGAGATAAACTTGCGCGAACGAGGATAACGAGGGAACGAGAAACGAAGGAACAAAGGAGAACAGTGGGAAAACTTTTCCATCGCCGCTCAGGCTGCTTACTACGGTGTGCGAATCATTTTTAGCGCCGATTCGGTGAGAGCATCTTGTTGATTGAAATCGGCAAGTGTGACGCCTCCACCGATTGTTGCAGGTACTTATGATGATTACTATTGCGATTGTTTCGTTTCATTTTTGTCTTTTGAGCAGCTACAGATCGGTATGAGATCGGTAATCGCAAAAGCTCATTAGTGGCGAGTGAAAAAAATCAGAGTCCCACCTTTCTTTCTTTGTAAGTCTGAAACTACACTTTAGGCTTAAATCAACGCATATTATTTAAAAGACGCGTATATTATCTACTCGTGCGAGTCCAACATGAGCTCGACAGAGTAAAGGTATCGTCGATCGGTTGGCATCGAATGCGAGGATGCTCACGGTGCTGCAAAAAAAATGTCCTTGTCCAGTCTGACAAAGAACTGTGAAGACACCACACGACGGGGGAAGAACACACTCACGTTTTTACACACGCACACACACGCACACCAGGAGCGATTACGTAATATTGATTTCTAATAGGCTTTCGGCGGAATACTTTCTGGGGAAATCGCGTGCGGCTGGAACTTATTTGACGAGATTGAGTAACCACGACTCCAGGACACTCGTGTCCGTCGTATAAGTCACACGCGAGTGTAGAAATGGATTCGGAGCCTTGATGATACGGAATATACTTGCTTGTTTATTCCAGGAGCACTATTTTGCAGAAGAAACGTGCGCAGTGCGAATTACATCGGTCCAGCACATACGTTGTAAGTGTCCGATTTCTCAGGTCAGAGACAAAAACGCTGGCTACGTATTCCCTAGCAAAGATAAAACCGATACGTGTACGAGGGGTGGGGAAATATCAGAAAAAAAGCTTGGAAGACGAGCGTGAAACGTGAAGAGCAGATAAACTTTTCTATACTCCAGCGTAGGAAAGAGGGAGAGAGAGATATTTCATAAGTATTATAATTCCGCGGCTTGCTCGGATCCTAGCGAAACACAACTTTCTCTTCTTTCCCGTAAATAAGCACTTGCTGTACTTTGACAATCGCACAATGATAATAATAAAACCGACGGCACGGCGTGTTTGAACGGCGCGTGTATTTTGTGTGCGTTTAAGCCAAGGATCAGTTTGAGAATCGCGTAGTGCCGTCAGAGACAGCAGGTAAACACAATACTATCAACAATCACAAGCCATTTCTCAATTAAACACATATACGCACAGCCACGCGCTTGAAACGGAACAAAATACAACAACAACAACAACAACAACAACAACAACAAAAACAACAACAATAACATCATAATGAGAACATAAAAACAAATACGTCGGAAGAAGTAGCAACAACCTCTGCGTCTAATAGTAACGCAAACACAAACGCACGTTTCGGACAATGAAATCATTCGGATGACCGTAGGCACATTTATTTATACACGAATGTTGATAGCATATACGCACAAACGTCTGCGAACTTGACCCCTCCCGAAATATAAGGAGCTGAGCTGCAGCGCTTATTCGCTTTCAGGAGGTGCAAATACACGCATGTGTGCACAGGTATTGAATTATTCCACGAGCGTGCGTTGCCTGCACGCGGGGAAGGAACATCACGAGGCTTCGTTCTAACGACGGCATTTTTGCGCACTTATTTGCGAAAAAATGTGGGGATCACATCGGGTTCGCGAACTGCGCGTGGGTGCTCGAAAAAAAAATTTTACACTGGTGCTGACTCCATACGGGAGTTCGGTTGACGAGAGAATTTTTTTTTTCTTTCGAGTGTGCACATGGAGCACGTATTACTTCCTATTTTCTTTTTCTATACCAATGTGTATATACATATGTGTGCACGTACAAATATATCCGTGCACGCATGTCCTGGTTGAGTGCCTTTCCGTCTTTCCGTGAGTGCATGTGTTTTATCATCGAGTTTACGAGGTTTTTTAGGGGAAATTCGCGCCTCAGTGGAATTTTTTACTCGGACTGACTGGCGGTGCGTGTTTCTCGGGAAGCGTTGCGCGTTGTTGGATTTTCGAATAAACGCGTTTTTGTTGGGCAATTTTTTCGCTCTCGTGGCAAGCGAAACTTGTACTTTTTCATTTTTTTTTCCCTTCTTGTTATCGACAGGTATTTTAAGACTAAGGACAGTTCGGACGGTAGTGAGGAGTCGTCCCTCGCAAGGTTTTTCAGTGAATTTCGTCACTTCCTCGCATATTCATGACTGACGTTCAACGAAAGCTTTTTAGTTTCTCAAAAAATAAAAGTCAAAAAAATCGGGAAACAATTAGCGCTCGGGTGGCAGTCTAATGTACTGGGAATCACCGTATGACACTGCCACGCATGTATCGGCTGATCAAGAAATCTATTGGCGTGTAGTACGTTGCGACGCGCGTTCGGCTCACTCATCGAATTTGATGTATAATCAATGGCAAAGTGTGTGTGTGTGTATGTGTGCATGCGCGCGTGTTTATTCATCCAAGAATATTTCGTACATACCGCGAGACTCAATTTTAAGTACGTGATGATCAAAGAAAAATGTTTGATTCAAACATCCACACGAATTTTTAATTTTAAATAATTTTTCAGAACAACCAAATAATGATTCATACGTATTTTATTTAATGGTAATGATTCATACATGTGTATGAATACACGCGTATTATGAATACACGTGTGACGGGCAAAAAAGGCCCGCACGAAGAAAAAAAAAGTCGTGCGGTTTCTGCTGTTCAGAGAACGTGCGCAAACTAAGCAAAGTCATCACATCTTGTAAATTCAATCTCGAACGGGAGAAGAAGACAAAAAAAAAGTTATCGTTCCAAGACTGCTCGTATGCTCTCCGCAGATGCGCGTGTGATTCATTTGCGCGCTCGCGAGCCAAGCTGCGCGGTGCGTACTCTGCATATTGATGAAAAAAAGCCACCTCAAAAAATGATATACTCGTTACGTACATGAAATTTCAAACGCAGTTGGTTTTTTCCCCGTCGCTTTGGTCGCTATTTTAACTGATGCCATTCGAATGTCCTGTTCTATGTTTGAATGAGACCTGTAACGTGCGCGAGCGAGCATGGCTGTTCAAATAATGCGAGATCCGACCTGACTGTTATGTCAATAATCTAAAATAAGGATAGCAAACATGCAGTAAGTGCGCAGTAGATATTCGTCTAATTTATGAAAATACTTTGCATCCAAGGAAACACAAAAATTTTTTATCCTTAAACAAGAAAAAAAATTGCAATCTAACGTAGGTTTGTCTGTATACATCTACAGTCACAAAAATACCATCGTTGTTAGTCGAATATAATTATTTTCCAGAACAGGCTGGAAAAGATTCGTCATGCGAGCATACACAATAAAAACTGTAGGACCAAAATGCATTCGAATAAATCGAGGAATAAATTATTTACAACTCCTTAAGAGTAAATGTTTCAAAAGTACTTTTAAATTAATGTCTTAAATTATTTTTATTTCAATACCATTTCTTATAGAGTAAAATAAAAAGCAACTAGAAATTAATTCGCTTGACCTACTGAGACTTTATATATCTTTGGTAGTCAATGTTTTGATTCGTCACATTAATACTGCAGTTTAACCTCCGAAAAATTACAATATTGTCTTATTTATTTGGTCCTTCAAAGAAACGATACGATTTTGCATTTAGAAATTACATACAGTCTTTGACCTGAATGTCCGCGAATAATCTTGTAAATTTAGATTTTGGGAACAAAAATCTTGAACAAGTTGATGAATTTCGTTTTGAAAATTAACTGCTCCTGATGTAGAACTTACACTTGTGACAAAGATTTTCCTTCATGACATTCACTGTAGAATCTCGCACGGTACACTCCACGTCATTCTGGAAAAATTTGGAATCATCTAGGAGAGATAGAGGTTATGTCCACATCCTTTGATCAAAGAAGGTAGAAAATCAGTATCAAGGTATACATAAATAAAAAAGACCTTTAAAACGTAATTTGTCATTAACCTGATACGAAGATGGTATACATTTTTAGATTTGAATTTTGAATACTTGGGGTATTGCTTTCATCTTGGATAAAGAGCATGATATAATTAATATTTCTTATCGATAACTAATACATCTCCTGGTTCTAAAGAGAAAACTGTATTACTCTTAAAATTTGCATGGTAGCATAAGCAAAGTTGTCGAATTCAAGGAAAAATATGTGGTTAGCCAACATTTCTTTATATGCCCGAGAATCCATTGGTAAGACTATCCACTGCAGCGGGATATTCAAATTTATTATAATCAAGAATTACTCTACATAACTATTGCGTACTTCAGGCAATCATGAGCTCTGCACATTTCATAAAGAAAAAAAGTACATTATTAAACTTATATATTAGGTTTATTTTTTCTTTCTGAAACGGAAAAAATGTTTTTTTGTAACCGTTGTCGGTAATTTTTTGTATATATACTATACCATTACTTTAAAATCTTCGCTTCACTAGAAAAAATCAATGCCACATACATTTATAAGAGCGTTTAGGAGTTGTGTCAATTTTTTTTTTGTTTTTAGTTTTAGAAAACTAATTATTTTCTAGTCTGACTTTTTTAACACAGACTCGTTGAAAAATAAAAAGTCCGAAGGTGATACTCAAAAGTAGTTTCTTGTCTCTGAAACTCATACGTCGATATACCTACAAAATTATTTTTTATACAACTTGGTTTACATTTTACTTCAGAAGGTGAATGCCAATTTGATGGATAAGAGATTTATTTAGAAATGGTTACGCAATAATTTAAAAAAATACCCAAATATAACTTTAATTATCTTTTAAATGAGATTTGTTTAATCAGCTTTTAAATGAGACTTGAATGATACCTTATGACTTTGATTTTCTAATGAAAATTTTGTAAGCCGATTAGGTCACTCCTAAGAATCTTGACAAATTCTATTTAAATTTCTGCTTGAAACTCTCTACTCGTATAAAAACCACATCATATCCAGTGCTTCTGTGTTTATGTTTTGTAAAATTTGTTTCATCAATATTTACACAATAGGCATGACTCTTCGTATATAAGGTACATTTTTATTGAATCAGTTAACCATTCAATTATAACAGAGAACATCGACATTTACAAAAGATATCATGAAGCACATTGTAACATAAATAATGTATTTATCAGTAACTAACAATGAGAACAAAAATCATTCCAGCCTAAATTTTTCTGCTTTCACGATAAATTCAAAGGAAGTTTAAAAACTAGCTGATTAACTTTTCAGTTATTTTTTAGAGTATCACCTCGTTAAAAATTCTAAAAAAACTAAATATTCCCAACAAACATCGTTCACTATTATGGCATTTTCTAGAATTGTGTAGCACTTGAGCTTTTAAATATAAGCTTTTAAAATTTTAATTGAAAACTGAGACAATCGTAGCAAGTAAAATGTTATTTTATGAAATATATTAACCTGCAGGTGTAACTAAAAATTAAAATATGTAATTTCAGAGTGCCGTATACATAAATTAATTTTATTACTATCCACGCCCTTATTTCTTCAGTTTGTTCTCAAAAAATTCCTAATAGATCCTCCCTCATAATGTTATGATTTCTCCTTAGTTGACAGCTGACATTCGGTTCATACAAAATTGATAAAGTCAGAATCCCCTACTATTTATCAAACAAAAAGTATCTGTAACTTAGCTTTTCAATGGATCAATCAATAGTTGTGTACAATAATTTGAAAAGAGATGTGGGTACATGGAATATTAGTTTGGGAAATCGAGATAGGAGCTATAGATTAAGTTTGATGGAAATAGGAAATAGCTTACAGAGAAGGAAAGCAGGGAGAGAGATTTGATTTGATAAGCATTCAATTATGCCTATAGACCTTAGGTTGATCGTCAGAAGAGTGGGAGAGAGAAGAGAGAACTTAACTGGTGGTGCTTCGCACCGACTAAAAAAATTCTTTCAAGCAAACTGGCCGTTGTAACGCCACGTTGTCATGTATAGAATCGTTACACTTACAAAAGATTATAGTCACAAATTATTTATCTGTATGTCCAAACAAAGCGTCATGCCTGGCTAGATAAAGGGCCAAAATATCGACGGTGCACCTGATTGTTCAGCAACGAATGAAGGTGCAAATCAGCGACGACTAATTTTTTAATGCATCGGAAAACATCAATCACCATATTATCACCTTTTGTAAAAGTCGGCTTTATCTTTTTAATACATGACAAAAATATGTACATTTTACATAAATTAAATAAACAATTTGTAATAAATTAAAGTTACCGTAAGCATCATGATGATAGTCCATTACAACAACTAGTATTTTTTCGATGCCTATGCCTACTCTGAACTGACGAATTATTTATTTCTTGGCTTCTTTGTACTTTCGTCAACTTGAACGTCAGTAAAAAAACATTCGTGGTTTAGCTACAAAAATAGAATGCACCGTCATTTTTTTCCCGCTTCCCTTTCCGAGACTAACTTTGGAACCTCTGGAACGTAGATACAAACAAAAATTTCAAATTGATTTCATTCGACAGATCAGGTGCACTTCACGAGCTCGTTAAAAATACTTTTATTTTTTAAGATACGTTTTTGGCAAGTGGATTATTAATTAACAAACAGTATTGACTGTTCGTAAATAATAATATTTTTCACTTCATGGAGCATTTATTTAAATCTTGGTTAAAAAATAATGTGTGGCCTACTTAATATGTACATTGTAACGTTATTACCGTCATTGATATTTTATACTTTAGTTCTTGTCCAAACCAAGGATAATTATATGAAACATAACTTTTATGACATTTTATAAAACAATAAACGGTCTTAGGAACAATGAAAAAATCGTTTATTTGAACAGTCCATGAATGTCGTTTAAATCATAACCACTTGATCTGCGCTTGCACCAATTGTACATAAAAGGCTTCATTCGAAATTATTCTCCATTTTAAGACGAGATTGATATTTTTTGTAACAAATGAAATCAAAGAATAAGCATGCCACGTGACCATTGCATTCTGCTTGGTCTACGTTTCAGCTGCATCACGTATCGTTTTGGAATGTGAACGTTTTTAGCACCACCTTATTTAATTGCTTACTAGTAAAAAGTTAACAAGCCTACCGGCTCAATAGCTCATTGTTGGATTCAAAAAAGTTACTTCTTCATTGTCGACAAGCATTCTAAAAATAAAACGTGCTGGTTTAATTCAGAAAAAAAAATTATTCTAAGCAACACTATATACAGTTATTCAACGGTGCTTTCAAATCACAGTAAGGTGTTTATGAGATTGTTTTCTTAGTTCATTATTAGGCACACCTCTATGTCGGAAGGTGAAATCAAGCTTTGCGAAGATAAATTGTTGAAAGATACGTAAATGTAAGTGAACAAAAACCTTTGGTTTAAATCGATCATGCACTCTGGTGTCGTAGAAGAGCATCGCGACGATCTCATCATGTATTCGAAGGTTGTCACGTCCAAGTGTCATTTGTACGATGTGCATGAGCAATTCCACAAAAAAATATCATCCGTTACGTGGCTCTCAAAATATTGAAATTATGATTTCTTTAGACTTTTGTGTATTTAAATTGATAAGTGGTATTCATACAAATAAATAAAAACAAAAAATTACTCGTAATGCCTTTATTATCATATTATTATTTGTTTTTTAAAATAGTTCAACTTTTTTTCGTGGTTAGTTAAATGGCCTAAGGTGCCTGTATTATGTTCCAATAAAATATTACTAAAGAATCCAGTAACAAAAGCTCTGCAAACCAAATCAACTTTTAGTTCTTAATAATTTGAATAAAACAATACTTTTTCAAGTTTTCTGAGGTTTTATATTTTTCACAGATCTTCAAACAATTTTTAATCGTTTTTTAATTCAAAAATAAAAGTTATTTTTTTTTTTTTTACGTTATTTATAAGACTGTCCCTCAGTTTTTCCTAGATCTTTTACTATACAAGTAAAAGATTGTCACAGTACTATGAGTTTTGTCCACATTACAAGTTTTCAATCTTTTAACTAAAGACTGTACAGAAAAAAAAAGTCACTGAGGACATTTTTCACTCGAGGACATCCAATTTATCTCAAACAACATACCAAAAATTGTTATACTCCGAAGTTTTAAAAAAAATTGAAAATATTTCCGAGAATACAAAAGCAAAATAAGTTAAAAATCTTCTAACGGCCGGATAAACTTCTCGTTCTTTTATTCCTTACATTCAGAAAGGTTTTTGTACTCCTAGAGGCATGTAGAAGAAAAGTCTCTGGATGAAAGATGCACCTTAAAGAAAAAAAAAGTTTGAGTTTTATTATGGAATTGCTCATGTAAGTATACGTATACGTATCATCGATTAGGGTGATGTAGCCACACCAACATTACCACCCTCTTGATAACCTCATAACCCCCTTTTAGGTACTCCTACTTAATTATTACTACCTCTAGCATCGCACCGACCAAAAAGGGGTGATATAGAAATAAAGAGACACGTGACCACGAGTTAACCCCCTCCGGAATCGATTTTCGCATCGAACGGATAATTTGTCTCTACAGCAATTATTATTATTATCATTCGGACTAATATACAAGCACCAGTGAGCAAACTTCAGTAGAGCTCGGAATGTCGACGGTTTCGGTCTATTCTGGTACAGCAAGTTTTTTTGAGAAATTATTTCTTCTCTGCGTCGAAGATGCAGCTTACACTAGAATTATAATAAGTGTATGAAACGCAACCAGAGAGATAAGGGCCATATTTGGTCGCTAATAATCATTGGAGTCGGTGGTAGTGTGTGTGCGTGGTTGTGCATGCGCATGTGTACAATAACGCGTGTGGTTTTCTCGTCATTCCTGGTCGTGAAATGATTATACCTTATAATGGCGGTGAGGCAGCGCAGAATGACAAAGGAAACAGCAAGAGATTAAATTAAGGGTTGTTTGGCGCAAAAATAAGGTCAGCTAATTTTCTTTCTTTCTTTCTTTTTTTTTCTTTATTTATTTTTTTATATAAGTATATACATATGTATATACATACATACATACATACATACATATGTATGTATGTATGTATGTATATATATATATACATATGTATATATATGTATATACATATGTATATATATATACATATGTATATACATACTTGACATTGAAGTCGTTGAGATCATAGTGTAAGAAGAAAAAAAGTTTGTTTTTCCTAGTGATTCTTTTCTACGGGGAAACTGAGTATGGATCTTGGTGTGCGAAAAAACTAACATCAGAATATCTGTGCGTTTGGAAATCCTAACTCATTTGTGCAGTGAAAATTACTGTGTTATGTCTGTATAAACAGTCGTTTTGAACACTAATAAAAAATTGCGATTATTAGCTAAATTTATTTTTACGTTTTCCAAATACTGTGCCAATAGAACTCAAGAGGGTTAAGATTTAAAAAAAAAAAAAAAAAAAATGTAACTCTGAGAACATATTATTAAAAGGTGATTATAACGAAATAAACGAAAATCGAGACTTTCTGCTCAAAGTAGAGAGGGGGAAAAAGAAAAGAACACGTGCGTCGAATTGCTTGGAAAGTTTTTACACCTTTGACAGTGACTGAGACGAAAAAAAGTAAGTTACAGAGCTGTTGGCTCGGAGTTACTAATATACTACAACAACACACTAAAATTATCCGACGAGATGTACAGCACCGCTTGTGTGTGTACATGTGTGCGTTGTTGGATCTATTAGTAGAGAGGAAATAATGTACACGTACACACGACAGCCATCGATTCTCGGTCTCTGATTTCCATATCAATGAGCATAGCACACTATACATCCATCCATTCAGTGAGAATGGAATTTTACACGTGGTAGTCTGACAGTCCGAGAATCGATTACCGCAGTGGTATATACGTGTGTACACATATATAAGAGAGTCCAGGTATAAGAAATCATTTTTGGTACTTTTAATAAGCCTGCATTGGAGAGAAAGTTTTCATGCCAGAGTTACCACAAAATGAACAGAATACTTGAAACATACAATTTGGAGCTTGGAGTAACTTTTTTCTAGCTGTATTTTAATATAAGAGCAACATTTTTTTAGTTGTTTTTGGCTCTTTCTTCCCTTTTTATCGTGTTTTTCTTTTTACTTGACAGTTGTAACCAGTTATTAAAAAAAATAATAATAATAGTAACAATAATACTAATAATAACAATAATAATAACAATAACAATGATTATAAAAAAGTAATAGTAAGAAGCTTTAATTTCTTCCAAAAAGAATGTGGTGTTTGACAATAAAAATGGGATTCGAGCTTATTTTGCGCATCTTATTAAACATTTTAAAGTGACTACAATATTTTAGAGTAAATTTCTTAGCAAAACAGGTTATAAAACTGTTAAAAATAACACTTTATCGTTAATTATTATTACTATCTCCAAAATACGGTACAGTGTTTAGAAAAAGTAAAAAATAGCCCTTTGAGTAAGTTTTACTTACTTTTTTAAACGTTAAAAAAAGTTCAGTATTAAACGTTGCAGTCTAAAAAGATTTTGAATACAAAAAAATTTTAAAAAAACATGTACAGTTTTAAATTACTTCCCAACTGCCCAAGCTTTGGAGTTTCCTAAAGAGTATAGTTGAAAGTTTTTTAAAATCATTTTATTATGTATTATTGGGTGTTTTTGTAGTAAAAGCCTTTCGAGTGAAATCACGATGAAAAGAGTAAAGGAGTAAATAAGTAAAGTAAAGTAAAACTTATTTTGGTATTTCACAATTCAAATAAAAAAAGTTTTTTCTAAAGTGTGTCACGTTCCCCGATTCTCTCACCCAAAGTCAATTCCTTCTTTAATATGACGTCTCGTACAAGGAAAACTTTCTCTGCCATATGCACCTTAAACAAGTTTTTTCCATTTTTGGGTATCATATAAGGAATTAAGAGAAGGAAAGAACGAAAAAGTTACGTTACTCTATTGATTTTTAAAAGTATCAACATTCAAGTACATTGAAAATTTATCTTAAAATTAATGAATCCTTCATACAAGAATTAAAGGCTATTGACTTACCTACGAAAAATTCAACAATGAAAATTCAATGGTTGAAGATGGTATATAATATTTTGAAGGAAAAAGATGGTATTGATGGATAGTACCTCAAATATAACAATTTTTTTTTCTCTTTTTTATTATAAACGTTTGTAATGGGGTGAATTAGTGTCTCAAAATTTCTTGAAAACATTACTCACATAAAATGCTACGATTATGTAAATTATTTTAAGAATCATTATACTTTTGTGTAAAAAAGTTGTGTGATGAGAAATAATTATTAATAAGTTCCCTTAAAAGCATAAGTTTTTTGCACTAATCTTCGTCATCATATATATCTTGAAACCCTTTAAGTCACTTAAATATAGATATACATGTATTATTCGCATACATGTATATCTATATTTAATCCTAATTGATTAAATATAGATATACATGTACTTATAAGTGACTACACTTATGCATAATTTAAAGCACATTTACTTAGACACAGAGGCATGTCGATCCAACTCTTTCCCCTACTCATCAAATTTTCGACACCATCCGACTGAAAAATATTTAATACACTCTTAAACACATGCGTATGCACAGACATTCCTTAAAAACATTTTTTTTAAGTATAAAAAGTAACAGCAGTATAAATGAATTGTGCGTTGAAATTTTTTTATGTGTGTCACCGCTTTCTCTTCGAGATGGACAAAATACAGATTCTAAACCCGTTTTATGTGATAATTAAAGTTATAAGACACAAAAAATTGGCTAGACGGGAATATTGAAAGTATAAGATATGCGGGAAAAATTTTAATTAAAAAAAAGTATTGTATCTTTTTTTTTTTTTACGTTATTTATAAGACTGTCCCTCAGTTTTTCCTAGATCTTTTACTATACAAGTAAAAGATTGTCACAGTACTATGAGTTTTGTCCACATTACAAGTTTTCAATCTTTTAACTAAAGACTGTACAGAAAAAAAAAAGTCACTGAGGACATTTTTCACTCGAGGACATCCAATTTATCTCAAACAACATACCAAAAATTGTTATACTCCGAAGTTTTAAAAAAAATTGAAAATATTTCCGAGAATACAAAAGCAAAATAAGTTAAAAATNTTAGTTTTACCATCAGGAAAAAACATCTTTTGATCCATTCAGAAATAGTTTACTTATAAAACAAAAGAAAATTATTACTTTTTAATAACAATATGTTTAGGTAAAATCTAGATAACAATTTTTCATCATACCTTGGTCAAAAATACGTATTTGCTGCATCAACGTCGATGAATCTTGAACATGGCCATGTTTGCATGCAGACATTAGCATATGGAAAAACTACACTTGAACTTGTAATCATACATTTTGTATTTAATTAGCATTAAAAACATACAAATAACTTTTACCTTAACATTTAAAACAATTGAAACATTTATTTTTATCTTTCAGAATCTTTACCACGATAAAAATAAAAGTTGTTGGCAATGTTTGCGTGAAAAAAACAATTCATAAGTAATAGATAGCCCTTCCTCGTCGAAATTTGGAAAATTTTCCATTAAGACTCATCGGATGAAGTTGATTGCTCCATATTAGGTCCAGTTGATTAGTAAAAACGGAATGTCTGATCGGCGAGTGAGGAAATGTGTACGTGCATGTGTGTATGTAAAAAGACGATATTTATGTTTCGATGCCTACCCCGCGGCATCAAACAAAAGAACAACTCAGTGGCTGCATATATATACTTAGGAGAGGTAAATAGAGAGACGTACGAAAACTTGAAGCTTCCCGAGTCTCCGTCGCCTCTAAAGACGGTGCTGAGTCGAGGACGAAAGTATAACGTACAGCTGCATCCAATTCCATCAGCTGAATCGCAGTTAAATTGTTAATATTATAATAATGAACGTACTTTTGACCAGATGTGAAAAAAAATAGTATGCACGGGAAAAATGTTGAAAACCCTGCACTGCGAGATATATGCCCGAGACGAAGGCAAAATTCAATTCAATTTTTTTCCTTTGTTGTACAATGTACTAATATTTAATAAAAAATTATTTCTGAAAGGTGATTAGTTGAATTATCTCAAAGGATTGAAACACAAAAATAACAACACTTGAAGCTGTAGATGGTTGGAATCGATTACTATCTTTTTGAAGTATAACTACCACATGTAACTTTTGATGTGTCATCGATGAACTAGATGCATATACAATGTAAGAGTTTCTACAGATTTGGAAAAACTGCGAAATTGCTTATTGCTCAGAGATCTCGCATGCGGGTTTCATATTGCAAGACCTGTTATTTATACAGGTACGTTATCATTTTTGTCAACCGGGTAAGCCCGAAGAGAGATGTTATAATACTATTTACCTGTTAACATGCGAAAATAGCGCGTTCAAAGAAAATTTTTAAGTAATAACCAAACAAATACTCTATCCTCATTACTAAAAGTGATAATAGTTAGAGATAGATAAACACAAGACTATAACTCAGTCATAGCACTGCGCACTTTCTCGTTACATAAGTTTTTTTGTACATACATATTCGCAAATGGGTATATCTTACCCGTAAAGCCTCAAGAATAAATAAATGACTGAAAAAAAAAAAAATTTATTTTGTAGACATTTTCATTTATAGCTGACACGAAGTATCCAGTATGAAAAAGCAAAATATTCTCAATTGTTGTAGAAAAAGCAAATATTCAGGAAGCAAATGAATATACTTGACACCGCCTCTTTTCAATACTGACATATTCCCTTCTTGTAACAAATTGTGTGGGTACTGCACATGGGGATGTATTGTCAGCTCACTATCAGTATTGCAATGAAATCGCATACCTAACTATATTCAAGCTCGAGAGGGAAGAGATAGAGAGAGAGAGAGAGAGAGACAGAACACCTGTAGGTGCACTTTCACACGGATACTTGTGATTAGATAACGAAATCATGCGGATATAACTTCAAGATGGGGTCGATGCATTTTTCCGAACAAACCAGCCTCTCACCTGCAATCAACTTGTACGCATACGGTTACAAGCAAACAAGTGGCATAGCCAGCACTTGGGAGAGGCTGTCGTTTGTCAGAGTTCCGTACAGATCTCGAGAAAGATGAACAGAAATGGAGGGAGGCAAGTCAGGGGAGCGAGAAAGAAAGCGGCATACGGAAGTTATTACCTAATTCGCGTAATCACGTAATTCAGCGCTTTGGCTGTCTCTTTCGTTACGACATGCACACACCATCGTACTTGGCTATACGTACTAACACATTTTCGCTCCTTGATATCTTGTTACACCGGCAGAAACTGTTGCTGCCGCAATATTTTATGTCTCGCTTTGCGTGTATATGTGCGTCTAGATGCTATAACTGCATCGGTGGTCTGCAATGTCTGCATTGCGTTAACTTCCTTCGTTTCATAAGGTATTCCTTCCAAAGGGGTCCTTTCTAGTCGGATATACGTCTATATTTATTATATACGTGCTTGCAAAATTAAAAAAAAAAAAAAAAGACCCACTTATGCGCAGAGTTACTTTGATTTATTTGCCCAATGAAAGAGGGAGAGAGCCGCAATTCCAGTTGAGCAACCTTTTATTTCCACCGTTACTATTTTTGTCTTTTGCCTCTTGACTCTCTCTCTCTCTCTCTCTCTCTAGCTATCTGGGTAATTCTTTGGATCGGGAAAAAAAATTCATCAACGTAACGTTCCTGTAGGTGTGCGTGTATGGTTCGCAGGTTACGAAACTCCGAAAGACAGAGTAATTGATGGTTCTGCAGTGATGTTGTGAACGTCATAAGTACCAAACGGTGTACAGCGTGTGTTTTTTCTTAAACTTTTATGAGAACCTAAAAATTAACATTTTACTCATCAAGCTTGTGTGCATCCGTAAGTTAGAGTGATCAAAGTCTCGTGTTTAAATACTTTTCAAACTAATTTTTGCGATATGATAACAAAGCAAACATTTAATTTAAGGTAGGGGTATCGCATGGGCAGAAACAATTTTTTACTAAAATCTGATATAGATTGTGCAAGATCTTAATATTATGGCTGGTCTTGAACTTCCACTAGATTTTATTTAATTTAAATTTTTCAAAGCATGTTTTGTTTTTCGAAGCATTTCAAAGACTGTTGCTTCAGAAAAGTTTTCAAAAATATTTAGTACGCAAAAAGTAAAATGCTACTTTTTGTGCTAAATGGTCCATTTTTATGTATTTTTTGTACATTTCAAATAAATAATGAATTCTTAAATGCAATAAATTTTTGACAAAAAGCAATTACAATGTTGATTCAAGTATTTTTATTAATGTTTTTCCAGAACTTACTTTGTTTATCATATTAAATACAGCTCGTCATTTTTTGCAGAAGCTATATCTATTAGAGAGCGAGTATTTCCTCGATTGTTATGCAAACACAGACATGTAATCACATAAATAATCATACGTACTTAGAGGCACCAATGTATTTTCTTCTCCGTAACATAATAATGAGACGAACAAGATGATCATTTCAAAAATAAACAGCGTATCCATATGCAACAATATTGGAAAAAGCCATTATGAGTGAAAAGAAATCCCGATTTGGAAATTTTACCGACTGACAATAACAAAAACAGCAAACACTTATCCTCGAAAACAGTTTTTCACGCATCGATCCTGAAAAAAAAACAAGTAGGTAGATACAAGCTAGAATCGTACTGCCAGCATGAGGATGGATCATTTTTTATTTTCCTGAAACTCTCGAATCGACTCGTCCCTGATTAGTTGGTTTTTTTGCACGAAAAAAAAGAAAGAAAAAAAACACTCTGGTGATTCCTCCAACAGAGTGACATTGCATTGCTAATTGATATACAAATGCGCGCATTCATGATCGAGTTTTTCCTTCGTTCATCTATGAACTTCTTCTTCGTCGGCTTCTTCTTATTCGTTATCTCTTAGACTCAAAAAAAAAAGCTACCCCAGTCTCTGTGTTTGCCACAGACTGACGTAAATGGTCTGGTCCCTACCTGTATTTGCATTATCTTCCGAAGAATTATTTTATCTCACCAAACAATTCGAATACCCGAGTAGCCAATTGGGGTTGTAAATCGAGCAACCGATCCCCCGACCAACGTTCATACGTGTTACTGTAAACGAAAAACTAGTCTATTAGAAAAAAAACTGACCACCAGAATAATGGCGCGTGAGTGCATGTATAAAAGATACCGTCGACAGCTGATATTGAAGTTCGTTGTGTACGTGTATCCCCTCTGAAGCAGCCAAAATAACGATCGTGATTAATATTACCATCACATAATGACCTTATACCTACTAGCTTACGTGGTGTATCACAAGCTCACAAGCGTACCTGTACTCATGAATATTAAAAATCATACTTTCTTTCAATGCTTGTTTTCATGGCAAGAATAAGCGGCTTAAGGAGGATACGTAAGCATTTCTGCTATTGTAAGTATAATTTGTTTAGAGTGTACCAAGTATTAAGAGAAAGTTGGCTGGGCTTGAAATACACGTTTTACGATAAAAAATATCTAGCTGTACCCAATGCAAGTCTTAGCAGGAGACAATACATGACACACCATGCCCTTTGAAGTTATTAGACGTTAATAAATTTTCACAATAATTTTTATAAATCATTGCAACTGGTGTGCCATTAAAAATACTAATATAAATAGTAATGTGCTCTTTTTCTCCAGTTTTTCATCCTAACTGCAATGCCTAAGCTCTAAAGTTATAGTCCGTGGGCCAGGTATAATTTTATATGTGTATCAAGAGGTCTAAAGATAAGCTACTTGCATAAAATCAGAATTTTTTGTTCATAATAGTTTCAGAGTTACCTGCGATTTACCATATCCATATAGGTTTGGCGCTAGTGTCGACTAATACACGTGTTTTAAATTCGAATTGGGTGTCCAATCTCCAATGTTTGCCGGTTGTGCATGGAGCTTATTACCATATGACTAAATACATTATGTTGTGTCAAAATAGCCATGTCTGAGCCTTAGAGCGACGATGAACCATTTAAAAAAAAAAAGGCAACTCATAGTAATATTGGCCTACATGCTAAATGTATAAAAAAAAAAGAGTATTGTTAAATCACACAAGTAAAATTATTGACAACTTTCAACACATAACAACTGATTTTGTTTCAAGTTATTTGAAATCGATATAAAATAAGTAATAAAACAATTAATCAGAGGGGTTAGGACAGTCGATCAATATTAAACATTTTATGATTTGTACCTCCTTGGATTGTGTACAAACTTATGTAAAAAGATTTAGCAAAAAACCGTTCCTAGACTATTAATTTTACTTTCTTTATTTTTTTGTAATGAGCCACTTTCATTAAATCTAAGTGTCAAACTAAATTTTTTCTAATAGTGATATAGTTAATGCCAAAAAGGTAAAAAAAATGTAAGAAATAATTTTTTTTAACCCTTTTAACCTCAAAATCATTAATGGTTAAAGTTCATGACACCATAGTGAGGTAAATTACTGTTAAAAATATGAAGACCTTAATACGTAGGACATTTAAAGATCAAATTCAACGACCATTGATTTTTTACTGGAAAAGTCATGTATAAGGGTTGTAAAATCTCCAAAAAAAAAAATAACCTTTGCACACAAGTAACACATATGCAAGCTCCAAACTGACTTCAGTATGAGTAATTTATAAACAATCCTCTCTTTTTTATTTTTTAGATTTGCAAAGAAATAAAATCAATATACAAGTCCGAATTTGATATTACGAAGTAAATTAATGAAATTTTCTTTACTAGATAAAAAGAAGAAAATAGTCCTGTAGTTCAGATACTTTCTTTTGGATTGTAGTCATTTTTTATCAAATCTTGAGTTAAATACAAAAGTAAAATATGTATAAAGATTAAAATGAATATACGAGTCACAAGTTCTCTTTGACCCTAATCTGAAAACCTGTCATGCAATCTTCAATTGAAAAAATCCAAAAAGACTTTACAAAGAGAGTTTCGTAGTCAAAAACAATACCTAATTTATACAACGAGTTTATTATGAAATAAATTCAGACAATACATTAAAAAGTATTAAAAAAGAAATGATTAAAATGGACAGATTTTTGATATAAACTTTTTTTCTAATATGACATTATACTTAAGGTAGTACATCGTATATTGATCGATTTACCAGGTTTCGATAAAATTAAAAATATTATCTCGATTTATTTCGTATTTCAAAACATTAACCTACAAGATACTTATGAAATTCTACAAGGAAGACGCTAAAAATATAAATTATATTTTGGTCATCTCAAAATACTTATTAGGTGCCTGTGAGATATTTAACTAGCGATTGAACACATACAGGCATACAAACCCGTTGCTATTGAAATTAAGTTCTCAGTTGATTAGTGCGGTACCGACAGTACTACCTTGATAAAAAAATTAGTAATGACGTTGTCATTGTAAATGTTTATACGTAATGATCAGTGGTGTTTGCTTTAACGAAAAATCTATGAGTATCACAATAATTTTTTCATCATGGTTATAGTCATTGTCATCATCAAACGGCATCATCATCGCTGTCGTAGGCATAATATTATTATCATTATCACAAGCGTCATCAGCACGGACAACACTATAAAATCAATCAAGAAAGAAAACAGAAGAACCAGTAGAAGGCCTTGATAAAAGTGAGTTTGCTTGTTTTGCTTTGTTTGTGAGTGGGTGCGCATGTTTGCTTCTTTAAAAAACAAAAAAAAAGTCTCAAACCTTTCACAACTTCCAAACAAATACGTACAATTAAACATTTATGAAATACTTACGCAAGCTTTGAGTGTGTCTAAAAACACAAGACGACTTGGGTTGATTATTTGAGAATGTCAGACGATGGTCAGACCTCAGACGGTCGGACGGCTTTTTCTTGCGCCAAGTTGCAGCATTTCCATTGGCAAACGTAGGCAGGTACATGTGTGTACATATACATGTGTCAGGCTCGTCGATCCTTGAATACTCTGCTGCGTATGACGTGCAATTGTTGTCGTACTTATGCTTGACGTAGAAAGTCCACCGTTAAATTAAATGAGACGAAAACTCACAATTCAAAGTTCTGAAAGTTTGGTTGCCCAACGGCCCATCTATCCATTATATGTACGGCTGTGAAGAGCTATGAAGGTTATGGAAATCTTCAATGTGGTTCTCGGATCAAGGAAATAAGGAAACAACTTAAGTCCAAATCTTTTATCAAATGTAAAGAAAAATTAAATGATACATAAGTAGTTATCTCGTCTGAATAATCGTTCAATAGACAAACTATGATTTTGTGGTTTGGATAATTATGGAAACTTTCGTATAATGGTAACTGAAAGTATCGTGTGAATGAAAGAGCTCTAAGCGTTAGTAACGATATTAAAATCAGCTGTTCGAACATATACATACCACTGTTTATAAAAGTATACGTTTTGATCTCGGTTTTGATTGCATATTAGAGATAACAAAAGTATTTGTTATTTAAAGAATAATTCTGTCGTAACTATAGTTATGAGAAGTAAAATAAATCAATATATACTAACCTTTGTTTGGCAACAAAAATTGATTGTAGAAGCTGCGGCCTTCAGTGCTGTTGTTTTTTATGCTAATGACACTTCTTTTTCCGTTCTATAAATAATATACCACTCATCTAGGAAGAAAAAATAAAGGAAGCCTCAAATCACTGGTATTTGACACCTGAGACGGAGTCAAGTATGACAATACGGCTATCTAATGAAAGAGTACGACGTGTAGAATACAACTAATTCGGTATCATTAAAAGTTTAATGCAGTGGAAAAAAATGGTGGATTTCTTTTTACTACATCTTAAAAAAACTCTATTTCTTATAATTGTCAACAATGCAAAATTATTAAAGTTTGTAAGTATAGTCTTTAACTTTGGGTGACAATACAATGACCCACAGCCATATTATCCAACTTATACCTGGGGATATGCTAGATGTCCAGTAGTTGATACGTAAATTACAAAGTTCAATCAAAAACTGGACACACACGCTGGCAGATAAAATGTATTTATATATATATTACATGTACATAAAGTATATTATTTTTCACTACGTTACATACAAATTATATTCGCATGTGTGAATCAATTTTTGTACTTTAATGTGAGTAAGCAACATCATCCTATTTCAGAAAATGATTTAAAAATCAATAATAAATTTTTTTCCTTTTTTTTTTTAATGTCGATTTTTACCACAAATTTATAGCACCAGAGGTTTTTATGGTTTCGTGGATATAATCCTTTTGTATTTCAGAAAATGAGCTACTTTGACATAACAGAAAATAACATTAATCTCTTAATTTAATATAGTAATTTCGAATTAGTCCGTTAAAAGATAGTAATTATACAGTTGACTTTTTAGTTACAGATAATTTAGTTTTATCTACGTAGTCCAACATTCGTACATACAACACTTCTTTATGCGTATTAGAACAATTCGGTTGTTGATGGGTAGCAGTTAATGCTCTTTTTGTGCCATGTAATGATGGTAATGTAACAGTAGGTAGATTCGAAGCGAAATGTTATAAATCAACAGAGCAGTTAAACAGGCATTCAAGCACTAATGATTTAAGATTTTAGTTCAAGGTATACATGAATATCAGTGATTGCAGTGTTGATTGAAATACTTAGATCTACTATATTTTTGCAGCACTTTTATTAACAGAAGTGGAGTTATTGGAGAGTAATTGAAGACGTACCCAAAAAAATGAGGACGTATACGATTAATAGAACATTGTAATTTTCAACAATTTCACTGAACTAAATATTCGGGACTTTTAATAAAAACTTGAGCAAATAGTAGCTATTCAAAGGTATCTCACTGCTTCAGAAACATTTTAGCTATGACATTTGGATTCTCCTCATAAGATACGAATGATGAGGTACGGTACGTATTTCTAATGCTTTGGATATTTCAAACGATCGGGATATCTCTATCACTTCAAGTGCTAATAGCGTATCATTTGTTTTTTATGATTAAAATTAAATGTTTCAGAGAAACTTAATATTTTCAAATGAAAAATTTTTAGGATAATTTTTGCAAAAAGATATTTTTTCAAAGTATCACAGTATCACATGATTAAACGTCATTGATTATTAAATTTCGTTAATCATCATAATTTATCAACACTCAATAACTATTGTTCAGCACGTTAATATGTAATTTTTATAATGTACATTTTAGCTGAAGCGATTTCGTTAAACTCCAGGAATCGACGCAGTAAGTTTTTTTATGAGCAAATTCATAATAAATTCTTTTATTTGTCTTTAGAACTATTAGGACCTTTTGAGCTTCCATGCTCTTAGCATTTTGCAAGTTAACATTGAGGATTTTTTCACTGGAGGCCAATATTTAAAATATCATTCATGTGTTATCCATCGCGACCCAAGAGAGTGATGCCAAACAATAATATCAAAGGCTTACTCAAATTTACAGTATTATTTTATCAGTTAATATTATATTTTTTAATATACTCTGAGGTATGAGGATCACAGGGAACATACCAAGATTCATACTACAAAATCACTTTAACCTTGAAACATGAAATTCTGTATGCTTGGTAGTACAAAAATAAGAGATTGAGATAAAAATCATACGTAAGTTTTGCAAGACAGCGTTAATTCGAGGTGCAGTGCTGCACGCGCCAAAGTCCGGCGTTCTTGGGCACTTGCAGTTTTAAAACCAGATTCGACGCTGAAAACTGCAGCAAGAGAGTATATTTCCCAACGTCCCCTTCACTTCGGAGGGTTAAGTATAACGTTCGCACGCACGTGTACGGATTCAACGTTGGTTTACAAATTTTAACTCGTTTGCCCAACGGTTCTTCGCAGTGCCATATAATAAAACATTCGAGGAATCAGTAAGCAACTTGTATATTGGTCGTTGATTTCTTCAGTTCCTTTTACTGTCATTGCGAGCCAGTATAACTTGAGAACTGATGAAAGGTGGTTTTTGTCAAAACAATATATTAGTCGAAAGTGCTAACTATAGAGTCATCACCACGTTGTACTTATACCTATCTTTGCTTCAAGAGCAAGAGGGAAAGTTGCGTTATAGCATTTTCAATAATGAATACCATTTCGATGCTTTTTTTTGACTTTACCAAAGTATGAAACGACAAAAAAACGCTAACTAGGAAACAAACCATACTACACCAACAATGAATTCGTTCGCTTTTCTCCTGTTATGAGCGTGCCTAAATACTCATACGAGCACTCATGCACGACTGGCATTTCATATTTCCAACCTTGTAATGGTAAAAAGAAAGTTCCAAGATAACGGCCTTAACACGTGCCTCTCTTCTCCTTCTTTATGAGTTTATGTTTTTTTGTACCTAAGCGAATTTGTTGTACAGTTGGAACAGTATTGTTTGAATTTTACGATTTATAATGTCTTGGTCAAAAATCAAGAAGGTTCTGATGAAGGAATCAACGAATTTGTGCGAAAAAACGGATTAAGCAAAGATTTATTTTTTTAAGCGTGCACAAGACCAAACGACTATGAAGATACTCGTACGTACTGACAAAATGATGATGATGATGATGATAATTCGTTCTCTCTAGAACTGCATATATTTTTCTGCGCGATTATAGAACTATTGCTATACATAACAACTATTGAGTTCATGTGCACTTATGTACGTAGTGTACCATGCAGGCCACGCAAATATATACGTAACGACCAGGATCGTGTTCAACTATACGTCATTGCTCAACGCCTGCGTGAGTTCAAGCACGCGTAGTATCAGCCAAGGCAAAAAGAAAGCTGAGAGTAGTGGACCCTTGCGTAACGCTCTATGAGCTTGTGCGCGCGTTTGTGCGTTCGTACGTGGCTGTGTGGGTAAGCGGGTGCGAGGAAGGGGGTACCCCAGGTACCCTCTGGCCTGGGTGGCAGTGTGGCATTAACACGTTCTCTCTCTGAGAGCGTGTGTGTGTGTGTTTATACTCGATGCCTTAAATAATTTGAGCAATTTGTTTCCATAACCGATCAGGCCCACTGGACGAGGTTGTAGCTGTCAGAAAAAATTGTGACGTTCATACCTCAAAACATTGTCGAGCAAGATTCTACTGTAGAAATTTAGTGAAAAGTAGACAAGAGTTACTAAGATGGGAAAAAAAGGAGAAGCTTACATTTTCGGGTTTTCATTGAGGTTTTTGATCTGTTGTGATGATCCATAGAACATTTGGCGATATTTATGGAAGTTACAACGATAGTTATAGATTTTGAGATTTCAACCACAAATTTGATCGAGTACGAGGTTGAGAGTGGAGCTTATCAGCTTTACCTAAATATGATTAATGGGATTTTTTCGGGTTGAGAAAGAAAAATCTCCCGAAACAATGCCATAGTAGTGGTTACAACGAGCTTCAATAACGTTGGTGTGTACTCGAAATGCAACAAAATTTTTTATGGTATACGAATAGCCAGTGTCATGAGCTGTACATACAATGTAATACCGATGCCAAATTACTTCAAAAAAACTCTTTCTTAAAATCACTCTTGTCACTATAATAAAAAATTTGAACTTTTGATTTTCATTTTAATATCTGTAACTTTGGTTTTGCGGCTTTAATATACATATAAACCGATTTAAAATGAGTTAAAAAAAAAATGATTTCCCTTGCATAACTTGAATGAGTCTATGGCTTCTTGTCTTGTTTTCTGCAGGACGAAAGTGTCAGATCCTTTGCCAGATAAAAATGGCCACCCTCTTTTTTACTTTGGGAAGTTGAAAAGTAAAATTTTTTTCCTTCATTAAATTATGAAAAAAAATTAGTAGTTCGCCTTTTTAAATACTTTATTTTCAGTCAAAATGTATTTTTGTTCAACCACTTGTACATAAATAGTGTTTCGAGAAGCATTATTAACGCTTTAGTTAAATTTTCCATAAAGAACTTAAATGGGTTAAACCGTTGTTAAGTTTCTAATAAACATTTTTCTTTACCATATGTTGATTTCATAAGGAACATGTTAAAATTAAATTTTAAATGCTTTCAATAACAAATACATTTAAAAAAACTGCCCTTGGTAAAAAAAAATTATTTTTTATTTGTACCAATAAATTTATGTCATAAAAAGCATATTACCTCCAATTCGCCTGCAAAATCAGTTAGTAAAACTATTTCATTGTTAATATAACTCATAAAAGAAATATTGAAAGTACTTATTTAAGTATATGAATAGAAAAGATCCGTATTTGGCAATATCAAACGAAAAAGTAGATCACGTGTAACATTTTCATTACGAAAGAGTGGATATCTGTTTCATGGATGGCCTTTTCCAACTCGAGCTAAGCCCATCCCGTGTCAAGAGCAGTGATTGGGAGAGGACATGTGGAAATACTAACAGGGCAAAAATAACTGTTACTTGAAAGCGTAGTGAAAGTTCAAATATGCATTTACAATAAATTATAGTCGTGTTAAGAGCTTACTGAGTGAAGCATTCAGCTCAGCTCTTGTGCACGGACTGAAAATTAGTGCTACGTAGAGCACTATTACATAGAAAACCTTTTATGAAAAATCACAAGAACAGTTACATTATTAGTTAAAAAAGGTACGAGTAGAAACACAATAAATCTGAATCTTTACTGATAGCAGTGAGCATCATACGTAGGAAGATATAAAAGTATAAATCTATTAGCCTCTAGGGTTTGATAGCAAGAGATAAAATTAATCACAATACATCAATCATTAACTGTTTGTAAACTTGCGCAACAAATTTAACGACACATTTTAAATGTAGAAAAGGTCCGTTTGCAATGGATCACAATACATTTTAACTGAACAATAGCCAAATTAATCTTTTACATGAATAACGAAATTTGTAAAAAAAATTTAACAACTGGCTAAATTTATGCAAAAATAGTAAATTTTTGCATCAAAAGCACAACTACTATGTTTCTTACCTGAGCAAAAAGTGTAACTTCATTCGTATAAGTTTTAACGAATATTTTTGATTAATAAGTATTAGTACTACTTATCACATGGTTTTGGCTATATGGCTATATTTGTGACTTATCGTTATTCATACCATAATAATCAAATTTTTGATACAAAGTGTGAATTATAAAATGAAAAACAATATGATCGACAATTTTTGTAAACCATACGTAAATCCAAACCCTAAGTTGTATTTGATATAATGAAATATTTTTTATAAGTTTCAGAGTATCAAACAAGTCTTAAGAAAATACAAAACATATGGAAAGTTTGTATTTTTTTACGATCTACAACTGTGGTATTCATAACTTTGAGCACTATAATCAACGAAAACTGATTTTTCAAATTATTTTTAAATTATTATTGCCTTCTAGTACACCAGAATTATAATTTAAATGAAAGTAAACAAAAAAAAAAAATTGTTCTTTAATGAGATCTAAATTTTTTTACAAAAATACACACACCTGTAAAAAAATGATTTATTTTATACGGTTTAATGGTTTCTTCGACTTTTTCAGTATGAAGACGGTGTTGAAAAAATAAATAAAAATATTTGAAAAATCTATTTTTTCTGACCCACACTTTTGTCCTTAAAACCAAATATCTAAGTTATAGAATTTTTTAGATATTCCAAAAAACTACTTTTTCCAACCTGTAAAATATCACCTCCGACTATAGAGGCATAAAAAAATTTTTTTTTAATCTGAATAAGTAGTCAAAAGTTTCATTTGTTTCATAAATCTACATTTTTTCTCAACTTTGTATTGACCTAAGAAATCCACTTAAAAAAGTAACATGCAAAAAACTGATTTTCATTTGTCAGTGTTGTATAATCTTGGGACTAGTAACACTTGTTTATTCGACAAAATTATCTGAATTTGAAACTGTCGGGTTGTGGTATGAAAATGAAATCTCAAATATTGAGTGCAGTCACATGCATGTAAAGTTTTTGAGATGTTCGATTTGTATGAAATTATAAGTGGTGGTTCTACTTTTTTCTTGGGAAAAATATGCATAAGGCACTTTAGTGAAACAGTCGTGTCTAAAAATGACTCGAAAAATGACAATATTATTATTTGAAATAAAATTTATAAATAATGGTGGTAAATCATGTTTTGAAAAATATTTGTGCCCGTATATCGGCAACTCTTTTACATTACAAGCGATAGCTAATATCTTACGTAACAAAATTTTCCACAATGAAATTTATGATATGATTATTGCGAGTACTGGAATTCTGTGACAAGTCTAGGCTTACAATTTCGAGTAACAATCAAGACCCTATAAAAATTGAAATAATTTTTAATAATCATAAAACGTTGAAACAATTTTTTCATAGCTATTCTAAAATATTATCTGAATTAGAATATTAACCTAGATACAAAGAACATTTGTAAATACTCAGATTATGAATACACGAAAATACATAGGTATCCAAAATAACTCACACTAAGCAGATTTTGTAAAAAACCTGATGTTTTTGTTCCAGTGACGGTGCCTTGAAGGATACAGCCGATCCAGAGAATTTGAGCAACTTGGTCAGTAACGGCAGCACGATGCAATCAACCACGGAAGCATCAGCAGACACGCCGTCGGTGTTGACGCCCACGGCTTTGTCCACTCCAGGCATTAATAATCAGGCCTGGAATCGACAGCAAGCCGTCAGCGTCAGGCACGCGTTCAAGTCCTATGGAAGTAGCAAAAATCCAAATCATGTTTTATCTAACCTAAACATGACCGTGGCTAAAGGATCTATGTGAGTATGGATTATACTACCGATTTTTGTTTGGTTCCTTGTTGTGTTTGCAAAGTTTTTTTTCCAAAAATACAACTCGTAGCTTAAGAAACTTTGTTTTAATATTTTGTTGTTTTCCTCATATTTTTAGACAGTTTTGAAAAACTGATTTTTTGCTAATATTTATCAAAGTCAATTTACGAAAACTAGAATCAATACGAGCTAACATTTTTTGGGCCCGGGGACTTCATCTTGGAAACGTAATGTGCATCTTTTTTGACTGTTTTTCATTAACTGCGCATGCCAAAAAAGATGCATCTTTCATTCTTAAGATTAAGTACCTGCTGGGAGTGCACAAAAAAATTTATTACGACTTTCTTATTTTATGTAGAACAAAAGAGCGTCACGGGCTTTTAGAAAATCTCCTTATAACTATAGGATACAGGCGCTCTCCATTACAATTTGAGCTTATTATCACATTTATATCATGTACTTACTATTAACATTCGTACAAGTCACCATGTGAGTCGGTTATCAATCAAAAATTACACAAAGATACAATGGATTTTGTATATTGTTACCGGATAACGTTCCGGGCTCTTGGCAAAAAAAGAGCTTCACTGGTTTTTATAAATTAGTTGAAAAATTGAGATTGTAAAGCACCAAATGCAAATTAAACTTTGTTGCTATGCTTATGTTATATACAAAACAGCTATATTTTAATCCATCACCTTCTAAGTGGATAATACAACCACTCGCAAAAAACGTGACATTCTTTAGCGTTGTGGACTCGTAGTTTTTGTTTTGGGGAGATCGAGTTTACAAACTCTCGAGCCTCTAGCTCTGGCTTATTGGAATGGAAAAATTGGAAAAAATTTCTGCAACTTCCTTCACTTCATTATAATACAAAATGTCCAAATTGAAACGCCAAAGATGAGTTGCGGGCATTTGTGAGAACGTTTTCTGTTAAAATGTTAAATTTGTCAGATTTTGCTCCAACAATTTAAATACCATCCAACTTTGAGATTCCATGCCGTAAAAAAATTTAAAAATTCGCATTTTGATTCTAGGCATCGTCAAAACTGCAAATTTTCAAACGAGACATGAGCCTATATCGTTAATTTAGTCCTTTATTTATATTTTAAACAAAATGAATCCTTTTTTATAATTTAAATTCTGTTGTGCCTTCAGTAGTAAGCATCCCTAGAATATTAAAAAAAGTTTCCAGATCAATGCATATATATATTTACACGACATTATTATAAACTAGACCACGGAAAAGACTGTTTTTTTTGGCAGAATGACCCATTAATTTCATTTTATAGCGTAGCGAAACTAGTGTCTAAAATTGTAGACCATAACTTGAAAAAAAATAAAAAAATAAATAAACTTAGCAGGGAAGGGGACCCTGGTAAAAACGACGGTCTAGCACGTGTAGTCAAAGATAAAAAAATTTAGAAATGATTAAGGAGGTTCAACCCCTCGCTATAGTCCATGCGACGCTCTCTATAGTTTAGTATGTCGTCTGTCTTTCTTTCTCTCCTGTAACAACACAACCTTTTGTAGTTTTTACCTTCGTTATTAATCAATTTCTTCTCTCACTAGTACCCTCGAGATATTCAACAAAATTAAATAGGATCATTAGATATTTTTTTATCATTGATAACATTTTCATCTAAAGTTCATTATTAATAAAAGAGATACATACAATAGATGCGCTGAAAAAGACGACAGCCCATAAGCCTACATGTAAAAATTAGCTAAATATGAATATTAATTACTCGGCTCCTAGGAACTCTCGTGCCTTCAAATTTTGACAGTGTCATTGTTATGACTTTATTCATTTGTAAACAAATTTTCATTTAATTTTCATTGTTAATTATCTTACTGATAGAACTTTCTTGAATAATACAATGTAAAACCACACAAAAAAATGATGTAATACATTATTATACCACCCATACTAGTCAATAAAACTTTACAGTAAAATATTACCATTTATAGGATAAGTAAAAGATTATTACACAAAATCAACTAAAAATGGATCGGAGGTGTACAATACATTCTAATATAAATGAAATGGTATATTAATTTTTAATATGTGATAAACCTTTTGCAAATATTTTTGAAATTTATACAAGTTAAATATATTTGAAATTATCAAGAAAAATTTTTATCATCGTAATCTCTGCATTCTGTTTTTATTCCTGAATCTGCTTAAGCACTTTTTTTTGGAGTGTATGTCACCAAAAAATTATCTTAAAATTTTTACACATTAATATCCAAGACGTTTTGGGATTGTTTACGTCGTTTTTATGAGCATATAGCAGAAATAAACAAAAATTTTAGTGTTATGTTTGTATGTTGACTTATTCCTCCCTGTTTGTTTACCTTAATGTTTGCAGTGCCTTTTTGAAGCTTGCAAAAAATTTTATTTTTGTTATCTTTAAAAAAACTTAAATTTGATGAAATTTACTGTTGTATGAAAAGGTAAAGTAAAAAATTAGATCAAACCTTGTTAGTCCGACATCTTATTTTTCACTTTTTACCTTGTATTCTCAGTCAATCTTGTCAAGTGTAGGCTCCTTTCTTGATGGCACCTCTTCAAGTGTATCTACTTCTTACAGACAAAGACATGTCAAAAATAGAAGCATCCAAAATTCTTTATTCCTTCAAAAGTAACAATAATAGTGATAATAATACGCATAAACTTAAAAGGCAAAACTCTCCTGTAGATATATTAGATGAAGAGAAAACATCAAAATATCCTAAATCTACTACCCCTGATTTTCCATCTGATTTTCAATAACCCTAAAAAAAACTGCACAATTTTCTCCTATCTAACCTTTGACCTAAACCTTAATCCCAACAATTTAAATACATGCAGTATGTTTTTTCTCTGCTCACTCAACCCCCTATCACTGAGTACCCTCCTGCAAATCTCGCCCTACTTTAAATTATAAAAAAATCTTAGCCCCCTCCCTTCTCAGATATCTGACTGCTCTATTGAAAAAAGGAAAAATTAATACCATGTAGACATAACTATAACTATTTTTTAGTGGTCGCGGTGGCGCAACGGTAGAGTTGCAGTTCCGTCGATCTCCGAGGTTAAGCTGCATTTGGCGCGGTTAGTACTTGGATGGGTGATCGTCTGGTCACCATTCAGGTCTCGCCCTTTCTCCTGTGCTCTTGATTCTCGAAGGTCAATTAACTGTTTCTCTGACGCTTCGTCTACGTGATCATAGGTGTGAGTTAGTTGGTCCAGATGTTTATATACGTATATAAACATCTGGTCATAATTCAGGCGCACCGATGGCTAATTAACACTATGTTGGTATAAAAGAATGCCATGTCTGAGCCTACGGGTGATGTTGGATAAAAAAAAAACTGTAACTATTGTTCCCCTTCACTTAGGCAATCCATTCGCGAAATTTGAACAATCAGGTCTAATCAACATTTGTATCATTACTTACTACCGAGACATCGCTAATAGCTTGTTGAAAATGAATAAGAAGTCTAAGTGATTGACATGTAGTTTTCACAATTCTAAAAGATTTCATATTCAATTTTTATTTGTAGAGATTTGTCATTCACTTTTAGAGTTATAGTCGTGTTAGTGATAAATCCCATAGTGCATGTTGACTTGTTGAGTTTTCAGTAGCGATTTTAAAAGAAATAAAGTGGTTGGCTCTAGGTGTACTTAACTATCGTATAAATGTATACAGAAGTGTAACATGTCACAAACATAACACAATCTATTGGTGTATTTGTATAATTTATGTATTTCTTCTCTTCCATAAACATGTTAAATGCTTGCAATTACAATTAAAAACACGTTTATCAATTCGACCTGATTTACCAGATATGGGCTCCTAGGCGCCAGTGGTTGCGGCAAGACAACGCTTCTCTCATGCATCGTTGGCAGACGACGACTCAATTCCGGCGAAATATGGGTTTTGGGTGGCAAACCTGGCTCAAAAGGTTCTGGAGTACCTGGAAAACGAGTTGGCTATATGCCCCAGGAGATTGCGCTGTACGGTGAATTTACGATTCGCGAGACCATGATGTACTTCGGTTGGATCTTTGGCATGTGCACATCTGAGATTGTCGAGCGACTGAGGTTCCTGTTGCAGTTCCTTGATTTGCCATCTCAAAATCGTCTTGTCAAAAATCTTAGGTGAGTTTGTTATTAGTACATTGTAAAAATACCTAATTTTGGTTATTATATACTCCTTCTAGGATTCTCAAGTTAGGTACTTACTTCTGAAGTACTTCTTTGCAACATGAGTTCCAATGATGTTACTTAGCAAATTTTTTTTCCAGTGCTTCGAAAAACAAAAAAATTAATCACGAACATGATTAATTATAACAAGTATTTAGATAAAAGTATAGAAGAGTACTTGCATGTACATTAAGGTGTCCTTCATTTTTTGAATTTAATGAGTTCAGTTTTAATGTCCTCGAATGTTGATAATCCAAAACTAAAATATCAGCCGTGAAAAATATAACAGTTTTTAATTCAATGGACAGCTTTGAACTACTTACGTATATTCCGTATATACGCGAGGTAGGAAAAAGCAGGCTTCTTACCATAGGCTCAAAGTGCAATTGCCGCTTTGCGCCCTCCAGCCACACTTTGCACTTTTGTAATCACTTTGGGCCAGCGAGCAGAAAAGTTATTTACTGGGCGCAAAGTGTGCCCACGGGTAAAAAATTGCACTTTGCGTCCTTGGTAAGAAAAACAATATACGTGACTCAAGCACAAACGTATAACAACCACACCTGTCAGGGACTCATATTTGTACTTTGTGCCCTGGTTACGTAATGTATTATTTTCTTACCTCGGGCGTTTTTGAGAGGCTGGTGTGCCCTTGGTAGGAAAAATAGCATTCGCCACATAAGCTCCATCCCTCCGGGGCAACCTTACGAACCCTCGGGCCGCAAAATAGCCCCAAAGGCGATGGCGCTTATCCGACGAAAACTACCATTTTAACCAAAAATTATTTTGATATTAAATACCTTCCAATACAAAATTTTTTTTGTATCCATCTAATATTCAGTTTGTCACCTAAAATACAGTAAGTTAGTCAATCTCCTCATCATGCGACTTTATAGTTATGCATAATTTAAAAATTGAAAGTCATTTAGTATTTTTTTGTGAAATTAAATTATTACCAAAAGCTATTCCATTCTTTTTTAATTATGTATTGAACTTTGTACACTAAAAAACATTTTTGGCTTACAGTAACAGCAACTAAACGAGAAGCAAAAAGAAAAAGTAAAAGAATTTAACAGTAAAAAAATTTTTTCAGTGGTGGGCAGCAGCGACGAGTCTCCTTTGCAGTAGCTCTAATGCATGATCCAGAGCTGCTCATTCTAGACGAGCCCACAGTTGGAGTCGATCCACTTCTCCGACAGAGGTATAACTAATTTTAATCTACGAAATTTTTGTTTCATCTACATATCGATTCTTTTAGTTTTTATCTGGTAGCTTTTTTGTTAATACTTATTGTAGCATGATGGTAATTTTTACAAAAAAAAAACTGTATAAGCTATTTGAGAACACATATGTTTATACGTTAAAAACTAATGCAATAATATAATTGCGTAAGGAAGCTCACATCTTGATATATATAGTCAATTCACTGTCTTGTCTATGAAATCGTATACTTAACTTGCCATTGCACTCAAAATTACTTATCAATTACTTTTAATAAACCTTAAAATACTCATGAAAATTTTTTATTTCTCAAAAATTTGTTTTAAAGTCAGAAATTAAACTATTAAAAACCAGTGGACAGAGGGTGTTTAGGTACTCAAGTATAAAGTTATACTTCTATAAAATTATATAGTAAACAAATTAATTTTGAGTATAAAAATACCTTCTAAGAAACAATATTGTGTACGAAGGTGGTGCAATTATCGTGGGAATGAGGATACCTACGTTGATTGAGAGTGATTTTAATTAATATTTAATGAGTTAACGATTATAAACAATGTATTACGGCACAATACAATAAAAATAATATATAGGCTGGCCAGTCCAAGACTGTGCACTGTCATCGAATCTTCCGGTGATTTTAGAACAACATTCTACTGCCTACGCTGATAAAATCTGTAATGTCACGATCACATCTATCACATACGATCCCACACTTACTCCTCGTCCATATTTAATACCCAAAATATAATTGTATTCAGAAAATTAAGAAAAACCATTATGTAGTATAGTTTTCTTCAATAGGGTAGTATTACATACCAGTGAATGTCTCGTCAGGACGTTCATCACACATAGGGTTTTTTTGACAGACATTATTCAAACGTCAAACGTATATTAAAATAGCATAAAAAATACCTACAAAAATTGCAGTCATCAAATATAAAGAAGATTCTTTATAAATACTTTTAGAATTTTTTTCTATCATTAAGTATAACTCAACACTTATTTTTAAGCAAGATTATATATATGACTAGCAAAGTACCGGATTTATACCTCAAATTTTTAACCTCTAACGGGTAAGCTTTTTAGATTGGTTTTTAATAATGATACTGGTCATTGATACTTTGAAATAACAGTAGTCTTGATACTCGTAATTTTCAATACTCTATAACTAAGATTAATTTCCTACTCCAAACGGGAATTCGGAATTAAGCAAAGTACTCGAGTATTTTTATCCTAAATCAAACAGCTCTGGCACATATAAATAGGTGTATTATTCCGTTTAGTTTTAATTCGCTTATAAGTTCTAGACAATGTAAGTAGTCGCCAGCAAATAACTAAACCTAACAAGGGCAGTCCGGAGCAAGTTATAGTATCTACCTTATCGATAAGGTCAATTTAATTTTTCAGCCGCATGATATTGTTTATTAAATAACTAACTATTTCATGAGAAAAAAAAAGTTGACAGACATTCTTGACATTTTCTGGAATAATTCAAGCCCAGACTTGAATAGATTCATCGGCAGTTGGATGAGAAAAACGTAAAATAAGATGTCAAACAAACGACGCATGTTGTGATTTTTTATTTTTCTCTAATGTAAGAAGAATGCGCGTCAACCTTTCTGTACGCGTGAAAATGTTTGGAACAAATGAATTACAGAAAGTGGAACTAATCAGCTTAAGATCGGTACGCTAGGACATTGATACGTCTCATGCAAACTAATCGGAAATATCCGCAGTAAATGGTACTAGTTTTAAAGTAAAATTTTTAAAGTCAATTTATTAATAACAGAAAAGTTATCACACATTTTTTATTCCCTAAAAAATATATAAAACCTGGTTGTAGTAAGATTAAGTGCGATTTAGAAACGAAAGACAAAGAATCAGATGATGAGACATTCGTTTGACATGTTTTTACGTCTTTCTCACACCAATTTTTACCGAATGTAGTCGAGTCTGGGCTTAAATTATTCTTAGAAATGTAAAGAATATGGGTCAACTCCTCTTCTTCGTACAAAAATGCTAGTTATTTAATACATAACGTTATACGGCTGAAGAATCATATCGATAAAATATGAAACTTTAATTTTCTCTGGACTGCCATTAAAGTTGCAACATTCTGAACGAATTAAGTGGATAAACTCTCAGATCTCCCTTGTTGAATTCTTTTTGCTCAATGTATTATCATATTATCAATATATTAACCAATGCATTATCATTAGAGTTTGCTAGCTTATTTTGGAATGACAAGAAGTACAAAAAAACTTCATACATAATCCATTTGGTATTTAGATAATGAGCTTTTTTAAAGCTTACAGATGATAGATAGGGGCCTCAAACAATAATGTGTTTTTATTATTTTCTTATTATTTGTGAGAAACTAAATCTTTGATAGCTATTTTTCAATTGCGTTAATACGCGAAAACAGACAGTAAAAACTTTTTTTCAACATTTTGTGATGTAATTTTTTTGTCGTACTACGCAAACATTACCTAAAAGATAACTGTTACTGTTTAGAACTGTAAAAACTAATATAGCCCGGTAGCTGAAGCAATCAATAAGGAACAAATCGGAGATAGCGTCCAAACTTTGCAGATCGCTTCGTATTATGATCTGTAAACATGGAAAAATAGTTTTGTCCAATCAAACCATGGGCTTCAATTGTTATTAAAGAATTAGTAAAAATTTACCATTTTTTTTCTTAGTTTTTCTCATATAACTTTTTTTGTGGCTGTCGGATTGCAAAAATAGCTAAAGATATTTTGTTCGTTATTTAATTATCTACCGATCTGTGTAGGTGAGATCATTGGAAGACTTTTTTTCGCGAAGTTATATTGCAAAAAAGTGCAAAAATCGTCGTTATAAATTGTCATTTTGAAGCATCCATAACTTTTATAATGTTTGATGAAAATGCTTCAAAATTTGGTGATATGTGAGCAGTAGAAATTCTAGATCATGAAATTTCATCAATTTACAGTGCTATAACACTAATTTCTATTTGAATTCTAGTGGTGACGCTACGTTAGACAACTTATACAATGTCTTCAGCAGATAAAGTCTGAGGATACTTACACTTACAGTACTTTGCGTAAGCTTAAAGTAATTGTTATACACAAAAACACATGCATACATACATATTTTTCTTTTTTTTGATATTGTCATTAAAACAAATTTTTTGAATTGTTGTTTAAGCTAAACATACGAGATCAATGTTGAAAAATGCCAGTCTCTTTTATTATCTCTGTGTATGAATGTATGTATGTGTAATCAGTCACATCTCAGAAACTAACAAAAGTTGTTACGATTTCTTAGTTAAAAAAAAAATATTGTGTACATTTGGGTAAAAAATATTCTATGCTCATTATTGTAATGCGTGATAAATTTTTTTTATTCACAAACACTAATATTTTTTTGTAAAAATGAATCATATCTTAAGATTTTATAAATTTATTTGGAAAATGAATTGTTTCAAAATTTTTCTTTAAATTTTTACAATAGTAATGCAATGAAAAAATTTAGTGTCATACGCGCCAAACTGAACTAGTTTTTACAATTTTTCAATTTTAAATACTCAGTTTTTTATATTTTACTTATAATTTTACTGATAGAGCATGAAAATAACTTGATTGTCTACTTTATATCATTTTAACCCGACTATATATATTATATAGGCAAAACAATACTTTTTTTGTGTTAGTCATGTATGATAATTTTATTATGTATGAGATTATAATTATTCAAGGCTAAAAATGTTTATTTTTCTACGATTATAGCTGCTCGTAGATGTTTATATTAAAAGTATTTTTTGATATTATATGCTTAGATATTTAGAAGTGTTTTACCATGATTTAATATGAGCGCTTTTTCTTATTGTCTTAAGTGTTTTTTTCAAGCTGCTCTGAGCAGTTTGAGTTTTGTCACTCACCCTTGGTATTTGCTCATGGCCAACTTAAGAGTTAGACCATTTTATTCTGAACCTTGCGTTTAGAAAAAAAGTTGAAAATTTTTTAAAATGACGCGTTACGATCACTCATCTTATAATGATGACATTATAGAGGGCTAATTTTGTCGAGATTTGGTATAGAATGATAATTCAGCAATAGAAATGCTCCATAACCTTTAAACATTATATGGATATGTATATTAAGTTTTCGGAAGAAAATTCAAAGCTACAATTAGATGTATATGTAAGAGCACAGTGTCATGCATTGTGTGCTGCTCGAACTTACGTGTAATTCTACTACGCCACTCAATTTATCATGAATGAAGTGGTTCAACTTATATAATTTGACCACTAGATGGCTGCTGAGTTTGATACAAGATGGCACCTTTGAAAATTTTATCTGTTGACTTATATACTCTTATATATGTATAAGTATGTTTGCTTATGTACACAAAATCACGCCATCTTAATTAAAGCACATTAGCACCTTATACGGTTGAAGTTTGTGAGTAAAGCTATTTCACAAATTGTTAATGTATTCTACAAGAATTATTTTCATAAAAGAGCCAAAATGAGATAAAATATAAATTAAAGAAACATCATTGTGAAAAAGTTTTTTCTCTACCAAGGTCTTCTTTTGCATCGGATGAATGAGAAGAAATTTATTGTTGAGAGAGGCCTGCTCACACGTCCTTTGCCAATGATGACACAACGTGCAATGTATTCTTAACGCGTACCAATTTCGTGATACCTCTCGTGCTCATATTATATTCCTGACTCCTCTTTTTTTTATCATCTTGCTCTGCATAAGTTTTTGCTACCTTGCCATACTCTTGACAGTTTTTTTTTTTTTTTTTTTCTTTTTGTCATGCAACTTTGATAGTCGTTATTCAAATAGTATAATTTAAAATGGAAAACCAAGCTGGGGTTTCAACCTTTCATTCCTACATTGGCGCAAAAGACCCGCAGTAAAAGGCAGTAGACGGTCCAGTATTATAATTCGGAACACTGATACTTTATTCAGTAGATTAATTTTTTGTGTTAACAAAAAATTGATTTGTAAAATATTTCATTCTTTAAAAAAATGTTTAATCAAAATTTGTTAAAGTCACTATTTTTTAATAAGCTAATATTTTAGTAAGGTAAATGTCCGTACTCGTGGATTATGTCCTTATTCATGGAATATGAAAATTCATGTACTTGTTATACAACTTACTTGATAAAAAAAATTGTTGAAGTTGTATATTTTATGTATCTTCATAAATTTACAAGAAAAATTTCATTTTACATACAATAAATGACCAATTTTAAAGATAATTCCATAAATAGGGATAAAGTCGTATATAACCTATCTTTTGAACTGTACGTATTATGGCACAAAACTTGAACAAGGAATTTATGTAACTTCTAGTAAATCAATAAACGATAAAATTATTTTTATTAAATAAAATAGTATTATGCAAGTGAAAAGGCTTTAATTGTCTTAAAATATTGTACTAAATTTATTTTTTTTAAAAAGATTTATAAATAGGGACATAATATGAAACAATAGGTACAACGTTTCATAATTATGTACATTTTGGTCTAATAATCTTTATAAAATAAAGTATTTTAACAAGTAAGAACAATATTTAAAAATTAGAATAATAATGGTTAATTTATAGCGCACCAGCTAATACCAAAATTTCTACTGTTAAAGCTCACAGTTAACAAAAAAAAATCAAAGGAGCAAGTATGATGAAATTTATGGTCATAATAAGGACATTTACCTTAGCAGAGTAACAAAAAGAATGACAATTTAGAAACTAGAAGATCCATTCTAAGAAACTCACATCAGACTGATGAAACAAAAAAGATACATGTACGCATACGAGGCTTTCCAATAAATAAAAGTGACTCTTGTAGTGGTGTTGATGTGAGAAAGACTCAGGTATCAAAGTAGAAAAAAATAAATGGCTGTGTACGATCAGACATATACTGAGAAGTTTTAGTATAAAAACTAAGTTGTAAAATGACAGTTGCATTCATTAATGAATTAATAGTAGCACGTCTTTGTCTTGTATACTAACAATACTTTGTTGATCATCCCGAACATTATACTTCTCTAAAGATGGAAAATTTTAATATTGGCAATATTTCTAATGTGGCTCATTTAATTTAAAATAGAATAACGACGATATACTTAGAGGAGATTTAGCGTCCGATAAACATTTGTATTAGTTGAAGTATAAAATAATCGATTATTCTTGTTTTATTTAGACTTGTTTTGAAAGTAACGACGAATTTTTACTATCACCATATTTTTACAGTATCTGGAACCATTTGGTGCAAATTACCAAAGACGGCAATAAAACAGTCATTATCACAACTCATTACATTGAAGAAGCTCGACAGGCCCACACAGTAAGGATCAAACATTTTGGCTTGCAATGATAAAATAAAAATATCGCTAAGTCTGAGTTGTTTCAATACTTTAACGTACATATAATTATTTTTTTCCAACCAGATTGGCCTAATGCGAAGTGGACGACTGTTAGCTGAAGAATCTCCACGAGCCCTCCTGCAGATGTACAATTGCCCATCACTGGAGGAAGTTTTCTTGAAGCTTTCCAGAAAACAGGGTTCCTACCCACCCACTAACACAGAGCTCAACTTTTCTAATAACATGAATTTCGTAAGTGTGTTTGGCCCTAAAACATGAAAGTAAAAAATGGCCCTAAAAATGATTTTCCCGCTGGTTGTTAAATCGAATTATGAGTACTGCGTATAACGTATCAACGACAGTCATTTTTGCTGTCGTTTTGAAGGACATAATGTACCTTTTGAATGTATTCTGGACATTTTTTCAAAAAGTACTTGCTTTAAGATAGTACAGAATAGTTTTCCAATAAAAGGCATCGCTTTATTTAACAGATTCTGTTATACACTAAAAATATTTTGTTCATTTCAACAGGCTTCATCTTACATTAGTAAGAAAGACGAGCCAGTATATGCGACCGAGGAGTCAGCAGTGATTGGTCTCACTTTTCATCAGAGCAAAGAAGTTCTCATTCACGATACAACCAATGGAGTCGGCAGCCACTATGACGTAAGCTATGTATCATATACATACTTCAAATGACCTTTTTTGTACGTGACATAATTTTTTAATTCGAATCAGAGACCCGTGAGTTTATCTTACACAATAAAAAATGTTGCATTTTCCTAGACGCTTTTTTTCACGTGTACTTGTGTGGATCTTTTTTTCTCTTTGAGAGAAGACAAAGAAATATTCTAGTCCGATCTTACCACGGAATATTAGCATGTCTTAACACTTAGAATTTATAAGCACTCTTCTATATAATTATTAGGTCTTTAATCATCACCCAAAAAAGGGAGGAAAACTGTTAATCTTAATTATTTATTACAACCACATTGCAACGTAAATCATTTTATTTTTGATGAAACTTTTTAAATAAGAAATAAATAACTTAATTTCTTTGAATAGCTGAATGGCAAGCCATTACCAGGCCACAAGGAATCCACGATTGAGTGCGAGGACTGCGATTTTACAGATTGTTACAAGGTAACCAGTACCGGAAAAATCCGAGCTCTTCTGCAAAAGAACTTTCTCAGGATGTGGAGAAATGTTGGGTACGTAAATAAAACTCTTTCCCAGCAAATTTTCAATACATTTTGAATCGTTTTTGACACCTTCAAATACTCTGAGCTAAAACCCAAAGCATTATTTTTTGGTTTTTCAGTTAACAGTTTTAAAACTTTTCTAAAAATTGTAATAAAAATATATCTAAAGTTATCACGTACAAAATAAAAGTTTTTATATTAAATTATCAATTTTGTTTGTAATTGTAACGGAAAAAGACATGCGAAAGTCTACTTATTCCAATCCTATGTTTGATTTAGTAAATTGTTTATTAAAACTTATCTTAATGTTTCAAGAAAATTTGTTCATAATACGAGAAACAATTGTTACTACACATTGTTTAAGATAGCTCACAGGGGCGACTTAAGGGTGGGGCGAACTGGGCACTTGCCCAGAGCGCCAGATAGGCAGGGGCGCCAAGTAAAGGACAACGCAAAACACTGTAGTATTGTAAAAACCATTTTTTCTAGTTAAAAATAAAAAATGTGAGTATAAAACTTAAACTATCATGATGAACTAATTCACCATTTACATTCTTAAATTTAGTTAACCATTTTTTCTTTTTGTCATGCAACTTTGATAGTCGTTATTCAAATAGTATAATTTAAAATGGAAAACCAAGCTGGGGTTTCAACCTTCGAATTACAAGTCAATATGCTTTCATTCCTACATTGGCGCAAAAGACCCGCAGTAAAAGGCAGTAGACGGTCCAGTATTATAATTCGGAACACTGATACTTTATTCAGTAGATTAATTTTTTGTGTTAACAAAAAATTGATTTGTAAAATATTTCATTCTTTAAAAAAATGTTTAATCAAAATTTGTTAAAGTCACTATTTTTTAATAAGCTAATATTTTAGTAAGGTAAATGTCCGTACTCGTGGATTATGTCCTTATTCATGGAATATGAAAATTCATGTACTTGTTATACAACTTACTTGATAAAAAAAATTGTTGAAGTTGTATATTTTATGTATCTTCATAAATTTACAAGAAAAATTTCATTTTACATACAATAAATGACCAATTTTAAAGATAATTCCATAAATAGGGATAAAGTCGTATATAACCTATCTTTTGAACTGTACGTATTATGGCACAAAACTTGAACAAGGAATTTATGTAACTTCTAGTAAATCAATAAACGATAAAATTATTTTTATTAAATAAAATAGTATTATGCAAGTGAAAAAACTTTGATTGTCTTAAAATATTATACTGAATCTGCGTTCTTAAAAAAGTTTCACAAATAGGGACATAATATGGAACAATAGGTACAACGGTTATCTTTTTATAAAAATAAAGTATTTTAACAAATAAGAGCAATACTCAACAATTGAAATAATAATGGTAAATTTTTAGGGCTTCAGCTAATACAAAAATTTCTGTTGTTAAGGCTCACAGTTAAGAAAAAAAAATCAAAGAAGCAAGTTTGAGAATGTATCTG
>NW_019379670.1:155769-189093 GCF_000648655.2 Copidosoma floridanum
AGACATACTCGCCATATTATAAAAATAACCATGCTACACAGTAAAACCAGATTATATTAAAATTTGTTATTTTACATAGTAATTTTTACTTTGTGCAGAAATAATTTTTATATTAAAGTTAAATAAATACGTACACATATATGTTGTACATGAAATATATATATGTAACTAACAGAACATTAAAATTAATAGTTTTTTTGTGTATAGATATTTTTTTCCTTTTAGAATACAGATACATACTGAAGTGTTTTAAAAATATTTTATTTTAAAAGAGATCTGCAGTGACTGGGAATTAACCCTTCGTCTTTTGTAGATTTTCTGTAGACAACACTGTTAACAACAAATAATCAGTCGATTTCAAATTAATTGTCTGCAGGTATCCGTTTTTAATCGTTATAAATTAAAAAATATGTTTTTTGTCATGATTACATTAATTCAGCCTTAAATTTGAAAATCAATAGGCGTGCATACCTATATATGTTGTACAAACTTACTTTTGATCATAGTAATTTTTACTATACTGAATGGCAATGCAGTGAATGAGAAATTTTACTATGTCCCTTAGCAAATTCTTCTTTAGAATTTGGTACGTTTTAAAACAATTACAATAAAATTTACTATGTTGTGTAGCAAAAATTGTACTATCACAATTCTAACTACGTTAGACATAGTAATTTTTGTTATACATTATATACCATGTAATTATTTTTGTACGGCTGCTACACAAAAATAATGACTTTAAATGTAATAAAAATTATTTAAACGTAACCATTGGCGTCGTAAAGTAAGTAAGAGTGGAATAAAATGTTTTGTATGTGTATTAAGTATGGGTGACATAATGCATTTTATGTCACAACAAAGGGGCGAATAAAACTGATAAATGTAAATTATTTCAATTGCCTCTAACTAAATTTGTGGTGGGCACAACTGTAGCCTACCTCAGCTTACATTCGTAAGTATACACAATTACTTTTTTTTTAAATAACTTTTTGAAATGTTTGGAGCGATAATAAACTTAATACATGAGAAAATTTAAGATTCACATCACTGTACCCTACTTATTCGAGACGAAATTATGTTCTTTACGAATGGAAAATGATACTCTTTCGATGTTATAAAACAAAATAATCATTAGAGTCCGGGTAAAAAGCACACTTTTCAATAAATGTTTGTGTACATTTTTTAAAAGTGAAAAAAGGTATGAGCTATCTTATATCATGTGCATTTTGGAATGGTCATCGATAAGTAAAGTAAAGTCCTTGTAAAGGGAAATTGCAACACTTGTTAATTAAACGGTGAGATTGAGAGGGAAAACTTTCTATTATTTAATATTCTAGACAAAACTTTATTACAATTTTTTAAAGTATCATAAAGCAATAAACACTAATCGAAAATTTCAATTGCAGCGTAATGCTTTTCATATTTGCGCTGCCAGTGATGCAAGTAATATTGTTCTGCTTGGCAATCGGAAGAGATCCCACAGGTCTCAAACTTGCAGTCGTTAATAGTGAAATGTTCTGGAACAACAAGAGTTGCCCAGTCTACGATAATTGCACTACTAGCTTTCTCAGTTGTCGGTATCTAAAGTATCTCGACAACGATACGATAATAAAGGTGAGTCTTGAACTCTTCTCTTATTAGTACTGACTTTCCCTTCACTGTAACTCTATTATTAAAATGAATTGTTCAAACTTTGCATGCGAAAGTCTTTCTTACTCACGTGACTTTCGAAAGCTGTTAAAAAAGTATTCGTAATTGAGGTGGTTCCCTCGACTACGAACTTTAGTTACGAAAGTTATGAAACGTACATGTATGTCAATTCGTTAGGTGCTCAGAAACACGCCAGAATTTTTTTTAATACTTTTTGTCTGTTTGATTGTTTCTTAAAAAAAAAAAAAAAAAAGAAAATTCATAAGGTTCATCCACTTGTAAATAAACATACTAACGAAAATTCAAATGAATAATTGGCTATTCTATACTAATCCTTATAAGGATTTTTTGTCAATTTAGACGCTATAACGTGCCTTTCCTTTAAATGTTTTCTCAATTTTTTTTGCTGTTGCATATTAAAACTTAAAATTTTGTTGACCAACTTTTAAGGCTTACTGGAATAATGTAAAAAAAATTCAGTTTTGGCAAATTCGTAGTATATCTTTGCTGATAAGAGACTTAGGAAATTTTCATTTAGCTTAGAATTCTTTTGCATGACGGAAAAAATTTCTTATCACCGGATATAGTTTGGACAACTATACCGAATATCAAAGGAATCCTTGTCTCACTGGAAAGTCACCATAGAATATACACACTACTTTTCACGTTGTTACGAGTAATTATATGTAACTTTGATATGACATAAGTAATTATAAAAGAACCGGAGCGTCGTTTACTTACCTTTGCTGCCATGTATTAGAAAGAATCCATGAGCTAATGAAAGGCACATATCATATTTCTATACGTACGTGTTTGCCCTTGATAGGAGTACTACCCGGACCCAGAGTCAGCCAAGGAAGCCGTGCGGAGAGGTAAAGCCTGGGGAACTTTATATTTCACGGAGAATTTCACCGACAGTTTGGTAGCTCGAATGCTGCTTGGCAAGGACACGGATATGGATTCCCTCGATCAGAGCGAGATTCGAGTCTGGCTTGACATGTCTAGTAAGTTAAATGTGGGAAAATGATTTATTATCTTTCCGACCCCTCTCTCTCTTTCTCTCGTTGGCTTTAACATTCCACCAGAGTCTGTAGCCATGGAATAAACAATTCTCAATTAAAAAAAAAAAAAACAAAAAACCGTTTCTAACTATTATGCGTTGTCTCTTAAAACTACCAGATCAGCAGATCGGATTGATGCTGGCACGGAATATACAGTACTCGTACAGAGACTTTGCCAAGGATCTGTTAACATCATGCAACGAAAATTCAAAACTAGCAGATGTACCTATTCAGTTCAAAAAACCCATTTACGGATCGAACGAGCCCAGCTTCACAGATTTCGTGGCACCTGGAGTCATTTTAACGTAAGATTTGAATAATATGTTTATTTAAATTAATAAATAATGAAATCTTACTATAAACAACATCCAGCAAATAATGAAACTCCAAAATCCAGGATTGTATTCTTCTTGGCTGTGGCGTTAACGTCATCCGCCCTAATCATAGAGAGAATGGAGGGTCTATTGGACCGAAGTTGGGTGGCAGGCGTCTCGCCAGGCGAGATCCTCTTCTCACATGTAGTCACCCAGTTTGTCGTGATGTGTGGACAGACGGCACTAGTTCTTATTTTCATGATCCTCGTCTTTGGCGTCGAGTGCAAGGGTGATATTGGCTTCGTAATTGTACTAACGATACTTCAGGGTCTGTGTGGAATGTGCTTCGGTGAGTAGACGCTTTTAATTTACTCTTCAAACAAATACCAATTTTTAATATAGATATTATTGATTTGGTTATAACTATACGTGCATTATTGTTAACTGTGTATTGTGGCGATTTCTCAATTACGCTAACAAAATTTAGTTACCAACTGATTTTTTCGTTGCAGGATTCGTGATTTCAGCAATTTGTGAGCTTGAAAGAAATGCCATTCAGCTAGCATTAGGAAGTTTCTATCCAACTCTCTTACTAAGCGGTAAGCACACATTATATTTTATAACACCGTATGTTTAACGGTCCATTGAAATACGTAAGTGCTATCTAAAGACATTTTTTAAACGAAATGATGAATTGAAATGAAAATCCAGGTGTGATTTGGCCAGTCGAAGGAATGCCAACGATCCTACGATACGTATCGCATGGTCTACCACTGACAATGGCGACAACCTCACTTCGTTCAATGTTAACCCGAGGTTGGAGCATTACGGAGCCAGACGTCTACATGGGCTATGTATCAACGATCATCTGGATCATCGTGTTCCTCACGGTGAGCCTGCTTGTGCTCAAGTTCAAGCGTGGCTAAGCAACAGGGGTAACTACGGAAAAAATAAACCTGGTCAAAATGAGCGTTGTCATTCAACTACACATAACTATACAGTTTAAAACATCAAATTGCTCCTTCTCTCTTTGTTTTTCGCTTTGATTTAGTTTTTTTTAATTTTTTTTACTCTTTTTTTTTTCTTAATTCAAAATGGCAGTAAAACTGCACCCTTTAAGTAATTAAGAATTTTTACAAGAGGGAAAGAGAAAAAAGTCGTCTGAAGAAAAATATGATTTTTAGAGACTCAGAGATGCGCAAAAGATGTGTGTACCTGTTACTCGCGCGCCTTTGTCATTATTTTTATGTTTTAATTATTGTTGGTTTTTGTCTTTGAAAAAATATATCGAACATCGTCGTCAAGTGGGAAAATTAAAACGAGATGTCATAGCTTTGTCCCTCGCATCGGACGAATGACAGAAGTGTAGGACCTGTATTTTTCCAAGTATGAAAAAGGATACGAGGTAAATGTTGTACCTTTCTGTCCTCTGCTATTCATTTTGTGGTCTATATATATATAAATACGGAGTAAAGAATTTTTATCATCGTGTATATTACACTTAGTGCTTGAACTTTTTCTAAAATATCTACGAATGTACTTTGTGTTACCTGCATGCGGGTCTGTGTACGTGTCAATGTAAAAAGTTAATGATATTTCTTTTCCCATGCTGAGCCTTATCTTTTACAACTTGACGAAGATTTAGAAAAAATTACTTGATTTTTACTCGAGCCGCTGTTGGACAAATTTGTTTTTATGGTTCATGCCTTGGAAAGTAAAAGATTTTAAAAAATCTAAAGGAAAAACTCAAGTGCCAATAAAACTCAACTGTCAATAAGAAATTAGTGTAAAATATTTTAAATGCTTACGCAAGGCCCAATATTATTACGGGAAATTAAGAATCAGCAGTTTCTTTCGGAGTAGCTTATTTGGATCAAGAATATTTAGGACGTGGCCGGATAAAATTAATGTTTTGAAAATGGTGCTACCTACTGAATATATATTCTCAGTTGTAAGGAAAAGATTATAAATATGAAAAGAAAGCTAGAATAATCACTTATCCATACTTTGCTATAATCGAACAACCACGACTATTTACAATCCACTAATGCTCATAACTAATACCACCCTGCCTTACCAGCAAATTATAAAGTCAGGTATGAATCATTTGTCGGGGAGTCAGAATTAGAAAACCAGGATAGCACAGACTCTAAATGAAATTTACTGAAACCATGTTTTCATGCTATTTTGACAATTATAGTATTTTTTGAGCACATTGTTGGCACTGCACACTGTCAATGTGTAATCTTATCGACCGTTTTTTTGTTCAATTCTTGAAAAAATCAGCGCAATCACATGAATTTTATTGCAAGTCTTTAAATGACCAGTTTACAAAGTTAAGATACAAGGAAATGGTTTTTTGTTGATTAAAAAAAAAAAGTAGAACTTTCGGTGTATTTAAAGATTATGTCCATACGTACTGATTAATTAAGAATTTGATATTAGTTTACCATATTTTTTTTGACAATCAGATTGAGCACATTTTGTTCACAATACTAATACTTACCAGTGTTATACCCCAATTAAGTTTAACAAATATAATTAACACTCACTTTTTTTTGCTTTTTGTTTTTCACCTTTTGTAACTTTGACGTATGGTTTTGATAAGGAAAATAATTTTCAACTATTACAATGCTCACACTCTACTAAAAATTATCAATTGAACATCTTTTATTAAAACCTTTTTTCTCCAAACTAATTTCTTTGTGAAATATAGTGAAGTAACTGAAAAATTCACGGTTTCAGTAAAAAGTAGCTTATTTTATCACAAAAACCATGGCACGTTCCTTACTTATTCTTACTTTATTATTGTTTAAAAATTTTCTTGTTAGCTTTGTTTTGTCAAAGTTTGTTCAGAGTCCGATAAAAATCCCTGGCTTCTCAAGTGCATTAAGATCTTTACTTAGACCTGACTCTATTGTTGTCACCTAAGGGGTTATTTAAGGTAGAGAGCAGAAGCTAGAAAGGCAAAGCACAAGGCTGAAATGGCAAGTCTAGCTCTGGATTGTATATATACTTACGAAAGCGCTAAGTACAAGGGCATTTGGACTTAGTTTCTTTTACATTTCTGTAAATACAGATATACAGAAAAATGTTATTTCTGCGATTTTTTTACATCATGAGAACTAGTAAAACTCGCAAAATTAAATTTGAGATCCTGGAAAGTTTTTAAGTCTATTTATAAACAAGCATATGTTTTTTGTAGATTTTTTACTGTAGTTAATGCATTCAAATGAAAAAAATTAGTTTAGCTCGTTTGAATTATTCATAAATTATACACAACGATAAGTTTTACCAAATTTTCTCTTTCTCCTTCAGAAGTTCAAAAATTTACACACTATTTGTTTAGTCATTTTATTGTTGCAATAGTTCTCTTATATCACTTTACATTTCTATACTTGATCATATTGATTTATTGTGTACATGACAAATTATTTTGATTGAATGAAATGTTCGGAAAAATTTTATATTTTGCCTACTGAAATCTTGAAAAATTCGGAAATTAAAAATTCTTCCCATATTTGTAAAAATACTGGTTTGTGCTTTTCTGTCTTATGCTCTCTGTCGTGAATAACTACCTGCGGTCACGGTAGCAGCGGGTTTCAGGTTGCGGTTTATATAACTTTGGGGGTGCGGTAAGCTTACGAGTTCGAGATCCGGCCTTTACTCACTTGGCTAGCACCTCTGGGAAACTAATTTCTCAAGTGCACATTTACAACTGTGATCTGGTAGTTCGGAAGCCATATAAAACAAGAAGTCCTCATTGATATAAAAGTTGCGTTGATTTACAATAAGCCTGAGGTGGTTTTTTAATATGCCAATGACGATAGCAATACATATAGAGTAACACTGCAATGCAGAGTCACTATACCCACAGTTTATCAGAATAGTTGTAAATTAATGATGAACATCATAGCCATCAATGCAGCATAATTTTTTGAGAGCATGCACTACTTTGAGAGAGATATTAACTATTAAAACATTCAAATATTCAAGTGGTAAAAAATGAAGTATACATAACCACATTAAAAATATTTTGATTTCAAGTTGTGTACTTATAAACGGTTTTACATCATATCGACGCCTCGTACGAAGTCTATCCTTGTTCAGATTTTCCAATGTTAATTTAAATGAGAAAATGTAAATAAAGCTAGACTTCGTACGAGGCGTCGATGTACAGATGCATTTACAGATGCACTTTTTTCTTCAAACTAACAGAACTCATTATTTCACCGTAAGCTCCAAAAGATGGAACTTTCAATCCGCTTTGTCGAACTTTAATTTCGTCTTCCGGTGCAGGATTGGTGAAAAATCGTACACAGCCCAAGGGAGGAAACAAAAAATTCCTCAGGTGGCATGCTTATCAATCTGAGACATTCTTTAATTTTCTACCCTAGGTGAGTAATGTACTATTTCTTTACTCTTAGACAAATCATTGTTAGCAGATGGCGAAATATGTATGGCTTAGATGGTCAATGTACGCCATAGTCGTATACAGAGAAAAGAAATTTCACATTTTATTGCATTTTAACTAAATTTTGTTAATAATTGCGTGACAACATTAACGTATTTTTTGTTTCATGTCAAGCAATTAGTAAGTTAATAATCAACTTCATTTACTGTTGAGACTAAGTAAAAATCGATACTATTGCAGCTTGCCACAAAAAAAGAAAGGTTTTGTATGAGCATTATGGATTTTCGTGTGACGTTAATGGGTCTCCCTATGTATATACGATATGAGTCCTAGCAAATGAAAGTTTTATGAAAATTTAATGCTATTTAGGACTGGGGATGCATAAAACAGAAGGAAACGTAATAAAACAGTGGGCTTACACAAATTTGAACTGCTGGTTTTCTTAAAATGCTCAATAAATTATAAGCAATTCACTAGACTACTAATTGTGATTGCTTAAATCAATCATGATTTAATTTTTTTATTCTAGATAACTAAAGAAATTTTTTTCTAACAATAAATTTTTGAGATTGCTGTTGAAAATGTATTTTTTTAAAACACATAGTATTTTCTACAGCATCAATCTGGAGTAAATACACGTTAAAATTTTTCTCAGTCAATGATAAAATTTGATAATCTTTATCATACTGGTATCACCTTGGATACTTGTTTTCAAAAACCGTTTTTCGTCAGCCCCCATTGCTTGGACCGCATTTCCGGACAATGATTTAAATAAGTATTTGTGAGTGTATGTGTACGTATGTTTTAAAGTCATGTGTCCGATAAATTAAGTCGTCAAATGTTGTTTATTTTGTTAGTAAGAGGAATGGGAAGAATAAAGAGATTTACAATATTTTAGCTACTGTATTATATACGTATGCAAATAGTTTCATTCACAATGGTACGATCGAGATAGGTATTTTTGAGAAAAAATGTTAAAATTAGTAAGAAACTATACGAACTATGCAAACTATACTTAAAAGTTATAATGGTATTTAAGGATTGTAAATTGTTTCATTTTATTAAGGTATCTCACAACTTTAAAAAGAGATGATCGACCAATTTTGTGTACACGATATTTTATAAACTGTTGATATTTGTTATTATTCTAGTATATTTAAATGTCATCTTTGTCAGTTAAATGAAAATTTGCTTACAAATTTCATGATATTGAATTGAAATGAAGCAAAAAAACAAGCCCGATAATCGCAAGGCAACGAAAAATGATTATTCACCGTGTGATGCGCTTTAAAAGTACAAGACCTAAAGAAAGGTAGAGGCTGAGAGTACGTAGACAGCACCAAATATACAAGAATATATGGAAACGTTGCCTTAATTAATTATAAATGTGACGAATTTTTGTAAGTGAGTTAAGTGGATTAATTAATGATACATGAATGACAAGCATCTAGTAAAAATTTGCCTTGTCATTATTCACAGCTGAACATTTATAATGAATTTAAAAGAAAGAGTTAACATAAAAACTATTTTTGGTTGAGTCATGCACGACAACGTGACATGATAATTATAAAAAACAAAATATGTTTAAAATTTAAAAAAATATTAATTAATGACTTCCTTATGTTCCTGTACGTTTCTTGCTATCTGAAATGTTTTTTAAGGTGCTGCTTATTCAGTGTATCTTACTACAAACTAATCAATGTTTCGTAATGCCTACTGACATTTTACCTTTTTAACTGATTCTCCTTTAAATCAAAAATATTGTACAGTTCACAAAAGAAAAAGAAAAATTTCAAAACTGACGTAAGCAACATAATTTCTGTTTATGTCAATGCGAATTAAAAAAAAAACAAAAAACGAAAATAAAGTAATGTTAAAATAAATAAATTGTAATATAAACGATAAACACTCGAGCTGGGATGAAGGTAAACTTGTAATTAGTTTTTATTTTTTATAAGCTATTTTAGATGTTTTATGGTTAGCTCTAATATAATGTACTTTCCCATGACTTAAATATACGTCTAATAATTTAACTTGTAATGATTACAACAATCTTAAAAATTCAAACTACACTTTATTTATTTTACCTCCAAATTAATTTTTTTTTTAATTTTCTTTTAAGTTATATTTAGTGGTTCTGTGCAAAACTGACCTGTGGATCGATTTTTTGAATTTTTTTTCGCTGTACTAGTAAAGCTGCAAAATTTCCTGTACCTACAGTTTCAATTATTATGACAGTAGGTAAACTATTAGGAATATGCCTGTACCACATGACATGGTGATACATATATGACTACTAGAGGAAAAGTAGTACAGATGTTATGGGAGAAATTAAGTTTTTTTTTTTTTTTTTTTTTTTCGTGGTGAAAAAGGTGTTAAATACAAAAAGTTATTGGAATACAAATTATTAACACTGTGAGAGTAAGGTTGTTATTTTTTTTGATACGATGAAATCGTTTATTAAGGCAGTAAACAGCGTTTCGAAAGTACGAAGTACAGGTAACCCTACATTGAGCTACTCGTTTCTTCTGCTGCTGGTGTCGCTGTTGCCCCTACTCAGAGGTAAACAAGCCGCATGATATTAGGTTAAACTGCATTTCGCACCTTCAAAAAGATGTTTTCAGCATTAATAAACGATTTCATCATATAAAAAGAATAAGAACCTAACTCTTAAGATGTTAAATAAAATATATACTCCGGAAACTTTTTGTGTTGAACACCCTTCTCGAAAAAAAAAAAACTTAACTTCTCCCATAAGGTCTGTACTACTTTTCCTCTCATTATCATATATATATCGCCATGTCACGTGGTACAGGCATTTTCCCAATGGGGGTTCTGAGTCACCCCCAGCTCCCCCTGGTGTGAGGTGGTGGAAGAGCCCAAGAGCCGAAGAGACCAATCTGGTGGTGGGTGAGGAAGAGATGATGGTGAGGAAATTCGGCCAGCCCACGGTGGAGGAGCTTGTGCAGTGGTGAAGATCATTCGAGTGGTAACGTCAGGGCGCCTTGTGCTCCAGTTTCTGCCATGTCGAATGGTACCAAGAGACGAATCACTCCCTTTTTAACTGTGAATCATCAGCTCTCACGTCAGGATGACCAAAGTGATGTAGGCTATACTGACAAATTTAGCGTATATGAGAGAAAGATTTTACTTATTTCCTTATTACTGTACCGTAAAATTGTAATAAAAAAAATCATTATATTTCTGTAAATGAGAGATGTAAATTGTAATTTGCTCGTATCAAGAGTTCTCCAGAGTCAGTTTCAATAAAACATCGAAAGTGAATTTATCCTTAAGGGGGTTAGAGCGGTACAGCCAGTCTCAAAAGTTAATTAAAATTAAAAATTCGTGTATTTTATGACTATTCTTGATAAATCATGCGAGCTATTTCATATCGTACAGCAGAAGATTACTAACAAGTGAGAAAATAAAAAATTAATACTTCAAAATCAAATTTATGCTCCATGTTTTATTTTTTATCTGCTGTACATAGATATACCAAAAGCATTTTCGTAAAATTTTTAATTGAAGTATTTCTTAAACCGTGACGGCTTGCTTCCTCAAATTTGGATATGTTATTTTAATTGTTACATACAATTACATACTAGTTTTTTGAAAGAATTGTAAAAATATTTTCCAAGTTGTTGGTAAAAATGTACATGTCGCGACGACGTTCTAATAAGATTCTGTGTATAAGATACTAAGTTTGCTATTTTTTTTCTCAAAAACTGTGACGCTACGGTTCCTGAAATTTCAATATGTTGGTAACGTAATGAAAACAAACGCATTATAATTTTTCGAAGACTGTCGTAAGAAATTTGTTTTTCGCTCTAACCCCCTTAATTTAGCTGCAAGTTAAATCATTCATCTATAGTAAACAGACAGGCGTGCTGTTAAAGATACAAAATCCTGTCAACAGTGTAATTTTGGCCACAGGTATATTTACTTAGTTCACTCTCCCGTGTTTTCGTCTGTAGCAGAAAGCTGAACGCTAAAACAGCAGAAATTTAAATGTCCTACAACTAAACTTATTTTGCTTCATTCATATAACTCTAAATATCAATACCTAATAACCTTGTAAATATAAGGGCATAGCTGAAAAAGTCTTTTTTAGTTAAAAAACCCCAGCTTTGCTTATAATGCAATGATTTACAAAGACGAACGAAAATGATTGAATTTTTTAAGACTAGTTCCAAAAAATGTTAAGATCTTGGTTAACAAAGTACTATTATCTTCAAAAGCCAAGTATAAAATAATAAATTAAAATTTTCACACCTAAAAAATAATACACATTTATCAGACACAATCCAAATAATTTGGACGTCTGTATTTCAATCTTCAATTCATCGGATAAACCAAAATATAAAACACAGATTTCCACTCTACTTGAAGAGTAGCTAATACGTCAACGCTTGTGTAGTGACTTTTCACTGTTAAGGGGGCTCCTTCACGAAAGTCCCCAAACAGAGATATATTATTTCTTGTAAATAAAAGTCTACTAAATTTAATGGTGGTCTAAATTATATTTCGAATGGGTCAAAATTTTGAGAAATCCGAGCTCAAAGTTGTAACTATTAGCAAGTGTTCCTATGGGGCAGCGTGAAAAACAATTTGTTTTCGTTTATAATAAACCTAAATTAAATGTCCCAGCAGACTAAATATATACGTTTTGTAGATGAAGTCTTCCTCTGTAATATGATGTATTAAAAATTGTGGATAAAGGACCATTTTAGCGAGATATTTGTGATGGAAATAAATAAATAGTGTCCGGGAGGTCAGTAGCAGACGTACTTGTTCACGACATATATATACCATATACCTATATATTACATCGCTATACTGCACCAACACAGGTGGTCTGGTCTGGTGGTGTACCCTCGTATGCACTAGACTGGTCAAAACAATAATTAATTTTTCGTACAAAGTTAAACTACACACATAAATATCATTTTGCCCACTTCATACGTTATTAAAAATATCATAATGATTTTCAGACACATTTGTTTATTGAAAAACAAAACTTTATTTTTTGTTTGTCTTTGACCTCAGCAGTAGTCGTAGGAGCCCCCTTAAGTACCAGGTGCATAATGAAGATCACACTTCTGTCTGACTTGCAGAAGCAATTATTAATTATTTTTTGCAAAAACAGATCAAGTGTAGTGCAAATATCTGTATTAAATTTTGTTCCAACCGATAAATTAAATTTAGATGAATTTAAATATCAATTCCAGACATTTACAGTATTTAAAATCTGCCTTATAAGTAGATGTATACTGTTTTTCAGAGTTTATAGGTGTTAATTTATTGTTGTTATTATTATTATTATTATTATTATTATTATTATTCTTATTATTATTCACTTATCCCATCCGATAAATTGAATTTGAGTGACTCCAAACACTATCTACAGACTTTCACAATATTTAAAGTCTGCCTGATAAATTTATACTTACGTAGGGCTGAAGGAGTCTTCTGATTCGTCGAAACTTTTTGATTCGGCAATCTTACGCGTGAGGAAGCATCTTCTCCCTAGTTTCATGAAACTGAGAATTGAGCCTCATAGCCTCACTTTAGAATTTAAGAATCCATGTAGATTTCCACGTGGATTTTCTACGTAGACTTTCATGTGGGTTAAGTATAGATTCTTCATGAGTTTACATGAATTTCACGTGAAAATCTATGTGGATTTTCTACATAGAGTTCAATTGTCTGTATAGAAATTCACATGGATCTTTCAAGTAGTAATTTTTATGAATTTTCCGTAAGAAAACTACTTATGTAGAATAATAAGTACACCCATTCATTACAACTTTAAAAATGTTGAGTGCTAAGACAGTTGCACTCCGCATTATGTATTCCGTCCATTAAAATTTATATTAAATGTTCAATAAATATAGGTGGGCATGTTGACAATCCACTTATATTTAACGTAAATAGTTTATGTCAAGTCCCGCATAAACAATCTATGTGGAATTTAAAATAGCAAATCCATGTCAGTGGTCTCGTTAAACATCCATGCAGATTTCTACGTAGGAAATTTATGCAATACTAAACGAATAAAAATCACTAAATTTTCTGTAAGAAAACATAAAAATAACTCCGTGGAAAATCCATGTGGGCTTCCATATGGACAATTCAACTACACGTAGAAAAACCAAATAGATTTTCACGTGAAATCTATGTAAATTCACAATGCATCCACAATGCATCCACAATGAATCAATATGGAAGTCCACATAAAAAATTTATGTGGAAATCTACATGGATCCTTGAGATTCAGAGGAGAGCCTTTTAGTGAATATCGAGGGAGTGATGATACAATTTGGAGACCGCTCGAGATAAGTCGATCATTATTTAATGCTCATGGGAAGTTTTATCATATACACATATACTTATGTATATACAGATCGGGATGTATATACATACTAAATACTCTTTTTAATAATTGTTAATTCCATAAATATAATACAAATTTTAACAAAGCATCTGCATCAAAACTGTTGTATTTATGTTAGAATTATCTGACTATACTTATTTTAACTCGTAAGATCAATCGGTTTCACGTTATCCACCTAATAATACAAAAACTATTTTTTGTATTGACATAATCAACATTCTTTGCACAAATAATGATAACTTAAAAAAGTATGGGTAAGGTATGATCAAAATGTTAGAGAAGTTTAAGTTTTTTCAAAAGTTTTTGTATTTTAAGAAGGCCCAACACCCACATATAGTCAAGATAACAGCAGTGGAAGTACGTGACCATAGAAAATGAATACGTAAGTAGCTGTATAGTTTAGAGAGAAATTATTTTTTCAATCACATGTACAATATTTTATAAATTGAAATCTTAAGGTAAAAAAATACATTTTTATGTTATATTCTTAGTTTTTTTAAAAGCAATTCAGCGTGTCACGCATTTCGCAGACGACGCTCTAACCTTCATTTTTTCTTTGTGTCAGCTTCAGGGGGAAATATCTAAACAAAATTCGCAGCAACCTTTATCTTTCTTACGTTTTATTGACAGAGCATTATTTCAAATATAAGTCACTAGGTTTTTGATAATGCGTAAGGTGATTTGTGTAAGTTATAATACAACTTCTGGTGGAAAAACGACCCCTCCCCGTAAGAGTCTATGCATAAGACGCTCACTTAAGGAGGTTTGGGAGAAAAGTTAAAAATGGAAAAATGTGCCAAAAAAAATGTATGTTATATTGGAGCATGTTAAGAGTGCACATGAATTTTTTCAGATTTCTCACCAGGGGAAATTTTCGAGAAAAAAATTATGAAATATTGACAGTTTAACACGGTTTCTTATGAGAGAACAAGGTTAGGTTTGCCTTTTAATTGAAATTAAGGTATAATCTAAATGTGATGGAATGAAAAAAAACGTTTTCATAGATAATATGGTATAAAAAGAAGATGCTCGACAAAAAAAATCAAGCCTTGCCAGGCATTTTTCAAAAATATAATCAATTAAAGTCGTACAGTTTCAAGTTTGTAGAGTGCAAGAGGAGGTGCGCGGTAAAGGGGGTACATCTGCGTGGGCAGGGGGGACTCCCTGTTCCTCGCCGCTCTGAATGATACTCCCAAACCTCCTTAAAACGTATTTTACTCAAAATTTTCCGCAGCAAACCATACCCTAATTTTGTACAATGATATAATGCATATTTTTGAATCATAGATTTTAATTTCATCTGTTTTTAAAGTACTTCGATGTACGTGTTGAGCCTCTTTAAATCCCACTATAAAATAGAAAACTTGACATTTTAAAATTGATTTCATGACTTTGCATGTCTAACGTTGTATTGTTTAAAACTGTTTTTGTTTTTCATTGTGTAGTATAGTAAAAATTAATCTGATAAACTGTTGTATGAATTTAAAAAAAAGGATATTGTAATTTTACATTATAAATGTGTAAACGATTTGCAATTAATTTAATGATGTATTTTATATGATAACAAATAATGCTTAGGTAAGGTTATAATTTTTATTTAAAGGCGACATAAGTACAAGAAGGAAAAATCCACAATTCGATTAAAAATTTTTTGTTTTTTTTGTTTTTTTGTTCAGCATGTACGATTTATGATCTCAACAAGTTTGTTATTGATTACTGTTGAATAGAATGAATAGTTTGTGTAACTTTGCCTTCTACTTTTATTAAAGATAGTTTTTATGAAGTTTTCTACACTTTTACTCTATAATTTTCAGAATACTTTATTTTTACTGGTATTTTTTACGAACAAGTTTTTTTTCAAATAAAAATTTTATAATTGCAATTTGAAATTGTAACTACGTTCATTTAATAAGTATATCTTAAACATCAAATACTTGTAGAAACAAATGAACCAAGTATCATATTTTGCGTGAATATAAAAAAGAAACCTCTAATACGGCTTATGAATTATACTTTTGAACTCTGAACACTTTAATTTTCCTAAATATTTTATATAAGTGCTTAAAACATTCATTCTTTACTCCAACATTTATATGCTTCCATCATTGTTTATAAGGCCTGATAAAATCACTGAGTCATCGTATTTAAAACAATTAAAAAGTAAAAATGTAATTATAGGAAGGAGTAAAAATACAGCTTGGTAAAAGTTGTTTCAGTTGGGTAGAAGAGTCCTGTAATGTTGCTGCATTCCACGATTACTATGGATCACGTTATTTATATAGGGAAAATTACGATAAAAATTACAGAATCTTTCTGTCAATGTACTTAGGAAATACCTACAAAATTTTTTATTGAGTGTTATTAATATTTTAGAGCATTAGTATGACTAAATAACAGTAGTTTTCATCCACGATTAATTTTATAAATTAATTTTATTAATTTTATAGTTAAGTTTTTAAACTTGACATATGATAAATACGATGAAACTGCTAATCTTTTATCTTCCATTTTTCCCAGGAGTAGTAACTTAATATTTTATCTCGAGGCACTCACATTAATGTTGTGGCACATTTCTATCTTTAAAAATTTATAGCCAATACTTTTATCTTGAAAATTTCTTGTCAATGTACTAACCCAATTGTAACATTTTATTAAAAGTTAATTGTTAATTCAAAGTAGTACATAGTTTATAAAAAAATGTTTTTCTGATTTTAGAGACGTTTGATTATATTTTGATAGTAAAAAAAGTATAAAAGAAAAGACATTTGTAGATCTAAGTTTTGAGTCATCAAATCTTCATTTTGTACTTTTCGTCTTCAAAAAACCATTGCTGGTTATCTTCAGCCAGTTTCTTCCAGTATCCTGTAAACATTTACAAAAGTAAAAGACAATCAAATGATACTTTAACAAAGTTAATAAGCTCTTTTTCTTAATAGTCTTGTCAAATCAGTATCTTACTTGTCAATAACTCATAATTTTCCTCAGTACCACCAAGTTCATAGGGCAGTACACCCATTGAAATCTTCTTTATTATCATACGACCATCCCCCTGATGTACGTGCATGCGTTCCTTGAGCTTCTTACTCATAAACTGCTTAAACATGTTCAAAACTAAATTGACGTGAGTCGGAGCGTTTACATAGTCGATGGAGCGAATCCGAATGGGATAACTTTGCCAGAGATCGACAAGCCGACTAATTATCGTTGGAGTTATCTGTAGAGCATGTCCAAGCTGAACACCTGTCATGTCGTGTATCGCAACGATACCATATAGCGATGAGCTTACATGGTCACGTACGGCCAAATCCAACAGCATCATACTGACCTAAGTATGCATTTATGTAAAAAATAAGATACCATTTAATATGATGAAGAATTAATGAAGGGAAATCAATAGTCACAAGAGTACAGTCATAGTTAGCAGTACAGTTGTACGCAGAGACAGATTGAAATGAATCAACCATTCTCTAGAAATAAAATTTTCATGCCAGTCGCTTAGAAAGTAAATATTCCTAGACAGTAGGGCATGGAAAGTCGCATACAACATACGATCCTAAGTTAATACGCCTCATTTGGTCCGTTTGTCATCCTTGGCTTTGCTTCGGAGAGACAATATTTGGACGATGCGAAACTTTTATTTTCCAGCCTGGCATCATTATATACTATTCAGTTTTATTAGCCAATATGATTGAAAACATTATTTATTAACATATCAATGGGATCATTGAATTAACGCATTCCATGTTTTAAGGAGATTTCAGCGCCCAAGTGTCAAAAAACTAGATGTATACTATTCAGAAGTGGAAATTTCGCTGAATTTTGGGATGCCGTTTTTTTATACCGGTCAAAATTTAGAGATATTCGAACTTAAAGTTTTCTCTTTTAACGTGGCTTATACTTATTTACAAAATCACGTGTGAAATTTATAAGGGATAGAACATTCGGATCTAAAATGTTATATTGGCATTCCCGAGATCCAACCGAACAATTTTCTCGTTGAAAGTTTTCCAATAAGTTGATGATAAATGACTTTATTTTAAATACAAAGGTGCTCGGATTTTTACAGTGAAAAAAGGCACATATTTATAAACGTGTAGTAAAGTACTGACCGAGCACAGAGCCCATCTCTTCGATTTGATTAATGTGATACCAGCTGGAGCCTCCTTGAGTTAAATACACTGTCGGAAAAGATTATCATGATGACTTGAGGGTCAGTGCCTAAGCACACGATCAGTAAGAGCTAATTTCGGGAGTACGAATGAAAACTCCAAAAACTCAGGTGTTAGTTTGAGTAACGTTTCGTTAGTCTTAACGCCAACCTCATCAGGCTCACTTTATTAACAAAGAAAACAAAAACAAAAAACACAACAATTTTTGTAAATTAAATTTTAGGGCCACTGTTTATAAATATTAGTAATAGATACTCACGTCTATATCGGTAAGACGATCGTTACAGACTGCTGGTCACCTATATAAACAATAAATGTACGTTTCTTGCAAAAATAGACAACGTATGTACGTATTTGAAAGATATTACTTATAAGAACTTTATATATGTTATTGAGAAATAAGGTATCCTCTTTTTTATTTATTGTTTGCTTAGTCGAGTGTACGTGTAGCATTTTTGATATTAATCTTTTTTGTCTATTTGGTTCATGATCTAGTATTTTGGTTTGAGAAAAATTAAAATTATGGTTGAATTCTTTCATGTGTGAAGCGACAACAAGTTCATCTTTCTTTGTATCCCTTACAACCCGTTATTTTTCAAATTTTGTTCAAAAAATGTGAAAAAATGAAATACACAATTTTACCCTACTATTCGACACAAATTGGACAGTGTTATCATTCTTGGAAAGGATAAAATTGATAGGTCGATCAAACCAATGTCGTGTATCATTTCTCTTGCGATTCTTGCTCTGCATCATATGTAGGTGAGACAAAGAGAGGATTGAAAAAACGGCTAAACGAACACAAAAGTACAAAGAAAAATGAAACTGTTGTCGCTTCACACATGAAAGAATTCAACCATAACTTTAATTTTTCTCAAATCAAAATACTAGATCATGAACCAAATAGACAAAAAAGATTAAGATCAGAAATGCTACACGTACACTCGACTAAGCAAACAATAAATAAAAAGAGGATACCTTATTTCACAATAACATATATAGTTCTTAGAAGTAATATCTTTTAAATACGTACACACGTTATCTACATTCGCAAGAAACGTACATTTATTGTTTATATGTATATGCAGAAATACATACATGTTCGACACTTACGTTATTCGTTTAAGGTGACCAACAGTCTGTAACGATCGTCTTAACGATATAGACGTGAATATCTATTATTAATATTTATAAACAGTGGCCCTAAAATGTAATTTACAAAAATTGTTGTGTTTTTTGTTTTTGTTTTCTTTGTTAATAAAGTGAGCCTGATGAGGTTGGCGTTAAGATTAACGAAACGTTGCTCAAACTAACACCTGATTTTTTGGAGTTTTCATTCGTACTCCCAAAATTAGCTCTTACTGATCGTGTGCTTAGGCACTGACCCTCAAGTCATCATGGAAACAATTGAGAGCAGAACGACATGTTCAACAAACGATATAAGGAAAAGATTATCACTATTCCAGTCTGTTTAGTAACTGCTCATAAATATAGATTTAAATACGAGCAAATTCATAGTTAACCAATGGAGAGTTTATAAATGATTACAAAAAGGCTAGGAACAAAAATAAATGAATGTTTACTCGATCAAAGCCCTTTGTAAAAAGTATTTATAAAAGTATAAATCATTGCTCGAACGTAAGTAATACAATTAAAAAACAACGACATTTAACGCTTGGAAAGATTAAATACAAGATGCAACAAACATTTTTGTTCATAAATACATGTGCATGTATACATTGAGTACATCATACATCGAACAAAAGGATAATATTTTTTGAAATCATATTTTAGTAATTATAATCAATTATTCCTAAAATTTTAGTTAGTGCCAATCACGAAGAATAAGTTCTTATGTATCTTACTAATATATAAAGCAAAGTCGCTAAAACCGTTGTAACCGCTAACCACGAAAACTACTGAACCGATTTAGCTGAAATTTTGCATACTGATTCATGATAATTCCAAAATGTTTTCACATATTTTTTTCTTAAAAAGTTAATAACAATAGCGATAAACAATCTCAAAGTTTTGCTAAAATTAGGTAGTTTTGCGCTTTAGTTCACTAGGATCCGCTAAGTGGCGTCGGGGTAAAATTGAAGCCACGCGCAATCAAAGATAGTGAAGAGTGGTTATAAGATGCCGCATCGAGATGTCGATGGTCGTAGCTGTTTATCGGCAGTACACAAAGCACAGAGGTGTTAGTTGTGCAGCTGGGCATCCAGGCTATGGATGACACCCTTTTTTTATGGGTTAGTGAAATAAATCGCTTTTTACCCCGGATCGCTGAAATAACTGAGTGCCACGGAAAAATAGGCGTTTGGAACGTCAACGTCAACGACTCCAGCGGAGCATTAAAAGACGCATCTTGCTAGAGCACAACCTGCTCCAATATTTCAGAGCTTTGTGGCCGTTTAACCATCTGGCCTCGTGCCGTCGAACAATTTTCTACTTTAAATGCAAGCCAGGGAAGACAGCCCTGAAGAGTACGAGCAGCCACAACGGCTGCCTTCTTCGTGGCCATCCTGAGGGCATAAATACAGAGAAGGTATTCTCCAGGCCCACTTTTTTGACTGATGACGTTCAGCGGTTGGTTATCCGGGAAACGGCCCGAAGACGAGATATTCTTTGATCAGTGGCGTACCTCCCTCCGTCATGGTCTCCGTACACAGAGACTTCGAGGGTAAGAATCCAGATACCCGCAACCAACTCTCCATCATCAAGAATAATGATAAGGAATAGCTAGAAGTTTCACTACTGGCCCTTTTCAGGGCCACTTTAAGTATTAACGTTCCCTACTTAACCATAAATCTCATCGGTTCTTTTAAAGGCCACCTAAATTTTAACTATCTCACCAACAAATGTATTTGTACTACCAATTCCGAAAACAATTTTTCGACTAAAAAACTATGTAAAGCCGGCCACTATTAAACCAAGTCAGTCATTCACTGGCAGATGTCACGAGCGGAGTTGTTCGTCACAAGGATGGGAAACCAGGAATCATCGACCCTCTCCAAGTCCAACGGGCAAGCATCACGAATAGTAGGATAGAATTAGCTTTTTGAAAAATTAAATTGCTATTGAATCATGGTGGTAGTTATTCTGTTTCTGAACAAATCTTAATAGTCTTAGACTTTAAATTCTGTCAGATAATGGCCCAAAAAAATGGTAAATGTGGTAAAAAATGGTTTTTCGGGTCTAGAAAAAAACTGGAGAGTAGGAAAAAAAAGTTTTGCTGTTAAAAAAGGTGCGAAATTTCAAGACGAAGAAAACGAGCTTCAGGAGAATAAAATTGGCACATCCGTTTTTTCGCAATTAGCCAAAAAGTGCTCTTTTGGACCGTTTTTTTTAAAATCTAAAACTAACTTTCATTAAAATATTAAGACTTGAAAATTAAATACAAGGTAGATCTTGTGCCCCTTAATATCCACACTAACTTTCAATAATATCGGTTGTAAACTTTTTGCAAACTGCTGCAAGAAGCAAAAAATGGTCCCTCCGCAAAAAAGTTGGATATGGCTGGTTTTTCAACATATTGCCATTTTTCAAATGGCATAGTACTAGTCGAGAATTGTTCTACAACCTACCAAAACGTCGTACTGTTCGACATTCCGGAAGTACGCGAAAAATCGATGTCAAAAAGCAGCTATTTTCCGTGGATGCGGCGGCGCGGCAAGCCGCTGACGTAGGCCATACCCCCTCTCTGCATCATAGCTGTGGAGTTTGCGAGATGTATTACAACCTAATAAAGTTGAAAAAAATAGCATTCAGGGCTCACAGAAGTCTTAACTATGCCAAAAGTTGCAAGAAGTCGAATTGGAAGGAAAACTTTAAATGCATCTAATGAATACACTTTTAGGCGACAAGAATGTCACGTTGAACATTTATCGAGATTAAAGCAGCATCAAAATCGATAAATAAAGAATTCATAAGGTGAGGGATCAGCTTTTCACTATAACCCTCATAGTCATCTCTTGAATCTTCCAGATTCTTAAATGGGCATAATATGTATTTATATTTTTGTGGCAATAAAAAATGTAGAGATTAGGCTTCAGGACTTTGATACTGTGGTATTATAGTTGTGAGATAGAAGAAAAAAAATTTTTTTTAATAGGTTTTTTGTGAGTTTTAAATCTTCACAGCTTTAAAAAATAGCCCTAACTGTAATTATACGGGAGAAACTGCAAACCAACGGCCTTTTCTGGCCAACGATTATTTTATGGCTTAAGGAATGCTCGGTACTTTTCAGCATAGTTATATTCTTCTCACTTTTTACATCTTTTTACTTTCACTTGACCAAATAAACTGTATGGATTCCAAACAAACATGATTTTAATAAGAAGATTTTTGTTCTGAGAAGTATCCGAAATAGATGTAAAATTTTTAACTGAAAACATTTTACATTACATGTCAACACACTGCGGTGTTCCATTTAGTAATTCTCGGGCGAAGCCGAGACGGGGGGCGCTAGTATTTATACATGAGGAAATTCACAAAAAATATCCTGTTTTTGTCCCCCATTTTAATTAAAAAAATTTTTTCGAGGCACACCTTCGAGATTATAGGGCTTATTTTACTCGTAATCCCATGTACTATCAGGGAAAAATTTTGAATAAGGATTTTATTTAGAGTGACACCCTTTTTCCGTGTTTTACATTATAAAATTGAATCTATAGCTATCATATGTATGGATATAGTTTTAACATATAAATCACGGAAAAAGGGTGTCATCCTCACTAAACCTCGTGTTAAAAATTTTTCTTCATAGTTCACGGCATTAAGAGTAAAATGAGCCCTATTTCGAAGGTATGTCTTAAAAAAAAATTTTTTATTAAAATGAAGGACAAAAACGAGATATTTTCTGTGGATTTCGTCATATACATGGTATATATATTATTATATTCATATACTATTCATACATTCATAAATTAACTTACGCACACACATGCGTGCGAGCGCATATGTATACACAATATTTTCACTTTGTTTATAGTTAGTTACAGTCAAGTCGACTAATATATTTCACTAATATTGAGACTTTTGATCTGAGCTGAATAGAGAGATTACACTATATTGAGTTTTTTATACCATGATTATAGTTGCAAAGAAAGTACAAAAGTATGAAATACTTGATCATAATTCTGCAATAATTATAAAATATATGGTTTTAACTTACCTTCAAGAAATCCGACAGTTTATGTTTTTTGGGATCGTGTACGCAAGCTCGTACAATAACGATCAATCTACCCTCTTCGTCGACTTGTCGTAAGGGCAGAAAAATGCTGAAATTGTCAATAATTTAAAAAAAATTTTTAACTTATTTGTCATTTGATGTATCAATTACATTTCATTCACAATATACTGCACCCAAGATCAAGGAGCTCCTGCAATTCTGGAAAAAACGGATCCCTGTTGGTAAACCATTCGGGTGACACTGCTCTCTGCTCGTGATACTTTCTTAATTTGAGCTTCGCTTTGTCAACGTCAAATTTGCAGCTACGCAAAAACCGTACGATAAAAAATTTATCTGTAAGCAATAAAATAAGAGGTCAATAAATTGTGCAAGCACTATATACACATGGAAACGTCTTTTCTGCATATCTTTATGTAAATTTGACAAAAGATAATGTCTTACGATGCACGAAAATTTTCTTTTTCAAGAAAAATAATGAACTTATACGAGTATTTAATAATTTAAGAATAAAAATGTAATCATGCATCTGACCGATAAATAAATAACAGATTACCTTGTCTTCTGTAGTCAAGGCTAAGTAGGTAATTATTATTTTTGCACATTATATTAAAAAGAAAAGACCGTCCCAAATAAATTCTATTTGCCTTTATTATGATATTGAGAATTTCGAAATTTCTACGTTGAAACTTAGTGTAACTTAGTCTAGTTAAGTGTATTAGAGGGAGCTCAAAACAATCAAAAAGTTTTCTTACAGTTTATTTTCTATTTGTTTTTATGTATGTCTATCTCATCAGCTAAAGAATATCGGTCAAATATGTATACATCTCTTTGCTAAAGACATACATTTTGATAGACTTATTTTTAAAATTCAAATTTATCCTCAAACATAAAAATTTTTTTTTGAACTTGAACAAATTAACTTTACTTTTAATATTTAAAATTATTTGTTACGCATGTCTTATTCCAAGTTTTATCGGGTTTTTCATTCAACGGATAAGAAATTTTTGACAAGTATCACTAACAAAGTTACAATAGAAAAAATATAGAACTTTTTTTAATAATACTAGTCTAATTTTTCAAAAACATAGTTGTAAAAATTTTTTCAAAAAGTATGAAACTCCGACATTCTAAAGGAAACATAATTTTTGCGATCTGCCATATATGATTAAAAATACCATTGTTTATGAACGACAATTTTAGTACAACCTGTCCTTGTATGCCGATCATCGTTACTTTTCACCCAATTCAGAACTTGCTCTATGCACTTATCGCGTTCCACATCAAACTCATTTAAGTAAGTCGCGGCAAAATCCTTCTGCTGCTTTGTCAGCTCCAATAGATGATCGGTATATATATTATTATATTCATATACTATTCATACATTCATAAATTAACTTACGCACACACATGCGTGCGAGCGCATATGTATACACAATATTTTCACTTTGTTTATAGTTAGTTACAGTCAAGTCGACTAATATATTTCACTAATATTGAGACTTTTGATCTGAGCTGAATAGAGAGATTACACTATATTGAGTTTTTTATACCATGATTATAGTTGCAAAGAAAGTACAAAAGTATGAAATACTTGATCATAATTCTGCAATAATTATAAAATATATGGTTTTAACTTACCTTCAAGAAATCCGACAGTTTATGTTTTTTGGGATCGTGTACGCAAGCTCGTACAATAACGATCAATCTACCCTCTTCGTCGACTTGTCGTAAGGGCAGAAAAATGCTGAAATTGTCAATAATTTAAAAAAAATTTTTAACTTATTTGTCATTTGATGTATCAATTACATTTCATTCACAATATACTGCACCCAAGATCAAGGAGCTCCTGCAATTCTGGAAAAAACGGATCCCTGTTGGTAAACCATTCGGGTGACACTGCTCTCTGCTCGTGATACTTTCTTAATTTGAGCTTCGCTTTGTCAACGTCAAATTTGCAGCTACGCAAAAACCGTACGATAAAAAATTTATCTGTAAGCAATAAAATAAGAGGTCAATAAATTGTGCAAGCACTATATACACATGGAAACGTCTTTTCTGCATATCTTTATGTAAATTTGACAAAAGATAATGTCTTACGATGCACGAAAATTTTCTTTTTCAAGAAAAATAATGAACTTATACGAGTATTTAATAATTTAAGAATAAAAATGTAATCATGCATCTGACCGATAAATAAATAACAGATTACCTTGTCTTCTGTAGTCAAGGCTAAGTAGGTAATTATTATTTTTGCACATTATATTAAAAAGAAAAGACCGTCCCAAATAAATTCTATTTGCCTTTATTATGATATTGAGAATTTCGAAATTTCTACGTTGAAACTTAGTGTAACTTAGTCTAGTTAAGTGTATTAGAGGGAGCTCAAAACAATCAAAAAGTTTTCTTACAGTTTATTTTCTATTTGTTTTTATGTATGTCTATCTCATCAGCTAAAGAATATCGGTCAAATATGTATACATCTCTTTGCTAAAGACATACATTTTGATAGACTTATTTTTAAAATTCAAATTTATCCTCAAACATAAAAATTTTTTTTTGAACTTGAACAAATTAACTTTACTTTTAATATTTAAAATTATTTGTTACGCATGTCTTATTCCAAGTTTTATCGGGTTTTTCATTCAACGGATAAGAAATTTTTGACAAGTATCACTAACAAAGTTACAATAGAAAAAATATAGAACTTTTTTTAATAATACTAGTCTAATTTTTCAAAAACATAGTTGTAAAAATTTTTTCAAAAAGTATGAAACTCCGACATTCTAAAGGAAACATAATTTTTGCGATCTGCCATATATGATTAAAAATACCATTGTTTATGAACGACAATTTTAGTACAACCTGTCCTTGTATGCCGATCATCGTTACTTTTCACCCAATTCAGAACTTGCTCTATGCACTTATCGCGTTCCACATCAAACTCATTTAAGTAAGTCGCGGCAAAATCCTTCTGCTGCTTTGTCAGCTCCAATAGATGATCCATATTTTCTTCTGACATTACGTTAAATACTCCGTATGTATCAAACAGTTATTTGTTTACATTTGGCCTGTTATTAAGGCAAGGTTTTGAATAAAAAATTTGCCTTAACTAACGAACTATCTCTGAAAATTGGTATTTGTACGTTAATACATTTGATCGTTATTCTATTAATTAAGCCATTCTATTTCACAAAAACAGGCTAAGTTTATAACTCAACTACAGCACTCACAAACAATCATAATGTATCACGATCATTTTAGAACTGTGCGATTATCCCAGCTCTGACACTTACCAATGCTGATATAGCTGAAGTCATATACATCATGTACACGACCATCGCGACAAGAGCGCCTGCATACAGGAAACTCTTAAAACAGGCATAGTATTTGCGTGTATACCATTGACTGATAAAACAGTGGATGATGTTGAGTTTTTGCTCCTTAAAGAAGTACCTATAACGTCTTATCTGCTTAGTAGAGTTCACTCCTGGGCCATTGAAACATTGTGGTATTGTATTCGCTTCTAGATCATTAAAACGTACTGTTGAGTTTGCTCCTGTGTAGTAAAGTGTCGTAGTTTAGCTAAGAAAATAAAAAGTTCTGACTAAATTAATGTAGGGAATCCATCGCCACTAACCAATCAAACTTTTCTTGAATTTAAAATGTATTATACATTAAATTTTTGTATGTTATCGAAAAAATTTTTAAGTTAATGTATCGATACTAGTTTTCAAGATATTTGAGTTTGAAGTATATTTTTTAACATGAGCTGTAATATATAACAGCAATAACAGCTTTATGGATAAGTATTTTAATATAATGTTTTACACATCAAACCCTAACTTATCCCAGTTCTTTGAAAAATTGAAGGAAGTTCAAATGGAAGTTTACATTAAAATGGGTTGTAACAAAATAACTTTTAAAAGTTTTACGAAAAAAAATTTTTTTTACAAGTAAAAAAGATTCAAATGGTTGTTCTACACAATATGAATTATATATTTAGGCAGTTTCGAAAAAATGTTTATCATAAAAATCNCTAGATCGCATGACGTTACTATAATATGTATAGATAAGTGCGCGAGTAACAAAAAGTTATAAGATAAGCGAGAAGAGGAGAGAGATTTTTCAGACAATTTTTAATCTTGATTTAACTAAGGGGGCTCCTTCACAAAAGTCCTCAAAAAGAGATATACATAAGAGAGAAATTTTTTATTAATTTTATAGTAAATACCCATAAAAATTACCGTGCAGAACGGTAAACGTGGGACTACGTCGTCATTCCGGATTTTTTACGTAACTTCAACAATTTTTACCGTTACGCCCAGTAAAAATCATCGGGCGCCCAATAAAAATTCCCCTTACGACTCACGAGCAAATGTTCACGGTAGATAAAATACAGACCGTAGTTGAATTGCATTGTACCTGAAGCAATAAAATTATTGTAGTATCATACATTCTTTAAAAATATTATGTATATCGGACATTTTGATTGCAATGTCAAATCAGTTTAGCTTAAAAATCTTTACATAAATATAATTGATACATTACAATTATCGTAAAGAAATAATTATTTATACCGGTACAATATCTAACCGGTTACATTATTAAGTATATACATTCTTTAAAAATATTATGTATATCGGACAGTCCGCTTGCAATGTCAAATAAGTTTAGCTTAAAAATCTTTACATAAATTTAATTGATACATTTCAACTATTGTAAAGAAATATTTATTTATACCGGTACAATATCTAACCGGTTACATTAATAAAAAGAAAAAAAAAATGACAACAGTGATAGCGTACTACAATCAAGTAGTTAAAAAAAAAACATTTTTTGTCGCATCTTATACTGGCAACAAATACGTTAACTGTGGTCTTTGTTTTACCTACAGTGAACTTTGGCTCGTTAGTCGTAAGGGGAATTGTTGTTGGGCGTCCGATGATTTTTACTGGGCGTAACGGTAAAAATTGATAAGGTTAGGTAAAAAGTCTGGAGTGACGACCTAGTCTCACGTTTACCGTTCCGTACAGTAATTTTTATGGGCATTTACGATAAAATTTATAAAAAATTTCTCTCAGTGTATACTAGTTTATGCAAAACAGTTGACAGAAGCACCATGAACTGAAAAAGGTAAGACACAGTAATCTCAGAATAGAAAGGTAAAAACGCTGTGTATACGAATGTTACCGTTGTTAATGAATGAACTTGCATGACTGCATATTTATGACACTTCTCAAGGAGAATCAACTTTTCCGAAGATATTTTAACTAGTTTAACTTTTGTCAATGTCCATCATACAATTTACCTAAATGGATTATCAACAAGCACGTATTATTTTTGAAGTTTGTTTTATTTTATCTCTAGAGTATAAATATTTAAAAATAATATTTGCATGTTCATATTGATATCATTGACATGTTGTAATTTTTTAGAATTTCTCCATGGAGATATAGCCAANTTATTTTTATATAGAACCCATAAAAAAGTTTTCAGCGAAAGAAAAAATGTGTCGGTCAGATTTTGCCTCAATCTGTCTGGTTTGTAAAAGAATTATCCACATAGTAGCTATACAAATAATTGTGTTCTAAAAGTATTACACATACTAGAGTGATTCGTTTGTGTATCTTGTTATTTATAGTGATGCAAGAAGGCTATTTGATCTATACTATTGTGACGATATTATCGAGAAGATAATAGTTTGAACAAATGTGACTATTTATATAAGTAAACTATGCGAGTCCGTGCTCATACCTTGACGGGAGTGGACCGTCTCTTCACACGAGTGCCTTTTAATCGGCTCTTTGAGTGGGCGTATACAGTCACAGTGTTCATTGTGTACACCAGGATCGTCCTGATTCCGGTGCACGTTATCCTTGGCAGGTTCGCGCCGCCTGCTTAGCACTAAGTGTTTATTACACCGACACGATGGCTCAGCGATAGAGTTGCAGTCCCGTCGATCACCGAGGTCAAGCAGCATTTGGCGTGGTTAGTACTTGGATGGGTGACCGTTCAAGTCTTGCCATTTCGCCTCTGCTGTTTGCTTCGTGGATCGACTGACTATTTCTCTGTCTCTTCGACATCGTGAGCGGGAGGTGTGCCAAATTTATGCCTCGTTGTCTGCAGCTTGGACATCATAAATGAGGCCGATACACCGGGCTGTTCCAGATCAGGTTTTTCCTACGGGGGATTTCCCTGGGTTTTCGTGATCCACATGACAAACGTCATGGGAGAATGCGAAGCAGTTGTTAAGGCCCTTCCCCCTTCCGATCCTATCCCAATTATTTCACAATCCCAAGTGCTAAGTGCCGTAAGTAGTGCTTCTACAAGAGAGCCGGACGTAAAAGCACTATAATAAAAAAAGTGTTTATTACTCCTGTGGACGACTCTGCTGTCAGCGGTCGTCAACATAACCTGTAAATGGTTTTAAATGCAGTCAACAGTTTTACCATTACCTTAAGTCCCAGTCAGTTAAATAATTTCTCAGTTGGTACCTAACCCTAACTTCTTAAACACACAAAAACCTAACACCCTAGTCTCCGACAAAGTGGCCGCAAGCAACCAAAGCAACAACAGGACGTCCACAAACAAGAAAATCTATGCTCAAATCGTAAACATAAAGTACCCAGAGACGATGGCTATAGAGCTAGCGAGTTGGCAAACTCAGGTCAGAGAGTACCAGGGAGAAGAGCCTTCAACCAATGAGAGAGCAGATAACTTAATCATAGAATGTATACTTATATACATGCTAAATGCATGCAATAAAACACAGTCCGCAATTGCAGTCTGCTATTTTATGTAAGCATATTTTGTACAGAAACTTTCTGCATACAATTTTTTAATTTTATTTTGCAAGAATGCTTTGTGATTGTGTTGTAAAAGGGTACAAAGAAAAAAAATGACTCAAATTTTCTAAAGAAGCAGAACAACTGTGGCTTCAGGTTATTAATCAGAAAAATCTGTTTCACTGAGTGGATATCTCTCTTTGTCTGCAAAAATCATTTTTCACCAGATGATCTTCGTACTGATGAGAAGTCAGTCTTACGTAAAAAAACGTTTTACGTTCATACGTTTAAGTAGTTTAATTGATGTTTGTACCTAAATTTTTTAATTATAAATTATTAACAGAAGAACCTCTTGAAGCCGCAAGATTAAAATCTTATGCAGTATCTTCTCTCCTATTAAACAACTGCCACCAAGATAATAGAGAATCAGTTAATCAGATTATTAGTCACATACCAAGTAATACTTGTAAAGATATAAGTGCGGATATTTTTGCAGAAGCTTGAAAAGGTTTAGTTCTATATTCATATAGTACATTACATTACTAGGGACGAAAGTCGATCTTTCCTCCCGGCGGAGTAATTGCCGGGAAGGATGATAGACTTTCGTCGCGAGTAATGTATACTATTTTTCTTACTACTTGGTCGAAACTTTGTAGCCGAATCATTCCTACTAGCTAAATTTATGCAAAGCATGCAGGATTTCATCGGCTGTAGAGTAAGTTCAGTAAGGTTGGCAGCACTATCGCTGACAGAGCAGGTCAACAGCTGAGATGACGACTGCACAGATATAATACACAATGCGTCAATTTTACGATCTCTCATTAGTTGTTTACATCGAACTAAAAGCGAAGGGTTTTTGCATTCGCTAACATTTACATCCCGAGCGAAGCGAGGGTCGTTGGTTAACGAATGCACAAAAACCCTGAGCAAAAAAATTACATGATCAAATAAAGAAAATAATTATATTTTGTACTATTTAACATGTTACATATCATTAATTTATATTGATTCATTTGGAAATTTTTCTCCATTCAATTGACTTGACTTAATTTACAGTACTATATTTATATCTTAATAATTTCTTTTACATATCTTATCATATATCTTAAAAGTATTAAAAAAATTTTAAACATGAGTATTGTTACGTACGAACATTAAAAAATTATTCATGTACGTCTGTACTAACTTTCTTAACATGCTAAATGTTTTTTTTTTCTTTTATTTTATCTTTATTATACAAAAATATTACTTAAAACTAAGAAAATCAAAATCATATTTTATAACTGTCATGCTTTTATACACCTCTCTAATTTTGTATTGATTTTCTTTGTTAAAAACCGTAATAAAATTAGTTGCATTCATGATCACTGTCATAATTATCACATTGTCACTATTATATATTAGTCATTTTAACTACGAAAGTTTGTTTCATTCTTCTGTAATCATTAAATTGCTTACTTGATTGGAAACTCTTACGTATGTATTGGTGCCGTATAAAGAAATAGAGTTCTTTTACCACCCTTCTAAAAAAAGGAAGACTAGCAGTGAACAAAACTTACCCGATTGACAATTCTTTTTTAATTATTAATTTTTGGATAGTTTTTGTTTTTCTTTACATACAGACATACGCACTGTTAATGATGCTATAACAGTCTTGAATATGGTCAACTTTCACAGAGGGGATTGATCATATGGACGAAAAAGATAAAAACTTATAAGTAAGTTAAAGATAGGAGATTTCGATAAACTTTTGTTTAGAACTTAGTATTATGCTTTTTACCAAATAATCATTCTATTTTTAATTAGTGACAGCAAAAGACATTAGCTAGATTGTTATATCGAGGATTATCATGTCAGCGTAGGTAATTAATATGTATATATGATGTTGTGTAAGCGCTAGAACGCCTATAATGTTCTTTAATTTAAAATCTTATATTTCCATTGATAGAGAGTTTAAAGAATCTTCTCAAGACTTTTTATGTACTCATGCGTAACGCCTCGTGAGTCAAACCTTTTTCTTATACTTAATGCCATAATCACTATGTGTAGTGGAAAAGCTGTAATCAAAAGCTTTTCTGCATTGCAAATTAAGACAAAACTTCCAGGTGATATCAATAAAAAAACTATTAACTGTATATGCGTAATTCTTTTACAAATTGGACACCTTTTTCACCGTTACTTTTTTTTATTTAACAAAAAATTTTATTATGGTTTCTATGTCGAAAAAAATATACCTATTCGAAGATTTTTTTTTTTTAAGTAGAAGCTTTGCAAAGCATAACGTGTCGTTATTCAACTAATGATGAGTATGATAAGGAATAACAAATATTGTCAGAACAATTTCAAAAAACTTCAACAATAAAAGGCTCTTTACAATTCTACTGCACGATACCGGTCTTTCTTCAGAGACTAGAAGCAAAAACTTTTTTGATTAAATGATAAAACAATGATTGTAAAAATGTTTAACTAAATTATACGGTAAACTAAGAATTACCAATAAATTTTCCCCTACTAATTCTCTAGGAATGTTGTTTTGAAAGCACTTGAGCAAGGACCAACGTGCATCTGATAAGAGGTGAATCGCCTGCAAGTTACTGAGACCTGCAGTACAATGATGATTTATGTACATGCACGCTAGCCTATGTTGACCAGAAATGCAAAACAAAATATTTTTCTACAACCGTAGATACAAAAGTTTAACTAAGAACAGTTAAACTGAAATATTAAATGCAGATATAATTTTAGATTAACATAAAGTTAAACATTAAGATAGCTTAGAATTAATACATAGAAATAAGCGAAAACATCATTACAACCCAGAATCATCACAAACAACCTGTACATACTACACCACTAGCAAACAACTACATTACATATTAACTATAACAAATCTGGTACACAACATTAGTAACCTTCAAGGGATTACCCGATTTTTACCATTCAAGTTCACAAGCTCATGATTTACAGAGTAATTTCATTTTTGCATCGCAATAATAATTTCATTAACATACTGCAATAGTCTAATTTGTCATCTAGTTGATTGCTAACACTTTTTTCCAAATGTAAAGGAAAACGGAAAGTAACCCTTCCCCTTTCCTTGACTTGGAGAGAGAGAGTCCGTACGCCTGCCTCCAATAGGGGTAACAGAGTTTCTGATTCCCTAGGGTACCACGAGACGACTTCCTCTCTAACTACTAGCAGCAGAAAAACATGTTGACTAAAATTCTACCAAAATTCCGTATTATTTTTGTAACATAATAAACATTTTGTAACATTATTACAATTATTGTTATTACTATCATTATTATAATTATTATTATTATTATTATCATTATTATAA